>JAZKJV010011285.1:600000-1181629 GCA_037367405.1 Ottelia alismoides | reverse complement strand
TCACGCTTCCGTGATGCGCTTAAGGATTCACAATATCCTTCAAGTGGTATCAGAGCCAGGTTGAATAAGGTTTTGGATATGATCCATACACCTTAGATGATTTGGTTCTTGAAAGGGTTGCGAAATTTTTACTGCATTTCAATTTTCGCACCTCTGTCTAATTGAATTTTTCTGTACTGTTTAAAAAGTTTAAACACGAAATTTTCAATTGAATTTTGTTCCCCATTAAACAAGGAAATCATATGACTTGAGTTTACTAAATTTGGACTTTATTTGCTCAAGATATGGCTTTTTGAATATGACTATATTTACTGTTGCGGGAACTGCGGATTTGAACGTAATTAATGAGATGATTACGATTTTAATCCGCCTTGAAATGCGTGAGTTATCACTTGGATTCTTTAATAAATCAAATAGGCAATCTTTGGAAACTGAGTTTGTATTTTTTGGATTTAAATTGATCAAGATAAGTTAATTTCAGTGATTGGGGGTCACTGCTGGAATTTAACAATTTTGATCTTGAACTTTATGATATGTCATTCAATTATCATGATGAAAATTAATTGTTAAATTTATGGAATAATTAGTGATAAATATTTGTGAAATAATTTAAAGAAATAATTATTTCATTGAATGACACTTGCCTAAACCACAATGATGAGATATTAGATCTTGATCATTGTTTCATCAACAAACATTGCTTTCATGAAAACTATAGTTTATCCTACAATAGTTGTAGGACAACTTTTACATGAAAAACCCTTTTGCTTGAATAGGATTGGGGATTTGTCTAGCAAATCTCCTTATAATCAAAAATGTTTTGATTTATATTATATGGTATAATTTTCGGTTGAAAAACCGATGAACATCTCAAAGTACATGATGGTCTATCTGGTATTATCCTTTCCCGAGGCGGATGTGGTGCCTAGTCGGAGAGCATTGGGGTCGCGGGTTGCAACGTATGTGGTCCGTCCCACTCTCGTCGGTACTGGCCATGACAGCGGGTAGGGACTGTATAATACCGGAGACAGACAATATGTATTTTTCTAATTATTAAAATTCGAATAATACGTATTTTGAGAATATACCTACTATTCAAGTAAAAGACATGTTTGTTGATGATTGGATTAATGATTAATTTAATATGATTAAATTAATCATATCCAATAAACACTCTATTTTGAATAGATGTGTATTTCCCTTGGAAGAATTAATTATGTGAATATGATTCACGATAATTAATTACAAAATTTGAATACGAGGTGGAGGATCACATAAGTGACATCCATGGTCTCCCGTCAAGGCGAAGGGTTTCCGTCGCCAGGGATTGTATGTAGGAGACGCCTGTCCGAAGTGACAGCTCCTGTATGCAAGCGCATCTGGATCGGGCTCTTTGCTTCTCGAAAGAGTAAGGCCGTATGTGTAGTGACCCCAATATCGAGTCCTCATATTATTGGGGCGATATTGGATTGCGCATAGCGAGTTCTAATCCTGTTGACGGTTGGTTCAATTAACAACGGGTCAACATCATCTTAGAGGTGGTGGGCCTGGGTGTTAAAGACCGAATTGGGTATGCAAGTTGGACTTGCAAAAGGCAGAATGAGTTCCCGCTTCTTTTTATCGGAGTCGCAAGTTCTCATATTATTGGGATGTGACAAAGATAGGAAAGGAGATCCCAGATCTTGCTTGAGATATAGCGGTAAGTATATCTCTTATTTTGAAAGACAATTAGGGAATATCTTTCAAAGTTGACCTAGCAAGACAAATTTGATTTAAAATACCTTAATCAAATTATTCTTAAAATGAATATATATCTAATCTATATATTCTAATATAGTGCATTCTTAATTTCAGAAAATGAAGTCCATGAACCCACTTAGCAGGCTTCTGCAGGTCAACCAATTGACCGGACCAAATTATTCGGATTGGATCCGAAATTTGGATCTTGTTCTCTCTGCAGAGCGTATCTCCTACGTGCTTAGCAAGGACAAGATAGCAAATCCTATAACTGATGAAGATAAATCATATAATGATAAATATGATGAAGACCATAATCTGGCAAGGTGTTACAACCTTGGGTCATTGTCTAATGTGCTTCAGAAGCAACATGTGGAAATGAACAATTGCCAAGAGATTATGTTGAATCTGAAAGAAATGTTCGGTGACATAAACCGCACACAGCGTTATAATGTGATGAAAGAGCTTATTCGCTGCAAGATGCAGGAAGGGACCTCTGTCAGAGAACATGTACTCAAAATGTTTGGGTACCTCTCTGAGCTGGAAACCCTGGGAGCATACTTGGATTCTGAAATGCAAGCTGATTTCATTCTCCTGTCGCTCCCTAAGTCTTTCAACAACTTTGTTGTTTCTTACCACATGAACAAAGGTGACTTCACAAACGCTGGGCTATTAGATGCATTGAAGTCTGCAGAAGACGTCATGAAGAAGGACGACCCCTCTGCTAGTGCAATGGTTGCACAGGTGAGAGGAAAGCGCGGGCGGAAGCAAGGTTCTCAGAAGGGCCCAGCCTCGAAGAGAAAGAAGAAGAATCAAGGAGTTGGTTCATCTTCTAGTGGTTCCACACTGATGACATCGAAAAAGACCGATGTCTGTCACCACTGCAAGAAGCCGGGGCACTGGCGGCGTAACTGCCCAGACTACCTGAAGTCCACAGACAAAGGTAAAGCCCCAACAGGTATGAAATCTACTTTCATCATTGAAACTAGCTTTCTCGTTGGACGAGATGGAAGTTGGGTTTTAGATTCTGGTGCTTTTGTTCATGTATGCAATTCGTTGCAATTGTTTCAGGAAACTAGGAATCTGGAGCATGGGGAGATAGTTATCCAGATGGGATCTGATGCAAGTGTTGCAGCAGTCGCCATCGGGACATGCAGACTATCGTTATCTAGTGGTCGACTCCTAGTACTTAAAGAGTGTCTTTATGTACCTGAAGTCAGAAGGAATTTAATATCTGTATCTAAGTTAGTTAGAAATGGATATTCCTTCATTTTCTGTAATAAATTAATCATAAACCGTTATGATAAATATATTACGGATGGTATTTTGACTTCTGGTGGACTCTATGAATTGTGCATTGATGAATGTGTCGTGAATGTTACTACCACTAATAATGGAAACCCCAAGAGATCCAGGGAGGATGGAAATCATTCAAACATGATTTGGTATCACAGGCTTGGTCATTTATCTGTTGATAGGATCAATAGATTGATAAATGATGGACCTTTAGATTTTCTACAGGTTCAATCTTTACCTACCTGCGAACACTGCATTCGAGGTAAAATGGCCAGAACACCTTTTCGTAACAAGGTTACGAGATGTGAAGGTATTCTTGACCTAATACATACTGATGTATGTGGTCCTTCAATATCGCGACTAGAAATGGATATCGATATTATTTGACGTTTATTGATGACCATTTGCGATACGGGTTTATCTTCCTACTACGTCATAAATCTGAAACCTTTGAAAAGTTCAAAGAGTTTAAGGCTTTGGTTGAGAACCAAACCGATAGGAAGATCAAACGAATTCGGTCTGACCAAGGTGGTGAGTACCTCTCAAATGAATTCAAGGAATACCTTAAAGAGAATGGAATTGTATCCAATCTCACTCCTCCTGGAACTCCCCAACTTAATGGTGTTGCTGAAAGACGCAACAGGACCATCATGGACATGGTCTGTTCAATGATGAGCAAAGCACATTTGCCTCTTAGTTTCTGGGGATATGCAGTAGAGACTGCAATATATATCATAAACAAGATTCCTAGCAAATATGTACCCAAGACTCCTCATGAGCTCTGGTATGGAACCAAACCTAGTGTTAAACACTTGAGGGTTTGGGGATGCTTGGTCCATGCAAAGAACGTGGACGCAAGTAAGCTAGAATCTCGCACTCGTGAGTGCTACTTCATTGGGTATGTTAAAGATGGTATTGGATACCAGCTTTATGACCCTGAAACCCAAAAGGTTTTTGTCTCTAGGGATGCGAAATTTCTGGTGGATGATTTCCTTAAAGGTCAAGACAAGAATGAAGTAGAGGAGCTCATTGAATCCCCTGAGGATTCTAAGATTCCTGAACCAGAAACTGAAGAGATAAATGAAGACGAAACACCCATACCTCTTCGAAGGAGTTTGAGGGTGGTTGCACCACCTGAAAGGTATGGATTCCATGTGTCAGTTGAGACTGACAATGATCCTTCTTCATATGATGAAGCACTTACGGATCATGACATGGATAGATGGATGCTAGCAATGAAGTCAGAGATTGACTCCATGCATAAGAATGGTGTATGGACCCTAGAGGATCCACCTAGAGGGGTAAAACCCATTGGGTGTAAATGGATCTTCAAGAGAAAGAGGGGACCTGATGGGAAAGTAGAGACTTTCAAGGCACGGCTCGTGGCCAAGGGCTACACACAGAGAGAAGGCATCGACTACGATGAGACATTCTCTCCTGTGGCCATGCTTAAGTCCATCAGGACACTACTAGCTATAGCTGCATATCTTGACTACGACATCTGGCAGATGGATGTCAAGACGACTTTCCTCAATGGATACCTCGAGGAGGATATCTATATGGAGCAGCCCCATGGCTTCATAGCTGAGGACAGTAAAGTATGCAAGCTAAAGAAATCCATCTATGGGCTCAAACAAGCTTCTCGTAGCTGGAACATCAGATTTGACGAAACCATAAAGAGTCATGATTTTGTGCAAAACCCTGATGAACCTTGTGTATACAAGAAGCTTAGTGGGAGTGCCATTGTGTTCATCGTGCTTTACGTAGATGATATCCTTATCATTGGGAATGATACAGGAATGATCACCAGTGTAAAGATTTGGCTATCCCATACCTTCGAGATGAAAGATCTTGGAGAAGCCTCTTACATCTTAGGCCTGAAGTTGTTCAGAAATCGAGAAAAGAGAATATTGGGATTATCACAACATGGATACATCAAGAAGATTCTTGAACGATTCCGTATGGATAGTTCGAAGAAAGGATTCCTCCCCTTGGGACATGGTATCCATCTGTCGAAAGGGATGGCTCCTCAAAGTGTTGAGGAAAAGAAGGCCATGGCTGGATGCCCTTATGCATCAGCCGTAGGAAGCTTGATGTATGCCATGATGTGTACTAGGTCAGACATCTGCCATGCAGTGGGAGTGGTAAGTCGTTACCAATCCTGCTATGGAGAAAAACACTGGAATGCAGTAAAGAACATATTCAAATACCTAAGACGGACGCAAGATTACATCTTGGTCTATGGGGATGGTGATCTCCAAGTCTTGGGATATACAGATTCAGACTTCCAGTCAGATATTGATGATCGAAAGTCGACATCAGGGTTTGTATTCCTGTTGAACGGTGGTGCTGTGAGCTGGAGAAGCAAGAAGCAGGACACTACGGCGGATTCAACAACAGAAGCCAAATACATTGCCGCATCGGATGCTGCAAAGGAGGCGGTGTGGTTGCGCAAGTTCACCTTGGAGCTTGGCGTAGTTTCCTCTGATACTCCCTTCCCGTTACTCTACGATAACACTGGAGCCATTGCCCAAACAAAGGAGCCCAGGTGCCATCAAAAGAGCAAGCACGTCGAAAGGAAATACCACATCATTCGGGAGATTCAAAAGCGTGGTGATATCATCATCACAAAGGTGGCCTCTGCCGACAACATTGCTGATCCTCTTACCAAACCTCTTACACAGAGGGTTTTTGACCAGCATGTAATGAGTATGGGTTTACGGATTGTACTTGAATGGTTCTGAGGGGTAGTGGGGAGATTGTTAGACATGTGAGCCCTGGGCGAACCATTCTTACAATAAATGTTATTGTAATATTTAAGTTTATCAATAAAAGTTATTGATGTTTCACTCCCTTTTCTGAAATTATATGAATAAATGCACTATAAGGTCCCTCTGTACAATTAGGGTTATGTACCATGGCCAGCTTGATGATCATATAGCTGTTGATTCATTAAATGAATCATAGAGGCTGGTGTTTGGATGAATATCTAAGGAGTTAGATAGAGGACTCATCAAGCACCGTCAAATGATTGTCATGTGGAGATCTCCAGCCTGAGTAGGAGATGGCAATCCTTTCTCACATAGACTGATATCTGACCGACCTCTTGATGCAGGTCCTCTGCATGGGAATTGTGGTTCGGAGGTGTCAGATTAGTTAGGTCAATGGTTGACCTGACGAGATCGAGATAACTTAAGTCCTATGTTGAATGCTGTCACATCATAGGCACGCATCCTCTGACCGGAGACAGATATATTGCTATATATCTGAGTGTGTACATTTGGCAGACCAATAGGTTGATGACCTAACCAAGGTCTATACACCGGCGAGCTGGTGTGCATATAAGGGTATATGAGCAATATGATCTCTCAAAGGGATCATACAGGTTCACTTGTGAACCGGAAGACATGAGCTCACTCATGAGGTATTGGGACCGATCAAATTCCATGCATGGTCGTCATGCTTTGGAAGCATGACATGAATTTGAAGGTATGATATATGCTTTGTGAAAGCATATGATCGATACCAAATCCCAATGACCAAGATTGAGAAACTTAATGATTAAACCCTGAAGAAGACAGTGTAATGATCTTGATCTTCGGATTGATCATGGGTCTTCCAATATGTAGGATGTACAGGTATTGGCAATACCTGAAGGTTGATGTGATCATAAACGATTGTATATCCATGACGCTTCCATTCCGAGGGAGTGATGAAACATGTCTGGATTTTAGTGACTCCTTTCAGTAGAGAAGCAATCCTATCTTAGTCCAAGTGTTGGACATTGATCCGAATGAGATTCAGATTCAATGAG
The DNA here is from genome assembly GCA_037367405.1 of Ottelia alismoides. Lineage (NCBI taxonomy): Eukaryota > Viridiplantae > Streptophyta > Magnoliopsida > Alismatales > Hydrocharitaceae > Ottelia > Ottelia alismoides. The sequence continues at coordinate 1,174,782 of JAZKJV010011285.1, read as the reverse complement.
GAGATTGGATTTGCGGTCTTGATTTAATCAAGCATCTGTGGGAGGTTCGTAAGATCTGGATTTGAGATAAGATCTCAATATCCAAGTCACTATACATGGAATAATACAATCACCCTGTCCTTATCTCCAAGTATCTGCGGAGAAAGCACATTATTCTTGAAAGGGTTCAAGAATAATTCTTTTGATGAAATATCCAAGCAAGGACTTGTTGATTAAATGAGATTTAATTATCAAGCTTAAATATGAATATGATTCATATTGCGAAAATGATTATCTAAGATAATTAAATGGGATTTAATTATCAAGGATTAAGAGAATGTGGATAACACTATCCATGATATATGTGTGTTATAAATATGATTTATAATATACATATATAAGAGAGAGAATTTATGTAAATAGCATTTGTTAATTAATAATGTGGATTGGATTCACATTTATTATTTAATTGGAAATGCAATTTACTAATTAGTTTGGGTTGTGAATATGATTCACATAATATTCAATGGCAACATTGTAATATTCACAAATTAATTTGGAATTAATTAGGTGAATTTTTATTAATTAAGGGAATAATAAGATAAATAAAATAGAGCAAAATAAACCACCCTCCATAGGTGGCGTCACCCATGAATTGTTCATGGGTGACGCCCCCCTTTTTTAGGGAGGTTGGTTAACTCCATTTCATTTATCACATTATCTCTTAATTAATTAATATTTAAATTGATGTTGTAGGTTTTAACCAACAACAATCATAGCCATTGATTTATCATGGACCAAGCATAGCCATTGGATCCATGTGTCCCATGGATTGAGATCCATTGGATCCTAAACTAGTATAAAAGGAGGGCTAGGGTAGCCTTTCCAAGTTACAACATTCTTGAGTTGAAGAACTCTACTCTCTCTCTCATTCTCGTGGGGGCTCCCTAATATTCAAGAGGCCATCCACTTTGTGTATTAGGAAAGAGATCATTTTTTTCTACGCCTCGACGCTTGGATCTTCGTCAAAGGATTGCGGGAAGGACGCGACTCATCATCGTGCCCGCAAGCGCATTCTCCGTGGGTCGGACTTTAGATAGGAGGATCTCTACTATGGGATCTCGCGATCACAACCACGCTTCAAGAGGTATTCCTTGTACTTTGTGGTTTGATGAAACGATCCGAGAAGTGTTCTCGTGATCATGTGGTTTCATCTTTAAAGTTAAGAATTTTAATTTCCGCTGCATCTAGCATCTAGTACGACTAGTTGCTTCGATTGCATACGATGCGATCGACACGCTTCCGTGATGCGCTTAAGGATTCACAATATCCTTCAACGAAGGAGGTTGCGGCACAGCAGGGATGGTCGTGGATCTTGTTGGAGAAGAAGCCCGATCTTTGCTCAACATCACGTCGAATTGCTGTCACCAAAATAAAGGTCGGATCTTGGGGTTTCTCTCTGGAATGGCAGATGGGGCTGAAGGTGGCTGCAAATGGAGTATTATAGGTTGGAGATGGCGGCATAGGTGGTGACGTGGTGAAGTTGGTTGGCATCGTGGAGCGAGGTAGAGGGCATTCATGGTGAGCGAGTGAGTTGGCGAGGATGAGGGAAGAGTGGGTTGTGTCTTGAATGTGAAGGAAGGCGACGAGGGTGGTCGGACTGGCTCCCAAAATAGAAAGGGTGCGACCCTCACGCACGGTGGGCGACGTGGGTACGGGGCAATCAGGAGGTAGACGACGACTTCCCTGCCGTTGGATCTTGCGATCCAATGGCTGAGACTGAGGCGCTATGGGGCGGCTAGTATTAAATCTAGGTGATGAGATCAATGGTGTGGGACGCACAACGTAGCAGGAGGAAGATGTGGTGCTGGTGTGCGGTCGGGATGAAGTCTGGGGTTTTGATCGAAGGTTTACGATGGTTCCACGTGGAGGTCGTAGGTGAAGGTCGAAAGGGACGGTTGAGATGAGGTCTTTGGGATCTGATCGTGTGGTTCATGAGATAACACGTGGCGCTCTAGATCTTAGGCGGAGATGGAGGGCTAAGATGAGATATGGCTATGATCGGAAGGTCCAGAGGTAGCGCGAGATGGAGGACCAGGATTGAGGGCTTCTAGTGAAGATCGGAGGGCGCTTAGTGCGACACGTGTCGAGCAGAGGGTGAGGCGCGAAGGGACGAACCTGATTTGATCTGGGCTCGATCGAATGGCTAAGGAGAGATGCGAGAATGGAAGGCTAAGATTGAGAGATCGGACGGCGAAAATGACAGGGCGCGTGGCACGCAAAGAAGCGGGTCGCGTGGCACAGTCAGAGGGCGCCACGTGGCCAGCTCTGAGTGGCTGAGAAAGAAAATAAAATTAGAGAGAGATGAAGGCTGAATTTGGAAAACTCAAATCATGAAAGTTGTAGATCTCGATGAGATCTATAAGTTTTCATTTGACTTATAAGTTTTCATTTGGACCAAAAACGGAAATGAGGTCAAATATGATACAAAAATTCAAGAGTACAAATATACATATATATAGTATACAAGGGGCCCCGAAAACCAAAGTTTTGCATATCGAATGAAATTGGTCTCATTTTAAAGGTCTCTAGAATATGTATTAATATGAAGGTGAGTAGACCTAGTTTGTACGTTGTATGAGGTGAATATTGGCATTATAAGATCCAGGTTCTCCAACTGGGTTTGAGGCTTTATTGAGCAATTTACAAGATAGGGATTTTTGGCCTTCTTCCCTATAGTATTAACTAATAATGTACACTGTGTAGGGCAGTTGTTTTTTGATTTCAGAGGGGCTATAAAATATCAATAATTAGGTGAATTAGTGGTGGACATTTTATACATAGATTTTACAAATGAATTGGCTTCTTATTTAATGCAGATATGAATGCTAAAATGCATGTATTGTGGATTGATACATGAATGCTATTTATGCAACATAAAGGGAAATATGCTGCTAAATACTAGGGAACAAGGCTCTATTTTCAACTTTAAGAGTGATGAATCACAGATTCATCAACCCCCTATACTTAAACCTTGCTCGTCCCCGAGCAACTAAATGAAATGCAAAAGTGAAATGATTTTGGGTTCCATACCAAGGTCATGAACAAAAGTTGAAAATGGAGCTTTACTCGACCTTTGGATTAATTGTGTGGCGGAACCATATTGGGACCTGAACTTAAGACCTAACAGACTTCAAGTTCCACAAGTCTTCGATTCAAGACGCCTCAACAGTCAGGTCAGAACAAATCCTCAGACGCAAAATTCTGATGACGATGATTCTTACTTGTACTATGTAAGTGAAATGTAACTCTCCACATCAAAAATGGCTCAGAAATAGCCTCCTCTAACAAGGTAACTCAAATAACCCGGTCCAGTAACTCTTTCCTCGAGGAGCGGGGTATTCCCTTCTAAGTTCAAGTGCGACCAGCTCAAGAGGAGGGGGAGGAGAAAAGAATGGACGGTACCCAGTGTAGCTACCTATCCCGAGATGCCTGACCAGTGTAGCCATGTCATCCAGCTGTAGACTTTTTGCTAATATACATACTCCGACAGGTATTTTACTTTCACTTTTGCCTGTCTATTTTTGAAGTTTTTGCTTCTTATTTTTTGAACTATATACAAGGTGCAGCATGTACATCAGGAGTTTTTTCTCTTGAGCCAGTAGACTATCCCTCTTTTGAAGCATTATTGCAACCCACAATGTCTTGTCCTCAGACGCCAACACCACCAGACTAGGTTGAGATGCACTACCCTCCCTACAGGAGGACGGATGTTTCCACCCGTGTGCTATTCCAAGCTAAAGGATTCTACCTCCTCTCCACCTCATCAATGAAGAGCTACGTGCATGTTGCTTGTCCAAGTTAGGTCACTGTCTAAAAGAATCATGCGTATGCACGAGATATTCTACTTAGACTAATCAAGATGACATGTGAACATAGACTTGCAGACTCAAAGAATTAAGTCACTTGACCTGAGAAATCTTAACTCCAATTCCTATAAGGTTCCTCTGAAATTAGGTGGATTAAGGTCAAATCAAGTCTATCCACGACATCTATTCATAACATGGTTCCGAACCCGCTGGCTTTTCACCTTGCATATGCAAGATATGCAGATGAGAGGTAAATGACATGCTACATGAATGAAATGCACGACTCTTTCTCAGATGCAGAGACGGTGTGCAAGAGTAAAATAAGAAGCCTTTGAATTTTTCATTTTTCATTTTTTGACACTTTGGTATACCTCCTAAGTGTTTTATGAGTATTATACATATTATACAAGGTTATTTTACAAAAAAAGTTTCTTCAATTTTTACAAACCCCGTAATTATTGCATAATATATACAAAAATACGTGAAAATACGCGAAAGTACGAGCTATGGGTAAAGTATATATGTAATATATACACGCCCCCTATACTTAGTATGTGCTATGTCTTCAGAGCATGAAAAGCGATGAAAAATACATAGCTCGGGCTAAGCGTAGGAGAGCTAAAATTACATAATGATTAGAAGTCGCTCCACCCCCCCCCCCCCCTATACTTAGGCCCGGGCAGCCTAAGTGTAGAAGAAGATCAAAAATGGGGCGGACGAGGGAAAGAGGGGAAATGGATGAGTATATACATGGCGGGCATCAGTCCCCCCTATACTTAGGCTCTGGTCAGCCTAAGTATAGGACAGGAGTGAGTATGAGAACCGATGTGATCTAGAGGATGTACAATGAACAGACTCAGGTGGCTCATCCCCCCTATACTTAGGATCTGGTCATCCTAAGTATAGTCATAGATGGAGATAGATGAACTGGAATGAGTTATTTGAGTCGTGGGAGAGAGAGAACAGAATTTCCAGGAATGATGGGTATATACAGTGGTGTAGGTCTGAATCTTTCAAGATGTTGTTGATGGCTAGAGCTCACTGCTGCAAGGTCTCATGCGTGGCTTGATGTGGATCTTCTCAATTTGTCTCGCGCATGAATACAATCTCCTCAACATGGACTAACTGCTCATTGGTTTCGACGAAGTGCTTCAACAATTGTTCATTTACTAAGAATGTCGGTGCGTCATCTGCGAGATCTGAGATCTCGACACATCCACTATCGTGCACCGCATGGACAGCAAATGGGCCCGTCCATTTGGACTTCAACTTGCCTTGGAAGATCTTCAGCCTTGCATTAAACAACCATACCTTATGTCTAGGAACAAAGGTCTTTCGTTTGATATATATATCGTGCAAACACTTAACCTTGTCCTTGTACACCAAACTGTTGTCGTATGCATGGTTTCTGACTTCCACAAGCTCATTCATATTCATTTCTCTCTGCTTCTGCCCAAGGTGCGTGTTCCAATTGACTTTCTTGATTGACCATTTTGATTTATGTACTAATTCTGTTGGCAAATGGCACGGCTTTCCGAATACCATTCGGAATAGGGAGGTTCCTAACGGTGTCTTGTAAGCCGTCCTATAAGCCCATCGGACTTGATCTAGGATCTATGACCAGTCCTTCCTGTCTGGGCGGACAAGCTTTTGCAATATAGTTTTCACCTCCCTATTTGACACCTCATCCATACCATTAGTCTGTGGGTGGTAAGGGCTAGCGACACGATGTTCGATGTCGTAGTCAATCAGAAGTTTCTTCACATCTCTGTTTACAAAGTGGATACCCGCATGTGATATCAACATCTTGGGGATCCCGAACCTAGAGATGATATGATCTATGATGAATTTACAGACGGTCCTGCTATCTACAGCTTGGGTTGGGATAGCCTCCACCCACCTAGACAGGTAGTCTACTGCAAGAAGGATGTACTCGAATCCGTGGCTCACAGGGAATGGGCCCATGAAGTCGATGCCCCAGGTGTCAAAGACATCACAAATGATGACAGACTGCATCGGCTTATCATCCTTGGAACCAATGGTTCCTCCCATTCTCTGGCATATTGGGCACGATTTCGCAAAGGTGATGGCATCGCGAAACAGAGTCGGCCAGTAAAAGCTACATTGAAGTACCTTCCATGCGGTCCTCTTCCTGGAGTGGTATCCTCCTGCCTCCAAGTTGTGGCATAAAGAAAGGACACTCTGGTATTCCTCCGGAGGAATACATCATCTCCAGACACAATCCGGTCCTTCAATGAAAAATATCGGATCCTCCCAATGGTAGTGTCTAGCATCCGACTTCAGTCGATTAATGGGCTCTTGGGCCAATCCTCGGGAACCTTCTTGAAGACAAGATAGTTCACGATATTGGCATACCATGGGAGTGATTCGACAACAAAAATCGACTCGTCAGGGAAGGAGTCTCGAATTGGTGAATCCTCGAAAGTATTAAGATCTTCGAGACGAGAGAGATGATCAGCTACTATGTTCTTCTTTCCAGGTTTATCACAAATATCCAAATCAAACTTCTGGATAAGCAAAATACACCTAAGAAGACGTGCCTTCGTGTCCTTCTTTTTCATTAAGTATCGTGGTCTTGTGTGGTCACTGAACATGATTACCTTTGATCCAATTAAATGAGATCTGAACTTGTCCAAGGCAAACACTACTGCAAGCATCTCCTTTTCTGTAACTGTATAGTTACGCTGAGCGGTATCAAGCACTTTGTTGGCATAGTGGATTGCAAACCAGATGCCATCCCTCCTCTGTCCTAACACAGCTCCAACGGCACAATCTGATGCGTCCGTCATGATCTCAAAAGGTAGAGACCAATCTGGGGCTTGTAGGATAGGGGCATCCATGATCATCCCTTGCAATATCTTAAAGGCCTCAAGACATTTGTGATCAACAATAAACTCCATGTCTTTCCCTAAAAGCTCAGTTAGCGGTCGGGCAATCTTAGAAAAATCCTTAATAAATCTCCGATAGAATCCGACATGCCCGAGGAAAGACCGCAACTGTTTGACTGATGAACCTCAGTTTCATCATCTTTATTTTCCATAATTAACCCCCTTGCTTAAAAGTTTGTCAATAATTTCCTGTTAATGTCCTATAATTAACAGAGTCCTAAATAAATTAAAAACAACAAAAAATGGCAAAACAAAAATCAGTGGTATTTTTAGACTCAAAAATACCCTCAAAAATATTTCGGGCCCTTGTTTGATCTCTTTTCGAGTTTTGGTCAACATGAAACTTGTAGATCTCGTCAAGATCTACAACTTTCATGTTTTGAGTTTCTTCAAATTCGATCAAATAAGCCCTCAAAAATCCAAAATACAATCCTAATAATCTGATTGGGCCACGTGGCCCGATCTGAGTGCGCCACGTGGCCCCGCCTCCGTTGTCTTATCCGCCTGCCCCACCGACCGTTGGATCGGCCTCTTGATCCAACGGCCCAGGCCTCTCCACGCCGCTCCTTATCCACGACCGTTTGATCTTCCCCCGACTTAATCTCAGCCACTCGTTGCCGCCTCTCGTCCCTTGCGCCACGTGTCGACTGAAGAACCCTCCGATCACGCCTCGTCCTTCTGATCTGAGCCACTCAATCCTCCCTCTGTCCTTTACCGTCAGATCTCCCTCAATCTCTCATCCTCACCGCTCACTATCGCCTTTGCCAGCCGATCGACACGCGGCTGCTTCATCGACGTTCGATCCACGCCTGCCCTGCATCGTGACCGTTCGCTAGCACCTCACGCACAGCTCGACACATGGCGCGATCATCGCCCGTCATTCACTTCGCCCCGGATCTGATCTTGCCCGCTCGCTCGTGCCCAAATACTCACCGTTGGATCACCAGATCCAACGGTTAATGCATCGTCGTCTACCTCCGAAGACCCCTTCTCCCCACGATTTCCAGCTTGCGCATACCTCGCCCCCTTCCATTTTTTCCGTCTTCACCTTCCACCACCTCCACTCGCCAATAGCCCCACGTTCTTCCTCCATCAACCACGACCCTCGTGACCTCTTCGTCAACCCACGAACCCCTCTCCAGTCATCCCATTTCGCCCTCCAAACCACGTCGTCCACCATCACCTTCGCCACAACCATCTTCAAATACACCGGTCTCCCCTTCATTTCACCCCGTCCATCGACCAAGGGGATGAAGCCCAGCCCTCTAGCTCCTCCCTGTGACAGGGGGATGAGCTTAGATCGAGCGACGACGACTGTCACTCCCGATGAGACCCGCCGACCTCCAGGCGGCGTTGCGGTGGCCTAGAGCCCTGCTCGAGCTCGCTGGCACGGCCGGCCAGTACGTGCGACGACCCGAGCATCACTGGGATGCTCAGCCCAGGCCAACACCTCCATCTCCGGCCAGGTAAGTCCTCTGATCCTTCGTATAGTTTTCTTCAATTTTGCATAACTTTCTAGGTCTCTCCAAGCACCCTTGATCCCCATTGATCATCCCATTAGCTTCGCCATCTATCCATCGTCCTCGCCGACCCTTCCGATTACCCCCTTCTCCCGTCAGAACCTCCATCACCCCAAGCTTCCTCCTCCGCCGGAGGCGGAGGAGGACCCACTAAGGGCTCTGCCTTCTTCACTCCACAAACGCCCTCCATCCGCCTCATCTCGCACGCACGCACATCCTAACCCTTTTGCAGGTCAACCATCACCAATGGCCGGACATTGGGCGGAGCCAGGTTCTAGAGCTCCGCCTCCATCAGTCAGGCGTCGCCAGCGCATTCTAGAGGCTCCTGCGGCTTCTTCGACTTCAGATCTTCATCGCCATACGTTGAGCGTGCTTCCCTGAGCTTCACCGAGCACGACGAGGCGCGGCGGAGCTCCAGGCCTCTCGCCGGAGCTCTAATCGCGCCGCCAGCTACCGAGGAGGAAGGAGAAGCAGATACCGTTGGATCTCGCCCTACGGCGGAGATCCAACGGCCCTGGAAGAGCCACGTCGCCGTCCCGGAGCGCGGAGGCTCGGTGGGACCGAGCCTCGCCCGAGTTAACCTCGAGCCGCCACGTGGCCCGAGCCACCTGCAACGGCGAACCGAAGCAGCGCCGACCCTCGCCCCCGCCCGAGCCTGAGCTCACGTGCCACCCGCACGTGGGGTCTGGGCTTTTTGCATCGGCGCCCTCGCACCTTCCGCATATCACATCCAGGTCCTGATACACGTGGCAGAACCAGAGACCACGCCGAGCCTGATCGCCACCTAGCCTGGAGGCTCGGATGTCATGAGCCAACCCGAAGCAGCAGCGAGCCTCTGCCAAGCCCGAGCCGCCCTCCGAGCCTGGATAGCGCGTGCAGGGCACGCGCTTTCTAGGTTATTTGCAGAGTCGCCCGCAACCTCCCACAAATTGCAAACAGGTCCTGAACGCGTGCAGCACCTGCGCGCCTGGGGTTATTTGCACTCATACCCTTGCGGGTTTCAATAATTGCAAATATACCCCCGCGCGTATGGTTTATTTACAGGGAAGTTCTCCAGACTTATTTTTATTGCATTTGAGTCCTTCCCAGGGACTGGTTTGTAGATACTTTTCATGTTTTTATTTCATTTATGCCCCTGGCTTCTTCTATGCATATCTTGAGCTATGTTTATCCGATTGAGGTGATTTCAGTGTCATTTCGAAGCTCTTTTTATCATCTTTATTCTGGCATGCTTAGATACTAACTTTGACACTTCGATCTGTACTGCTCTATATTGGTCAACTAAGTGTCCTGATTTCCTTGCCTGCTTGCTATATAAATGAAAAATTGCTTTAGTATCTGATTCTGTTCACCTCGTACATTTTATGGCTTTAGTAATGATTATTTCGGGCATAATATTTCCATCGCATCTCATGGCATCTATTTGCATGATAAAAATGATAAAAATTGCATGTTTATTCTTAATGCACTATTGTGTCCCCTGGCCCTTCATGCATAATTTGACCTACTTTGGCTCTTGCTCAACACTTAATTAAATAAATAGAAATCCGATTAATATGAGAGAAGCGCGTGTCCCTGAGTTCGACCTTGGTTTCTTGCCAAGTAAAATAAAAATTAACGACCATCGCATTCTTATGTGACATATATCAATGAGGTGGTCTCTTTGACGACCAAAATAGGCCCGACTGCTACGACAATTCCGAGTGATAAAAACACACTCTTAAAGGGCCGATTTTGCGTCTTGTCAAATGGCGCCGTTGCCGGGGACACGGCTCATTTCTTTTATTTTTTTGGATTTTTGTTTGTTTAATTTATTGTTTCTTTTTATAGGTCAAATAATCACATATTTTGCATATAAAATTTTTTCTTCCTTATTTGATATCTAACTATTGTTTCTGTGGCAGGACCCTTGATGGATCAAGGAGGCGAGGAGCAGGATACTCCCCACTGCGAGGAGCCGCAGAAGCATGCTTGGAGTCGATAAGAAAGAAAAGAAAAAAATGTGTATCGCATTTATTTTTGATTATAATAAACTCGTCTTTTACAGCGGTCTTCGATCGAAGACTCGCGATTGTAATCGAACGATTGTGGTTGTGTGGGGATCGTCCCCACTTGAATGTCGACCTTGGACTAGGCACGCGGCTCTCCGAGCTCATTTTTCATATTCTCTTGTGCTTATTCGTAGGTAGGACACACGTTAAATATAGACGCACTTAATCTCGCATCACTTAGCTAAAATGAATGAAGATCAATCACCGCTAATAGATGCATGATTAGGTGCGGCTTTTTCGACTTGCATACATGTTGGACTTGAGTTTTCAAAACGGCCTCAGTTTCTTCGCGGCTTTTATCGTCAAATCACTGCATGATTTCTCGCTTGGCCTAGATCGTGGTTTCTTCGAATACATGTTTTTCTCGGCTTTCATTTCCTAGCTTGATCACCTAGGATTAATGGAAAATGGAATGAACGGTAGACGATGACTTCTTGATTTTGTGCTAACCTTAATTCAGTGATAACTCAAAATAAAATTGGGACTGTTAATTGCAAGTCAACCAAAAATGGAGTAAAAATTCGGTTTTGGGAGAGTAATACCCTCAGCTACGCGTTGGTTTTTATTTCACATTTTTCTCCGCGTAATTATCTAAAGTTTTATCACCAATAAAACCGACAAGATAATCAACCAACCTTGGTTGGTTTCATGTGTGAGTTGGTGAAACTAAGGGTTTGCTTGCTTGATTGAGCCATATTTGTTGCGACACACAACCCCAAAACCGTAGTCACTCCATTTCATCTCCAAGATTCAAAACCGCTCACTTGTACATCCATCCCTCTTCTTCGTTCACCTTGGGTCTCTTCCAACATCAATCTCCATCTTTATACTTAGGCTAATCTCATCCTAAGTATAGGGGGGACCCAAATCCCCGTGATTTTCTCTACTCCTCTTTTCTTGCCTTTATACTTAGGTTATTTCTAACCTAAGTATAGGGGGGAGTCCCTCTTATCTCCCGTATATTCCTATATATTTAAATGAACCTATGTACTTGTAACATCTAGTGCTATGAGGACATAGCAAAGTTTAAGTATAGGGGGGTATACCGTATTCACCGTATATTTACTTTAGCTATAATCTGAAAAATTTGAAAAAATTAAAACTTTTTGGCTAAAGTAAAATTCTTTGGACTAAGAGAACTCAAATGATTTCACGGCTTTTTCTACACTATGTTACACTATTTTGATAAAAATATTTTCGAAAATGATTTGAAAAACGAGTTTCCTTGTTTTGAAAAAATCTTTTTGAAAAATGTTTTGAAAATCTTTTATTTGTGTGACATGGTTTTGAAAATCTTTTATCAAGGAAAGTTGAGTCTAACCTGTGTTTTAACTTTAAAAACTAAAATCCATAAAAATTGCAAAATTCAAAAATTCTTTAGGAGCCATTAGTGACTACTAAGCCCCATTAAATAACCGTGTTCAGTGAGGGTTTGCCCTAAGCAGAGTGGATGGTTTAAAGGACATCGCGTAAGGCTCCGTCCTTAAGCAACGGGCTCCGGCCTGTACTTACATCCATACTGGCTGAATGCAGAAGCAACTATTTAATTGAGATTAGGCAGTCTTCATATCTCTTGAAGTAAAAAAAAAGTGTTTTTGAATGAAGGAGTTGGATTAAAACTCTAACACTTACACTTTCACCCAGGATCTGAAATGTTCAAGGAAGCTTGATTTATGAGTTCTTTGAGATTTGCGGTTAACCAGCCTTAGCCATCAGGGTCTTAGACTTAATCATTCACATTCCCCTAGGTTTCTAGATTTGCATGCTATATTCCATGCTTAGTCTCAGACAAAGAGAATATGATCAGCACATCACACGCACGACTGCGGTTTTGGTTGAGATGAGTTGATTTTTCACCTGAGGGATTGGGATGAGGAAGTCAAGTTTGGATTTGATCTAATGATGCTCGAGGATGGGATAAAATCTTTGAAGGCTTCAGGAAACCTGAGTGTCAGCAATATTAGCCAGTATGAGAACTCGATTCTTATACTAATCTCTTGACATTGACCTAAGTGCCTGGGTGTGATATAAATAAAAAATTGTTGATCAGTGTGCGCCAACTCTTGGTAAAAGCAGTGGAGCTAGCCAAAAATTATACAAGTCAAAGAAATTTCAAAGAAAAGCTCTCATTCCACAAAGTCAAATATAAAAGAGCTTCCACCAAAGGCGAGCGCTCCCAACCATTTCAAAAGTGTCCACTTGGACCACCGCTATTAGGACCAGGAGTCGGGCTTGCACCAAAAAAGGGCTCTGCATCGTAAATGCTACAAGTCTGGGTGTCGAAGGTACGATAGGTACTCAAAAGAGACACACCCCGGTGTACTCCCAGGAAAACAAGTGCAGACGGCTCCAACTTCTCTTGACGGACGCACTGATCAACACCGAAAAAATTTGTGTTGCGTAAAAGGCACTAGAGAGAATCCTTGTTCCAATGAAAGGGAGAGAAGAATTGACACAATCCCATACCCTCCATTTCTGGCCTGCCATCTACATTTTCTAAGTCTGACAAACTAAAGAGACGGTGGACTGAATGCAAGATTTGATTTATTCCCTAGTGCTGAGGATTGGGTCCTTAGGAGATTTTCTCGGACCAAGATTTTGGGTGAAGACTTGACTCTACTCTCAGAATTGTAGTCAACACTAAACTCATATCCTTTAGTTTATATGTACATCAGAGAGAGTCTAGAGAAGTAGAGGAATTGGAAGCCTCTTGATTAAGGCTGGGTTGAACTCTAAAATTTTGGGTCTCTGAAGCCGAGTCGACTTGATCAGCTTGGATCCTGTTTTCACATGCACAAGGGGGTTAATCCAACTTAGTTATTTTTTTTTTTTGATGCTCGAGGACGAGCATAGTTTAAGTATAGGGGGGTGATGAACCTCAGTTTCATCATCTTTATTTTCCATAATTAACCCCCTTGCTTAAAAGTTTGTCAATAATTTCCTGTTAATGTCCTATAATTAACAGAGTCCTAAATAAATTAAAAACAACAAAAAATGGCAAAACAAAAATCAGTGGTATTTTTAGACTCAAAAATACCCTCAAAAATATTTCGGGCCCTTGTTTGATCTCTTTTCGAGTTTTGGTCAACATGAAACTTGTAGATCTCGTCAAGATCTACAACTTTCATGTTTTGATTTTCTTCAAATTCGATCAAATAAGCCCTCAAAAATCCAAAATACAATCCTAATAATCTGATTGGGCCACGTGGCCCGATCTGAGTGCGCCACGTGGCCCCGCCTCCGTTGTCTTATCCGCCTGCCCCACCGACCGTTGGATCGGCCTCTTGATCCAACGGCCCAGGCCTCTCCACGCCGCTCCTTATCCACGACCGTTTGATCTTCCCCCGCCTTAATCTCAGCCACTCGTTGCCGCCTCTCGTCCCTTGCGCCACGTGTCGACTGAAGAACCCTCCGATCACGCCTCGTCCTTCTGATCTGAGCCACTCAATCCTCCCTCTGTCCTTTACCGTCAGATCTCCCTCAATCTCTCATCCTCACCGCTCACTATCGCCTTTGCCAGCTGATCGACACGCGGCTGCTTCATCGACGTTCGATCCACGCCTGCCCTGCATCGTGACCGTTCGCTAGCGCCTCACGCACAGCTCGACACATGGCGCGATCATCGCCCGTCATTCACTTCACCCCGGATCTGATCTTGCCCGCTCGCTCGCGCCCAAATACTCACCGTTGGATCACCAGATCCAATGGTTAATGCATCGTCGTCTACCTCCGAAGACCCCTTCTCCCCACGATTTCCAGCTTGCGCATACCTCGCCCCCTTCCATTTTTTCCGTCTTCACCTTCCACCACCTCCACTCGCCAATAGCCCCACGTTCTTCCTCCATCAACCACGACCCTCGTGACCTCTTCGTCAACCCACGAACCCCTCTCCAGTCATCCCATTTCGCCCTCCAAACCACGTCGTCCACCATCACCTTCGCCACAACCATCTTCAAATACACCGGTCTCCCCTTCATTTCACCCCGTCCATCGACCAAGGGGATGAAGCCCAGCCCTCTAGCTCCTCCCTGTGACAGGGGGATGAGCTTAGATCGAGCGACGATGACTGTCACTCCCGATGAGACCCGCCGACCTCCAGGCGGCGTTGCGGTGGCCTAGAGCCCTGCTCGAGCTCGCTGGCACGGCCGGCCAGTACGTGCGACGACCCGAGCATCACTGGGATGCTCAGCCCAGGCCAACACCTCCATCTCCGGCCAGGTAAGTCCTCTGATCCTTCGTATAGTTTTCTTCAATTTTGCATAACTTTCTAGGTCTCTCCAAGCACCCTTGATCCCCATTGATCATCCCATTAGCTTCGCCATCCATCCATCGTCCTCGCCGACCCTTCCGATTACCCCCTTCTCCCGTCAGAACCTTCATCACCCCAAGCTTCCTCCTCCGCCGGAGGCGGAGGAGGACCCACTAAGGGCTCTGCCTTCTTCACTCCACAAACGCCCTCCATCCGCCTCATCTCGCATGCACGCACATCCTAACCCTTTTGCAGGTCAACCATCACCAATGGCCGGACATTGGGCGGAGCCAGGTTCTAGAGCTCCGCCTCCATCAGTCAGGCGTCGCCAGCGCATTCTAGAGGCTCCTGCGGCTTCTTCGACTTCAGATCTTCATCGCCATACGCTGAGCGTGCTTCCCTGAGCTTCACCGAGCACGACGAGGCGCGGCGGAGCTCCAGGCCTCTCGCCGGAGCTCTAATCGCGCCACCAGCTACCGAGGAGGAAGGAGAAGCAGATACCGTTGGATCTCGCCCTACGGCGGAGATCCAACGGCCCTGGAAGAGCCATGTCGCTGTCCCGGAGCGCGGAGGCTCGGTGGGACCGAGCCTCGCCCGAGTCAACCTCGAGCCGCCACGTGGCCCGAGCCACCTGCAACGGCCAACCGAAGCAGCGCCGACCCTCGCCCCCGCCCGAGCCTGAGCTCACGTGCCACCCGCACGTGGGGTCTGGGCTTTTTGCATCGGCGCCCTCGCACCTTCCGCATATCACATCCAGGTCCTGATACACGTGGCAGAACCAGAGACCACGCCGAGCCTGATCGCCACCTAGCCTGGAGGCTCGGATGTCATGAGCCAACCCGAAGCAGCAGCGAGCCTCTGCCAAGCCCGAGCCGCCCTCCGAGCCTGGATAGCGCGTGCAGGGCACGCGCTTTCTGGGTTATTTGCAGAGTTGCCCGCAACCTCCCACAAATTGCAAACAGGTCCTGAACGCGTGCAGCACCTGCGCGCCTGGGGTTATTTGCACTCATACCCTTGCGGGTTTCAATAATTGCAAATATACCCCCGCGCGTATGGTTTATTTACAGGGAAGTTCTCCAGACTTATTTTTATTGCATTTGAGTCCTTCCCAGGGACTGGTTTGTAGATACTTTTCATGTTTTTATTTCATTTATGCCCCTGGCTTCTTCTATGCATATCTTGAGCTATGTTTATCCGATTGAGGTGATTTCAGTGTCATTTCGAAGCTCTTTTTATCATCTTTATTCTGGCATGCTTAGATTCTAACTTTGACACTTCGATCTGTACTGCTCTATATTGGTCAACTAAGTGTCCTGATTTCCTTGCCTGCTTGCTATATAAATGAAAAATTGCTTTAGTATCTGATTCTGTTCACCTCGTACATTTTATGGCTTTAGTAATGATTATTTCGGGCATAATATTTCCATCGCATCTCATGGCATCTATTTGCATGATAAAAATGATAAAAATTGCATGTTTATTCTTAATGCACTATTGTGTCCCCTGGCCCTTCATGCATAATTTGACCTACTTTGGCTCTTGCTCAACACTTAATTAAATAAATAGAAATCCGATTAATATGAGAGAAGCGCGTGTCCCTGAGTTCGACCTTGGTTTCTTGCCAAGTAAAATAAAAATTAACGACCATCGCATTCTTATGTGACATATATCAATGAGGTGGTCTCTTTGACGACCAAAATAGGCCCGACTGCTACGACAATTCCGAGTGATAAAAACATACTCTTAAAGGGCCGATTTTGCGTCTTGTCATTGACGTTGGTTGGTGGCTGGAGTCATCTGATCACATCCACATTGGCAAGTTCAACCTTCATTCCTCTCTTGGAGATGACATGACCCAACACAATGCCCTTTGTCACCATGAAGTGACTTTTCTCCCAAGAGAGCACCAGATTAACCTCACAACATCTTTTGAGGACTCTGTCCAGATTCCTAAGACATGAATGAATCGCTGTGGACCGAGAAGTCATCCATGAAGACTTCCAGGAATTCACCAACCATTTCGGCGAATACAACAATCATGCACCTTTGAAACGTACCTGGAGCATTGCATAACCCAAAGGGCATGCACCTGAAAGCGTAGGTACCAAAGGGGCATGTGAATGTGGTCTTTTCCTGATCCTCCAGAGCTATGGCTACTTGATTGTAGCCCGAGAACCCATCCAAGAAGCAAAATAATTCTTTCCCTGGTAGTCTTTCTAGGATCTGATCAATGAACGGTAGGGGGAAATGATCCTTCTTCGTTGCAGCATTCATGCGTCTGTAATCCACATAGACATGCCACGACGTGGGCACTTGTGTCACGATCTCCTCTCCGTCCTCGTTGGTGGTCATCTGAATTCCCGACTTTTTCGGGACAACATGGATCGGGGCCACCCATTTAGAGTCAGAGATGGGATAAATGAAACCCGCGTTGCACCATTTCTCTATCTCCTTCTTCACTACCTCTCGTAAATTTGGATTCAAACGACGTTGGAATTCGAGAGAGGGTTTGGCATCATTTTCCAAGTAGATATGGTGCGAACACATAGCGGGATTTATCCTGTGGAGATCGGAAATGCTCCAGTCTATTGCCTTGCAGTTTTTCTCCAGGATCTCAAGCAAGCGAGATTCCTGCTCCTCGGTCAATCGCGAACTGATGATGATCGGATATTTCTTCTCCTGACCTGCAAGGAAGGCATATTTTAGTGTTGTGCATAAAGGCTTGAGCTCAGGTAATGTGTGGTCGTCTAAGAAGTCTGGCTCAATTGAATCTGGTTTAGTGTTGAAAGTGGTTGGATCTGTCTCTAAAATTACTGCCACTAACTCCTTTGGCTCTGGAGTCGGATCATCAAAGGTTCCATACAGTCGGCAAAAGCCACGTCCGACTCGTCATCCTCATCTTCTGATTGTCCTAAAGAGGTAAGGACTGACAGGCCCAACTGGGCCTCTAAGTCATCGAAGATGTAGGGGGATGCAGGCTTTGAGCTGAACTCATTTTAAGGACCTCGCAAACTGACTCATGCACTGGATCTTCTCCGGAGGAGAGGGACTCATTGATGCTGGATGGGTTCTGTCTCCATGGCCCAACTATGTCTACATGGTCGCAGTCTGCTTCGGATGAAGAGTACTCGGCAATGGATTCGGAATCCGGTCTCTGCCATCTAGTTTGCTTCATCTCAAGTTCCTCATCTCCGCCTGGAGTTTGGAACTGGATTTTCCCGATCTTGTAATTGAACAAGGCCTCTGTTGTTCTGAGAAATGGCCTGTCTAGGATGATCTGGGAATCTCTCCAATTACAAGGGGTTTCCATATCTAGGATAGTAAAGTCCAGCATGTATTCTTGACCCTCGACTTTGATGACAACATTCCTCAATTCTCCTTGGGACCTCTTGGTTGATTCGTCAGCGAACTGAAGGAGGGCTCTAGATTTCCTAAGAGGTCTGAGATTAAGCCGCTCATAGAAAGCTGTAGGCATTAAGTTGATTGAGGATCCGTTGTCTAGGAGAGTGTGTGCAAACGCATTGTCATCGATATGACTCACCACATAATGTGCACCCATGTCCCTTCGTTTCCTTGGAAATGAGTTCTTTATTGCACAAGTCGTGGCTACCGACAGAACGTGTTTCTCAACATGACTTTTGGGCTTCCTGCTAACCCTAGTAGGTGTGCATCTCACCTTAAGCTATTTCTGAAATGCAGGTGTCATCTCCACGTACTTGTAAAAAGGAATTGTCACCTTGATATGTTTGTTATAAAACTCTGCCATCTCAGGGTCATCTTTTTGAGTTTTTTTAGTTTTCTTCTTTCCACCCTTAAGAGCTTGGGGGAAGGGATTATTGACTCCAACTCAGATTCTGAGACTGAAATATTATTATTCAAAGCGAGAACTGAGTTCTGTACAGGACTCAGACTCTGAAACTGACTCTGACTTGGACTATGATGAAAAGGAAAATGCTGATGTGAAACCGGTGATGCATCCTCCGTGACTACTAGAATGTCCTCCTCAGATGGAGGTATGGTCTCTACATCGGTTTCAGTGGACTCCCTACTTGTGTGGTTCCCTTGCTTCTTTGAGGACTCAGAAGTCCTCTTCTTCTACCGGTGATGGTGGTGATGGTGTTGTTGCTCCTTAGCCTCCAAGTTCTCCTCAGGTAGAGACTTGGTGGCATCCTCCTCTAGTACCCGTGCCCGATTAGGTACGATCAGGATCCTTCCTCTCCTGAGGTACATATGATTTACATTATCATACGAAAGGATATAATGTTCATATAAAGAATTATCTGAATAGTATACCTGATCTCATGGTCGGTTTTGGCTTGGGTTTAGGCTGTTCGGGTTGGCCTGAACCTGAGTGGGAATTGGGGTCTTTGGCACCATCTGTTGGTCTTCATTACAAGAAACACGATTCATATCAGTTCTCGTATCTAGATAGTCATTCTGGATCTGTTGGACCCTATCAGTCAGGGTCTGGATCGCACGGGTTAGGGACTCCTATTCGGTGGGCTGGGCGGGTTGATGATATCCTGAAGAAGAGGTCCTATACTAGCCCTGCTGGCCATGATGATACTGTTGTTGCTGATGTGACGGTGACGAGCCCTACTGTGCGTTGCGGCTACTGGTGCTGCTGAGGCTACCCTCGTTCGGGCTAGGACTGAACAAAGTGTGGTGCAGGGACGGAGCTGTTTTCCTGGTAAGCTAGGGAAGGTCGGTGTGACTGACCGTTACCTATCCTCGATTGTCTGCTGACGGGGTCATGGTTGCACCACAACCCGTTGATCTCGAACACTTGCGGAGGCTCCTCGTATCCTGTCTCCACTTGTGGGGGTGCATGATGGTCCTGCTGAGTATAAGTATGCTCCTCTACCCAACTACTCTGAAGCCCCGGTGCATGTTCTTGTACAAGATGGACTCGGTGTATAGGTACAGGTGGTACAGATGGGGCAGGTAGCTTTATCTTAGCTACCTTCTAAGTAAGTTCCTCCACTTTCTTCGGCAACTTCGAGAGAGACTCAAGGTCGATGACCCTCTTGTGAATCTGCTCAACCATGGTCAACTTATCCGCGATTATCCCCATGCTAGGGATAAAGTCATCTTTCAGATTCGGTACAGTCCGTAGGGTTGTCTCGTTAGTGAGGCTCGAAGGAGACAACTGATAGGCTCAGGTGGCCTGAGATCTGCCTGTTTCCGCCATATGCTATAGGATCTTCCATACAGCATTTTCATTCTTGTTTAGATAACTTCCTCGACAGGCGGTACTGACAAACCCCTGCATCTTCAAGGTCAGGCCACAGAACAATGTCTGGACTAAGATTGCCTTTGAAATGCCATGGCACGGGCATTTCTGAATGAGGTCGTTAAACTTATCCCAAGCTTCATGGAATGGTTCGCTGGGTCCCTTGGAAAAACTTGCGATCTTTGTTCTCATTTGATTAGTCCTATTGAGTGGGTAGAACTTTTTCAGGAAAGGTCCTTGAACTGCATCCAGGTGGTACACATCACCCCTAGGTTCTTCAGCCATTGTGCTGCCTTATCTCCTAAGACAAATGGGGTGGCCTTCAGCTGAATGTAATCATGCCCAACCCTAGGGTGACTAAGGTTGTTGCAAACCAGCTCGAAGTCTCTGAGGAAGGCATATGGTTCTTCATTTGCATTTCCATTAAACTTCAAAAGCAGGCTAAGAAAGTGGGGCTTGAGCTCAAATGCTTTGGGGGGAACCGTTGGTGCCAACCAACTGTGCATCTCGTTTTCTGCTGGGTTATAAGCATCAACCATTGGTCGGTTGATTCCTCCTGCTGTGATGATCTGTCCCTTCCTTGTTGTAAGATCAACATTCTGTTGTTTGGCAGTGGTGAGACGGGCAAGGATTTGCTGGAGTGGGTCATCTCGATGTTCTTCCTCATGTGGGGTCACTTAGGTGGCATCGTGTCCTCTAGTCATGGATAAAGAAGATGGTCTTGGTTAGAGGACATAGCAAGGAAGGGATTCTTACCGAGGCGATGGTCTTCCTCGGTAAGCTTAGAGGAGATGAAAGGGTTGGTTTGAGAGTAACCACCCTGGGTGTGAGGGATCCAGAACTCAAGAGGGTCATGAGCTCTGGGTGGTCCAAGTTGCGCTTGGGCCGGTGAAGATGAGTTTTGTGGGGGACTCAAAGAGAGATTGGAGAATAATGTGTCGATATTCCCCCAGTCAGTCATCTTGGATTGACGAGAAGAATTGGGAGTTCTAAGTGAAGATAGGATTTTACTTCTACCTGAAGCAAGAAATACAATCCAAACCCTGTATTTTCACACTCAACACGGTGAAGGAACCGAAACCGAGTCCAATTAATCTGGTTGATTTTAAATGTGATTTTCAAGCAAATAGCAAAGGTTACGTGGCCTAGAGGAAACTCAGCTTAAAGTCGGATGCGTCTTCCCTGTTTAACCTGTCGCCTAAGATACCTACGTCCTTCCTTTCTTCGCTCCTATCCCATGTTGATGGATTCAAAGACCATGCCTCTATCTACCTGCAAGCAGATGGAGGCCGACAAGGCTGGAACTTCTCCCCAAAGGGTAGTTAGCAACTTGTCGCGGAGTACCGCTGGTTCACCCCTGACTACCTGTAAACAGGAGGAGGCTACTTGGTACTAGTCAATGAACCTGAAAATATTCAACTCGTGATACTAGGATCAATTGGTATGTGATATGGAAGGCGGGGATTTGGGCTCTGCCTTAAGGTGTTCACACACACTCAAGTACCCTCACTCGGCCTTAAAACAAGGTCGGGGTTAATCTCCCGCAAGCAGAATTTCCAATTTTATTGAATTTGTTTGGTCAATAATGTTAGCAGACCCGATTTTAAGTTAAGTTTTCACTGGTTTAGTTCAATCCACACAGCACGCCTATCATCCAGTCCCAATTTCCTTTAACTTAAGTTGGAAAACCGAGAGAGAGAAATCGAGAAAAGCCAGTTCACGAAAAACAATGATGCTTATGCTGAGTGAAGAATACTTACATTGATCCCTTCGCTTTTATGCAGGATGCAAAACATAATTGAAATCTTTTTACACTACATGCGAATGCAGACGACAAAATCCGCTCCTAGATAGGCAGTTCTATTAGCGAGTGAAGCACATGTTGATTTGACTAGATCTGTGGTCTAAGTGGGTCTTTTAAGTGGTTGTGTGGTCCTAGAATTTACGAACACAAGCAAACCCTAGAGCGGCCCGAGGAGCCGCTAGTGCAAGTCTATTCTAAAAATTCAAACCACACAACAGACGGGGACACGGTTCCATTATGTTTACATACGCGAGAACCAAAACGGGAACCGTTGGAAATAATGCAAAATAATGAAGAAGGAAAAATTACAATTCCACACAAATCCCTCAAAAGGTTCAAAGATAGAAGTTCCTCGAAGAGTCTTCGACTCCTCGTGTTCCTCGCACAAAAACAATTTGAGGTCAGATAGAGGACGACACAAAAATACAAAATCTAAAAGACAGAAAAATATTCACAAGAAAACCAGAGGTCAGACTACCTGGGGATAGAAAAATCAAACACTCAGAAATTAGCTGCAAATCAACCTAAGCCATGCCTCCCCGGCAACGGCGCCATTTCGACGTACTTCCTACTACCTTTGTCAATTTAATCAAATTAATGGAAAAATTAATAGTCATGTTTGTTCGTTGCAGTCGGATAATAAGAGCAGATCAAAAACCACTTTTCATTATTGTTAAGTTAATCACGAGTGATAAATTTATTTTACTTGGGCAAGCTCTAGATCGAACTCGGGGAGGCAGTTGTCTCCTTAAGGTAAATTTTTAGCAAATTTCCAAGGTCGGATTTTCAGCTGATAATTTTTTGGTCTTTTTCAATATATTTTATGCAAGAAAGAAAAACACATGCAAAATTGGGCCAGTTTCCAAATTAATTCAGAAAGATGGTCAAATTGATTTGAAAAATTATGAAACCTAGCCAGATGGTGAAATATAATGAAATTAAGCTACTGTATTTTTTTTGAATTTTTCTGACACTAGATGATCTTATTGTGAATTTAAAATGACTACAAGGTGATATTGACTAAATTAATTTTAATAAATAACAAATCACAATATTTTCAGATGTCAAAATTATCCTAGATAGATCTACATGTAAAGAATCTAGGAAAATTAATAAACCTGAATTTCTATGTGAAATGTACCTATTAAAAATTAATTAAATAAATCACTAAATGATTTATTCAAGCCTCGAGGTGTGTGCAAAGGGATGATTTTTAGTTACAATGTGAACTTAATTATCCTCAATCTAATATGAATTTTTGGTGATTTTTGGGTTCACAGACAAATTACTACAAAATAATAGGCATAAATGGGCAAAATATGAGAAACTTTCACCAATTAATTAATAATAAAAACCACCACTTCCACAAAAATATGCCAAGTGTCATATGAAAGAGGAAAAATTAAGCTACACAATACAATTTTCAAACTTGAAAAATGATTTAAAATGACTGCCTAAATATGCGTGCAAAGACAGAGGCCTATTTGCAATTACAAAAAATAAAATTGACAAAAATAAAACGTGCTAACAGGGACTGATATGCAATTACCTATAATGTTGGGGGTGGATGCAAATTTCCCACAGGACACGTGCTCGTCACTTGGGGTCTCCTAGTAAGGACTGAAATGTAATTATGAAAACTTCCAAGTGCCTCGCTGCAAAATACCAGAACCGCACGTGAAAACCACATGGGGTCCCAGGCTCGGTGGGCTGCAGAGGCTTGGAAGGAGGTTCGGGGAACTCAGGAGGATCGGACTTGGCTCGGAATTGGCTCGTAGTAGCTTCAGGGGATCCGAGCATGGTAGTCAGGGAAGAGGCTCTGATCAGGCGACGTTGCGCAATGTGGACCGTGGATCAAGTGAAGATCTAACGGTTGCCGATGGCAGGAGACGTGGTGTGATGGATCTTTTAGATCTAATGAAGATCAACGGCAGACGTTGGCTACTGAGACGGAGCTGTGGACGATCAACGTCCGTTAGATTTAGATTGATCCAACAGCATCTGGAGCGCAGGGGAGGCGGTGACGTGGCGTGCTCTGGGGCGTGGGATCCTCCTGATCTGATGGCTGCGGCTGATGGCGACGTGGATGGCTCTGAACCGTCCGATCAAGGGGATCGCACGGGTGCTAGGCTTCATGCCCAACGGTCTGCCGCCTCCTGCGGTGGAGAGGGTTGTGCTCCAGCGAAGGGTCTTGAGCTCCGCCTCCTCCTCGGGTCATCAATGAAGTTCGTTGTAGGTTGCTGACAATTTGGGGAGGGTCGTGGAAGCGTCAGGTATCTGTCGGTGATCTTAGCTAAGGCTGGAGCGGTCTGGCGACCGATAGCGGTGAAGCTCGAGCTGAGCTCCGATTAAGTTCCGGCCAATGATGTAGATGAACCTGCAGGGGGTTAGCGGTATAGCCGAGGAATGCGTCATGTATGTGGAGTCAACGTGAGTGAAGTGCGAGTCCTGAGGGGCGTAGTAGGGGTCCGGTGATCGAGCTCCGCCAAGGTGGCGGAGCTCTCGTCGGCGTAAGATGAAGTGTGTGGTCTGAGAAGATGGAAGGGTGCGCGAGGGTGCCAGCTTCGAGGCGAAACTCGGAGAACGGTCAAATGAAGGTGAAGTCGATCGGGGAAGGTGAATAAATTATGAGAAAAAGCAAGGAAAAGATGAAGAAGATTGGGGAGGCAATGGAGGCGTCTACTTGGGAAATGGAGCTCAAATTCGTGCTCCTGGTCGTCGCTTGAAGGTCGGTAGAGGATCCTAAGCTCGTGCAGCTCAGGAAGGAGGCTGCGACACGGCGGGGATGGCCGTGGATCTCGTCAGAGAAGAAGCCCGGTCTTCGCTCAACATCACGTCAAATTGCTGTCACCAAAATGAAGGTCGGAGCTTGGGGTTTCTCTCTAGAATGGCGGATGGGGCTGAAGGTGGCTGCAGGCGGAGTATTTATAGGTTGGAGAAGTCGGTGTAGGTGGTGACGTGGTGAAGTTGGTGGGCGTCGTGGAGCGAGGTGGAGGGTGTTCATGGTGAGCGAGTGAGTTGGCGAGGATGAGGGAAGAGTGGGGTGTGTCGTGGATGTGAAGGAAGGCAACGAGGGTGGTCGGAGTGGCTCCTAAAATAGAAAGGGTGCGGCCCTCGTGTACGGTGGGCGACGTGGGATGCAGGGAAATCAAGAGGTAGATGACGTCTTCCCTATCGTTGGATCTTGCGATCCAATGGATGAGACTGAGGCGCTATGGGGCGGCTAGGATTAAATCTAGGTGATGAGATCGATGGCGCAGGACGCACCACATGGCAGGTGGAAGATGCAGTGCTGGTGTACGGTCGGGATGAAGTCTGTGGTTTTGATCGAAGGTTTACGATGGTGCCACGTGGAGGTTGTAAGTGAAGGTCGAAAGGGACAGTTGAGATGTGGTCTTAGGTATCTGATCGTGTGGTTCATGAGCCAACACGTGGCATGCTAGATCTTAGGTGGAGATGGAGGGCTAAGATGAGATCTGGATGTGATCGAAAGGTCCAGATGTAGCGTGAGATGGAGGACCAAGATTGAGGGCTTCTGGTGAAGATCGGAGGGCGCTTAGTGCAACACGTGTCGAGCAGAGGGTAAGGCACGAAGGGACGACCCTGATTTGATCTAGGCTCGATCGAATGGCTGAGGAGAGCTGTGAGAATGAAAGGCTAAGATCGAGAGAGATGAAGAGATCAGACGACGAAGATGACAGGGTGTGTGGCGCGCAAAGAAGCGGGTCGCGTGGCGCAATCAGAGGGCTCCACGTGTCCAGTTCTGAGTGGCTGAGAAAGAAAATGAAATTAGAGAGAGAAGGAGGCTGAATTTGGGAAAACTCAAAACATGAAAGTTGTAGATCACGATGAGATCTATAATTTCTTGTTGACCAAAAATGGAAATGACGTCAAATATGATACAAAAATACAAGAGTACAAATATACATATATATAGTATACAAGGGGGGCCCAAAAAATCCAAGTTTTGCATACGAGCTCCAAATCGAATGAAATTTGTCTCATTTTAAAGGTCTTTGGATGTGTATTAATCTGAAGGTGAATGGAACTAATTCGGAGGTTGTATGAGGTGGATATTGCCATTCTAAGATCCAGGTTCTCCAACTGGGTCTGAGGCTTTATTGAGCAATTTACAGGATAGGGATTTTTGGCCTTCTTCCCTATATTATTAACTAATAATACACTCTGAAGGGCAGTTGTTATTTGATTTCAGATGGGCTATAAAATATCAATAATTAGGTGAATTAATGGTGGACATTTTACACGTGGATTTTACAAATGAACTGGCTTCTTATTTAATGCATATATGAATGCTAAAATACATGTATTGTGGATTGATACATGAATGCTATTTACGCAAGATAAAGAGAAATATGCTGCTAAATACTCGGGAACAAGGCTCTATTTTCAACTTTAAGAGTGATGAATCACAGATTCATCAACCCACTTTCATTCTGATGGCATCATTCCAAATTCGATCTTTATGTGTGTGTGTCCACACATCCACCTTAGCATTTTTATTTCTGCTACTTCCATTCTCGACGTATGTTTATGGTTCACAAACCAACATTCAGATCCATAGATCATAGTAGGTCCCACGATTGCTTTGTAAAACATTCCTTTGATTTTCAAAGGAATATTCTTATCATAGTTAATAGTAGAGGCTCCTCTCAACTAACTTATCTTAAATCCTGAGACTAAGTCAATATTGACTTGATCGACAAGGAAGATAAGGGCAGATAAATACAGACAAAATAACACAGATACCAAGAAACCCTATGCACTCAACACACTGCATATGGTCAAACTTACACTAATTTTTACCCACTCTTACAATGATATTGGATTGGATTGATTTGATTTTAGGCTAATCTACAAACGGGATCCTCATCTACAAACCCGATCTTTTATTTGTAGCAATTAGGGTCCCATCCATTTGGAACACGGAAGAGAAACCTATCGTTACAAAAATTACATGACCCATTTACTCTTCTCTCCTTGTAACTCACTTGGCTCTCACCCTCCCTCATCCCCACCCAACATCTCCTCGACCCCACATACATGTGCGCAAGAAGCAACGCTCCCAACGTCGCAACATCACTGGTTGATGGTGAGGCGCATCGTCACCGGAGGAGTGACGAAGATGAAACAATCAACTCTTGTGGAGATGAAGTAGGAACTGACCTTCACCATGTGATCTTCGGGTTCACGCCCACAATGCTCGGCAACACACTCGCGTTGCACACGAACAACCCCCTTTACCCCCAATTATCCTCAAACCCATCTTGCATGAAACCATCGGGTGGCCTCCACTGTGCATATAACTAATAAGAACATGGAATATCTCATTTTCTTATCATGAGCAAAATGGAAGTGACGAGCAGAAGATGGTCAAACGTTCTGCAACATTTCAGTTATTAAACTCAATCAATTCAACCCACCAACTTTACTCTTGGTCCCCCTCATTCGAGGTGGTTTTCTTTAGCAGCAATTGCGATACAGGTTCCTTTATAATATAAAAGAGACGGGAATCTCATTGTCCAAGCTTCAGAAATTGGGCAACCATTGGAGGGATGTGATGATCCCGCCTTCGAAGATCTTTCCTTTCAGATTAGGGGTGATGGATTCAAGGAAGTGACCCTAGACCAACATCACCGGATGGAGGTAAAGGTTCCTCCCTTGTTCCTCAACCCACTAGATAACAACAATGGAGGAGTCCTCAATGATCGACAACATATATACTTGCCTTTATGCTAATCTTTATCCTCTTCATCACGCTGCCACCGACGATGCACCTCGCCTTCACTCGGTAAGGTCGTTTGGGTGGGAGCAACAAGATGGGAGGGAGGGGATGTCGGGTGGGGAAGAGGGAGGGAGGTGTGGGCCGAGTGAGTCAAGAGGGGAGAGAGCTAAGTGGGTTAAGTAATTATCGCAATGGAGGTCTCCTCTTCCGTGTCCCAAACGCTGTGAGGACTTTAATTGTTACAAATGAATTATTGGAATACATAATAGAATCAAGTACATAGATGAGGACTTGATAAACAAATTACCATTGATTTTATTGTTCTAGTGGAATGGATTGGAATTTTTAAATCCGTTAAAATATAGATTGAATCAGATCTTTATTAAAATTTGATCTGATCCAATCTATTAATCTGTTAACATACGCAAATAAACACATATACACATACATATACATATACATATACATATACTTATACATATACCATACATGCATATATACACAATATATATTTGTACTCATTTCGAATTCCATGTAAGGCCATAATCAATGTCATCTACATTTCCATACAAATCATGTATACAAGTTCTTTTTTTGTTAGTTAAGGGTGTGAGGGGTTTAAACCCTGATCCGTAAAGTAGGAGTTGTTTCTACCACCTGATCATTAGATGGTTCTATATATAAGTCCTCCTTCTACCACCTGCACGATGTTATTCCCATCAACATGTCGTTATCCCCTTCCTCACAATGTCACATCCCGTCTCACACAACATCATCTCCCTCCCATGCGATTCCATTTGTCCTTAGTATGATGCCAATCTTCCAATCTTATTTAAAAGTAAATGGATTTCGAACAGTTGTCGATTACGTTTGTTTGTTATTGTTGACCCTTTTGCTTGTTGTAATTTGCAACCTTATCCTAAGGATGAAATTGGATCAGCTACATGATCAAATATACCATACTCATCTAAGAATAAATAAACATTACTTCAATTCATTTCATTTTTATATTGAAATATGATTTTGATTCATGTTTTTCATAAAATTACAGATTTTAGCTTAAGGTATATTCTTATAAATAAATTCCATTTCAAGATCATTGTAAATTAGAGACATGTTTCCCAACTAGTGGGATATATTTAAATTAGTTTTGTCTTGGATATCAACTAAATATGAATGTTTAATGGTTCTCGATTGCTATTGATATATTATAGAGCTTTGAAGGGTGTTCTTGGGAGTTGTATGGCGTTGTCATAGCTTAACAATCTAACTTAATCATAGACTTTATCAATATATGACCATTGAGATAACATTTTTTTGCTATATTGATTTATCTTTGTATCCTTATTTGGTAACTTGTATTGTTCTTATTTGAATCATTTGTTGGAAATCAATTACAAAAACACACTAATGCATTATTTATAAAAAGTAACATAAATTTCAAATTCAATATAATCCTTTTGTTGTGCGGTCTTGAATTTTTTATAATATATTAATGGAATTATTCAAAATTAATTCAGTCACGTAGTCGTTAAATATCAAGGGTTGATGTGCTATAAAGTACAAACATGAGAGATATACTATTGAATGATAAAACATAAGTGTAAAAATTCTTTTCAATCAGTAATCTGATGGATTAGATTGGATTTTAAATATATGATGAAAGGAATTGGATTGTATTCAAAAAATAGAAATCCATTAAGGATGGATTGGACATGTATTAAGCTAAAATCTGATCAATGTACACCCCTATCCAAACCCCCAATCCCTTCCTAATTCTGCTATCTCCAGCGACAACGACGACAAACTCCATGACCTCCCCTTCTCTTGTAGCAGCAACAATGCAATCCCCCTCCCACCCATGTTATCCTCCAACGTTAGACAACATATACCACAAGACCCATTCTTCCCCTCTTCCCATAGTTGTATCCCATTCCTCTACGCCTCCTCTCAAGTTAAGCGGCTCCCCTCCTCTCGGTTGCTTGAAAACCTATTGTTAACATCCCTAATGCTATGACTATATTCGCAAATGGTTCCCATTTAGGTGGCCCCCTGATATAGGCATAATTCGTGCAAAGGTGTTGTCAATCCACATGTCGGATTAACAGTCGTCGAAGCGACCATTCACCAGAATCGTGCTAAATCAACAATTACCCACAACATATGAATAATCAATGAATTAACAAAAATGTGAAGTACAATTTATTTTACTCTACACATAAAAGTATATAATGTTAAGCATGTAGAGGTTGAATCATGGACATTTGATTTGATATTTGTCTAGGGAAAGATCCAGAGATGTTTAATCTCCATGAAATGCGCATCATGCCCAACCAACGCATCATGAGATCAAGCAGAAAAATAGTGAAAATCTAGGTACTTATGGGGTGGTGAATCGAGGAAGAGAGAGGGGAGTGTTGATCCAGGTCAATACGAGGAGTGTTCCGGTTCATCCACGTAGACCAACCAAAAAAATCTAAGGGGGAAATATTGGTAAAATCAATCAATAATAGTAAAT
The DNA here is from genome assembly GCA_037367405.1 of Ottelia alismoides. NCBI lineage: Eukaryota > Viridiplantae > Streptophyta > Magnoliopsida > Alismatales > Hydrocharitaceae > Ottelia > Ottelia alismoides. Next base: position 1,144,907 of record JAZKJV010011285.1, on the reverse strand, counting down.
GAATTTATTAATTTTATATTATAAAATACAAAAAATGTTTATATTTTTATGTAATATTTCATTCTTTTTTTATTTATTTTTATGAAGTTATTTATTACATGTTACTATTTACAAGTATAACTATATGTATATTTACCTATGTTTTGAATATTTTATTATTTTGTATTTTAAATTTTCTTATTTTATAAACTTAATAAAAATTATTTATATATATATATACCAATATATTTTTATTGTACTTTGCTGATGTTATATGTACACTTAAATAATTAGATGTATTTATTATATAGGTATAAGTATAAGTAATCCATCTATATATTTTATACACTTATTTATTTTAACTTATTTTTAATGTTTTAATTTTATTCTAATGAGGTACATATATTGAACACGATTTACAAAATTATAAAAATATCAAATGAGGAAAATATAAAGAATAAATAAAATGAATGTTTTATTAAGGTATATTATACATAGGGGGTCCAAAACCTAACTTTTGCATCTTAACTCTAAATTAAGTGAAACCACCTTCATTAAATAAATAATAAAAGAGTTATTCACTATTAAAGATTATTTTGATCATTTTAATTCATTTGAAGAAGATATGGGTATGGGAAGTTTGTGTTTTTCTTTTTACTCTGAGTGTAGAATACACAATTTGTATTATTTTTAGATGAAATAAATTTTGTATTTTTCTATGTATTTTTATCAACAACTTTCGTGCAAAAAATTTATTGATTTGAGGTGTGAATAATAAAGATTAAAATAGGTCCCAAAAGTATATTATTGAAGAATAAAAGGTAGGGCTTTTATTGATGTTTTTACTTTATCGTCCCCTACTTTATTCCTTATCGATCGATTCATCATGATGCCTGTGTCTCAGGATTTAGGGTCATAAAACACCTTTGATATTTCCTTTCCTTTTCTTACCTTTTTTATATTCTTTTATTTTATCTTTAAAATATGTTTTTATATAATATTTATATAATAAATAATGAATGTTAGATGATGCAAAATAATATTATTTACATGCATTTGGCTAGGGAATGAATGCCAAAATTAAAGAATAATGGTGATGAAATGGAGATTCATCACCCCCACGACCTCATGTTGTGGTAGCAGATCCACCGCATAGAGCAATCTCACTCACCAACTAGAGGTTTACACAACCCTATAGTATAAACCTTATTATCTTGTTGACACATTCTTAAAAATCTCATCATTCTCATTTTGAGACTTCTCTTGCTTTTTTATCCGCTAAGATAGGCTGGGGTGGTCATCACTACTGTGAGAGGAGAAAGGGAGGTTCAAAAGTTCACCACCACTTCAGGAGGAGAACAAGGGTTGGGGTGTGCATTGTTGCTGCAGGAGGAGAACAAGGTTTGATCTTGTTTCTACTTTGTATAACTTTTTATGTGCTTCTAAGTTGCGCAGTTCTCAAACAATCATAATAGAAATCTTTTTATATGAATTAATTTTGTTTTGATTGGTAAGATTTCGTTTATTCTTCATTAAATATAAAAATATCTATGTAAAGAAGGTTGTTAAAATAAATAGGTTACTATTAAAAAACTTCAAATCTTCATTGGTGTCCTAACCCCTAAAAAATAACATCCAAATCTCAAATCAAACCAACTAAATTGTATAATACCTATTGAGAAGATTTATTTATTAATTATGTATAGCTTTATTTAATCGTAGTCTATTCATAGCTTTGTTTAATCATAGTCTATTCATAGCTTTTCTTAGATTAGTGGTAGTCGCATGTTACGAGCTTGAGCATATGGGTAAGCGCATGGTGCCATTCTAGATTACTACATAGGTCGTGATACATCTATTAGAGGGTGAATGTTGCTATAGAGAATAGAAAGTGTCTTCTAAGTGGGGGATACAAATACCTTTAGAAAAAGCTTCATTAATAAACATGAAGTTGAACCCACTTAATGGTCTAATGTACAAACGTAGGCTTCCATTCCAATGACCAAGGTTCCAATCCCCTACCCCAACCAGTAAAAAAATCATGAAGTTGGTTGTGTGATATTGAAATGATAGAGAATCTATGAGGTCTCTCACGATCTTTGCCTCTTGATATTAATCCGTGCTCGAGGTGATATAGTCACATTTAATCGAGAATACGTCCATAAATTTTGTCTTGATGATCAATTAGTGAAGTTCCTCCAAGTGTATGATGCCATTCTCATACTATCAAGCCTACAAGGCTAACTTTGTTTAAATGACCTGTGAGAGTACTTTAGAGATATGTTTGAGTGTGACCCTCTTAATGTAGCATCCCAAATATAGTTCCACATCTAAAACTCACGAACTATGGGAGCGGATTATAAAAGGGAGTGATTATTACTTAATAACTTAGGCTTAGGTTTTTCAATGGTTGTAAATGGGTCCAATCTGGTCTAAGTCTAACAAGTTGTTAGAGCTATTTTTTGGATAATGGTTCGACGACCTAAGCTCGAAGCTACAAACAATATTAGAGTGGGTTCCTTCTAATAGAGGAAATGACTATCTAATGATGGGTTATATCATGATGAGGATGTTGTGGATGTAAATGGAGGGAGATTGTAACACCTCGAGCATAGTCCCACATCTAAAACTCTAAAAGACTGAGTGGTTTATAAGAGGCGAGATTTGAAAACTTGAACTTAAGAATTTTAAATGGTTGTCAATGGGTTCGTTTGGAGTGCCATTTTTCCTTGATAAAAGTTTGAGGATCCAAGCCCACGATGTTACACTTAATGTCATGATTATACTTTGTACATCCTCATAGTAGTGCTCCACCATTCATTCTTTCATCAAAATCCATTATTTACCAGCTATGATGAGTTGAGAGTTCCTCCATGATTCATGTTAAGGCAAAGTTTAATAAGTACGGATTAGTACTTGATGGTGTTATTTACATGGGATATGTCATCTTATTTTGTACTTGTATTAAAAACCTCAAGGTGAAAATATCAGCATAGCCTCTGATCGCTTGATAGATGTGTGTTCTAAACCAAGGATTCAATTGTGATGCTTCAGTTTAAACCTGATAGGCTATACAAAATTTCATAATTAAATTACTACCACTAGATTATAAGGAAAGATTGCATTTCAACTAAGTTATGTTTGAACTGTCAACTTTTCATAACTAAATTAGATCATAGGAAGGATTATGCTAGAACTGTCAACTTTTCATTAATTTTATAATTAATATCATGTATTTATCTCTTTTTTTTATGGATTTTAAATAAATTAAATATATAGATAGAGGTATATTTATAGTACTATATGGAGATATTTATATTTTGAATTCACTTTTTATTAATTCTCTGGATAACTTTTTGAAAAGGGATATTTACACCCATAACCATGAGTAGTTTTGTAATTACCTCGGGAACCCTCCATATACGCGAATTACATGAGAAACCCCGAATAACTCTTAACTCTTACGGACATAACCCTATGATTATGTTTTATTTAGGATGCCCATTAAAATTGACATTTTCGGTTAATGATCAACATTGAAAATTTCCCCTAATGCTCAACATTATTTGAAAATCATGCCCTATCATTCTCTTCCTTGAAGTGTAAATGATCCACCCTACTCCCAAGAATTTTTCACATAAAAACTCTTCCAACCATCTTGTATTAATTGCTTTGTTTATTTTTGTATAAATTCCTTACAACAATATAACGATTTTGATGAATAAAAACTGTGCAGAATAGAACCACACTGCATGTTCTTCTAGCAAGTGTTGAAGCTCCCATAGGTTGTCGGATATGCGTAATATCTTAGCAAAGTGTAGAACCCATTTTAGAGGGAGGGGTGGAGGGAGGCGGAGCGAGAGGCGGGCTTGGAGGGGGAAGGCGGGCTGGAGCGGGGTGGTAGGCTGGAGCAGGAGGCACTAGCCTGGAGGGAGGGGGCGGAGGGCCTAGAGCGGGAGGCAGGCTGGAGGGGGGTGGCTGCCTGGAGCAGGAAGCGAGCATGGAGGGGAGACAGCTAGCCTGGAGGAAGGGGCAGTGGGCAACGGGTGTAGAGCGGGAGGTAGGCTAGGAGGGGGTGGTGACCTGGAGTAGGAGGTAGGCATGGACAGTAGGCAGCTAGCCTTGAGGGAGAGGGCAGCGGGCGACGGGCTTGGAGCGGGATGCGGGATTGGAGGGAGAAGAAGGGGAGGGGAGTGGTCAGTGAGGATGGGGTGGGTGGGAGGGGGAAGAAGGGGCGGGTGGGAGGGGGAAGAAGGGAGGGGGAGAGGTGTTGGAGGAGGAAGAAGGAGAGGGGAGATGGTCGGCATGGTGGGGTGAACGGGAGAATGAAGGAGAGGGGAGGTTGTTGGTAAGGGTGGGGGAGCTGGAGGAGGAAGAAGGAGAGGGGTAGGTGTTCGGCGGGGTGGAGAGAATTGGAGGAGAAAGAAGGGGAGGTGGTCGGCGTGTGTGGGGAGCAAGAGGAGGGAGAAGGAGAGGGGGAGGTGGTCGGCGAGGGTGGGGTGGGTGGGAGGAAGAAGAAGGGAGGGGGAGGCACTGGAGGATGAAGAAGGTAGGGGTTAGTTTTTTTATTTTTGATTATCTTCACCCGTTAGATCTAGGATTGGTTATATTAACTCATTACCTGGGTTGAGTTAATGATCAAAATTAACTGAGGGTTATAGGTGTAAAACAGAGCACTATTCAAGGTCATGAGTGTAATTCGTGATTATCGAGGATTCTTGGGGTAATTACAAAACTACTCAGAATTATGGATGTAAATATCCCATTTGAAAATGACAAATTCTTAGTAAACTCCGTAATAGAATTAGACTTTTTCCCCATCATAGAAGTTTCAACCAACTCAGGTGCTTGTATAAATTTCAGCATGCTCTTGATTGGGTTAACATAGGTTTTGCCCCATATAATTTTCACTAAGTTACTTGATGCCTTTAGGTTATGTATCAATATGTCAAGTTCAAGGTAACCTTCCATGGATTTTAGGGAATACTAACCATGTTTGTCCTATTTAAATATTTGGTTTTACTCTTTAAGTTGTACGGTCTATAGAAATATAGTGTGCTAGGTTTTACTAAATGGGAGCCGGGAGCCTGCACCCGGGGGTGTAGGTAACTCCCTGCACCCGACCATTTTTCTCATTATTTTTTGGTTTTTTCGAAAAAAACTTTGGGGGATTTACTTAATATATTAAGGGGAATATGTGTTTCAAGTTTCATGCAAAACAAACATTCCTAACATGTTCATCTAGAATAGGTCATTTTCAGCAATTCCAGGCTGTTAAAATTTGATGATCTTGATGGAGATGATAGAAGTCTCAAATTAAGTTGAAATTGAAATGACATCATGGTGATATATAGTAATATAATTACCCCAAAGTTTCATTTCAAGAAAAAATAAATAATCATGAAAAAATGACCCGGGTGTAGGTAGTTACCTACACCCCCGGGTGTAGGATCCCTTTTCTCTTACTTAATGGGAGCTAGGAGCCTGCCCCCGGGGTGTAGGTAACTCCATGCACCCGGCTTTTTTTCTCATTATTTTTTGGTTTTTTTCGAAAAAAACTTTGGGGGATTTACATAATATATTAAGGGGAATATATGTTTCACGTTTCATGCAAAACAAACATTCCTAACATGTTTTATCTAGAATGGGTCATTTTCAGCAATTCCATGACGTTAAAATTTGATGATCTTGATGGAGATGATAGAAGTCTCAAATTTAGTTGAAATTGAAATGACATCATGGTGATATATAGTGATATAATTACCCAAAAGTTTCCTTTCAAGAAAAAATAAAAAATCATGAAAAAATGACCAGGCTATAGGTAGTTACCTACACCTCCGGGTGTAGGATCCCTTTTCTCTTACTAAATGGGAGCCGGGAGCCTACACCCGGGGGTGTAGGTAACTCCCTGCACCCGGCATTTTTTCTCATTATTTTTTGGTTTTTTTCAAAAAAAAATCTTTGGGGGATTTACTTATTATATTAAGGGTAATATATGTTTCAAGTTTCATGCAAAACAAGCATTCCTAACATGTTCATCTGGAATGGGTCATTTTCAGCAATTCCAAGCCGTTAAAATTTGATGATCTTGATGGAGATGATAGAAGTCTCAAATTAAGTTGAATGCATATCTCAAGAGTAATTATCTAGTTATAGGGTTTGTATTTTATATTATCTAGATATGGATTGAGATTATTTATATTAAAGATATTAACATTTTTTAACAATATTACTTGTGGGATATTGATTTTTTGAATTGTTATATATCTATGGGTGGATGAAGTTGATTTGATGTGCTAGTTTAGTTATTTAGAGAATTTGATTGTCGTTCTGTTTAATATTTTCATATTATGTATCTAATTGATCCATATATAGATATTTTTAATACAGCATATTTGAATAGTATGTTTCTTCGGCTGTTATTTTTATATGTATGTGTTTTAAGGTTATAATAAGTTTCGTGAGTAATTTTGGTCTTTTTGGTTATTTATATGTGCAATATGATAAGATGGTTGAAATGCAAAATACATATGCAGATGTGGTCGCTCTTCACGTGATTCAAAAATAATTTCGTGATGATTCTATAATTCATCACATCTCATGCTTAAATCTGTCTAGTTCTTAGCAAGATGTTATTTCAGAATTGGGGAATTAAGATGGAAATAGGCAAGGATGAGGTTTTAGTTTAGGAAAAGTGTTAAACAAAGGTTGAATCTACCTCTTGTTTAATGAATTCCGTTGTCGCTCAAAGGTATAGAATAATCCTACTTAAGTATATAATAGTTTCTCAATCTAAGTCCAAAATATGTAAAAATTAGACATTGATTCCCAAAAAGATAGGATAAAAATAGGAAGGAAGGCATATTTTTGCATAATTTTTATTTTTCAGATGTTTTCATTGGAAAGATGTTTTTGAGAGTTGTGAAAATTTAATGAGATTTTATGGAAATTATGTAGACATTTTTCGATTTTTATCCTTTATATACAAATTTAAAATATGTATTTTTAATTTTAGACATTCATAAAATCTGACACATTCCCTGTTTCCCATGATCAGGGAAAGTCATGAACTCAATGTGAATGGAGTAGAAAATTAAAATAGAGTAGAGTTATACGTGAGTGGAGGGTTCATAAAATGCATGAAAAAAATACTTCTTTCGTATTTTTAATAATATGCCCTTTTTTACTTGGAGGTTTTCACGTTTTTGTTAGGATTTCTCATGCTTGCCTAAAACTAAATCTCAAGAGATAAATAAAAACGTATGGAATAAAGAATACCTTTGGGTGATGATCAGAAAGAAAGGATATCTTTATGTGGTGATCAACAACGTAGCTTGGTTTAGTACCTTAACCGGGCATTCAAGGTAAGGAATACCCTGTATCATGAGTTCACATAACTTTTGCATTCAAAAAGTCATGAAGATGATGATAGGTAGACTACCCAAGCTGTGGAAAACCTATGCACTAGGTTGACTACTTTGCGGCCCTAATTATGCTAATATGGCATTGAAGTCAATTTGATCTATACTTTCTACACCTGGCTAAAAACAAGTCGGGCATAGGTGTGAAAGAGATAGATCAAAAATTGTAAAAATAATAGGAATTGTGTATTTGGTGAAGGTCATGTTATTTAACTTGGACAAGCTTCAAGGTCAGTCACGAGGCAATCGATAAACTACAATAGGTTTCCAGTTTTGGAGTTTTTGTTTTCTAAAGGAAAGAAACAACTTGTAGATTATGTTTTCAAACCTAGGCCTACCAAGATGATAAGAAAATGTAAAACCAAAACCAAGCCTAAAACACCATCAAAAAATAGGACAAAAATAGTTTTGGAATCAAGATTCAAAAATCTCTCCTGAATGATTTTTGGGCATTTCTAAAATTAGATAAATAATAAAGAAAAATAATTACTGCAAAGCAAGTTCTTTATGTAGAAAACATGCTCTAAAATACACAGAAAATACCAATTGATGCGATCTTGAGCGAGGGGTATTTTTCCTAGATAAAAAAATTTACTATCTATATAAAATAACAAACTTTATAAGCTATACAAAATACATTATTAGGTTTTAATAAGGAATTGAATAGAAAATATGCAGCTTTGGAGTTTTTAGGATTTTAAGATGCAATATGCAACATTTTAAAATAGATTTTGGTATTGATGAAAAAGGAATGCAAACTAAATTATTGCAAGTTTAGGGTCTTTGAATTATGACAATACCAAAATAAAAAAATGTTACTACCAAAATTATGGCTTGTCACAACTATCACAATAAACATAAATGCATTTTCTATTTTGGAAAATATTATAAAATAAAATTTTTACGAGTTAAACTCATAGATTAAACAAATGATTTATTTAAAGCTACTGAATGCAAGGATTTTCAATGGGTTTTTTTGTATGATGGAGGAATTAAAGGTACACAACACAACAATTTTATTTTTTAGATGTATATATGAATTTCTATGAATTAATTAAGGAAAATGGGTATAGTTTACCAAGATAATTCTATAAACATGATTTTACTTCAAGAATATGTTAGAATATATGCATTGGAAAGGGGATTAGTTACTCTACCATATATTAACTTGAAAAATGACATAAAATAACATTTCAAAATTTAAAGAAAATTATGATTCTTAATACAAGAAATAATTAACTTAAATTGCACGCAATAATTGATGGAAAATAGATACAACGAATGGGTGGTGATATAATTTTCATAGTGGAGCTGTTGTGTGAAAGCCTGGAGGGCTTAGTTGCACTTTTTCACCAATTCGCATCCGTGAACATGAATAGATATTGTCCATGATATTTGACATTAAATGAGGACACATGACTGAGTCTTGTAGACTTGGATCAAGGAGGCGTGCTCTCCAAGTTCTTGGAGACCTGGAGATCCAGATATGGCTCTTGGGTTAATCTTCCAAACCCATATGGCATTTGAGAAATTGGCGAATCTTCCAAGCCAAAAATGAAAGCAAGAGCGAAATTAACTTAAGAGATGGAATGGCTAAGCCTTGGGGACACAAGGTTATAAAATTCTTATCTATTCACTTGATGACCTAATTATGGCTGGAGTTAGACACCTTGCTGAAGCAACATTATTAGGGTTCAATGCCCCTCAGATCATCATTGCTTCCCTCGATTGCTCGAAGTTCATCCTTTATTTATCACTTGTCGGAGCTGCCTTCATAGACTTGGGTTACATCAGGTAATAGAGTTAGATAGTGGTTTTATATGGCATGGATCTGGAGAGATATGGAATTAGAAAGCACGTGGTATGGATCATGTGATAGAGCGAAGATCAAGGTAGTTGATTGAGCAAATAATGGATGAGGTTGATCAAGATGGGAAGTGAAGATCTACAATTGTCCATGGTGAACATGGGTACAGATTGTTGAAGGAGGAAGAGGATGATTTTAGTGCTAACACATGTTAACACCATAATAATCCTTAGCTTAAAAATTAGACAAAGATGGAAAATAAATAGAGGGCAACCAAGTTTCAAAAACCTAATTAATGGAAAATAGAGATGAAAATGAGATGCACATTTCTTTTAAAGAAAGTTATATGACACCCTGGGATCTGGGTTAACTGTTACACAACATTGGTGAGTTCAAGTCACGATAGTTCGCATCGAATACAAAAATACAGAGAAAACTTTCATGAGTTGAATGTCATTGACGGTAATGGAATTAACCACATATACTCACATGTCACCATAAGAAGACATGCATTCCTACAACAAAATATTTGAAACAAGCATCAAGACCCATATAGCATTATTGGACATGCGAGCCCACGGCGAGCCATTTTGCAATAAATGTTATTGCGAATATCATTCCCTGATCTGAAATGAAGAATAACTAATTTGCATAATAGGTCCCTTAGTACAATTAGGGTTATGTACCATGGCCATCTTAATAATCATACAGTTGTTGGTTCAACTATTGAATCATAGAAGCTGGTGCTTGGATGAATATCTAAAGAGGTAGATTGAGGACTCATCAAGAACCGTCAAATGATTGTTAAGAGATGATCTCCAGCCTGAGTAGGAGATGGCAATCTTTTCTCACATAGGCTGATATCTAATCGACCTATTGATGCAGGTCCTCTGCATAGGAATAGAGATTCGGAGGTGTCAGATTAGTTAGGTCAAAGAGTTGACTTAACGATATTGAGATAACCAAAGTCCTGTGTCGTATGCTGTTACGATGTAGGCACGCATCCTTTGACCGGAGACAGATGTGTTACTATATGTCTGAGTATGTACATTTGGCAGACCAATAGGTTGATGACCTAACCAAGGTCTATACACCGGTGCGCTGGTGTGCATATAAGGGCATAGTAATACGATCTCTCAAAGGGATCATACAGGTTCACTACTGAACCGGAAGACATGAGCTCACTCATGAGATATTGGGAAGAATCAAATTCCGTGCACGGGCGTCTCGCTTTGGAAGCTTGACTGAATTTCTAAGTTCGATATATACTTTTGGAAAGTATATGATCAAGACCTAGGTATGATATATGCTTTGGAAAGTATATGATCGATACCAAATCCCATTGATCAAATGAGAAACTTACTGATAAAACCCTAAAGTAGATAGTATAAAGTTGATCTAATACTTCGGGTTTATTCTGTCTTCCAATATGCAGGATGTACATGTGTTGGGAATACTTGAGGGCGATGTGATCATAAACGATTGTATAACCATGACGCTTCCATTCCTAGGGAGTAATGAAACGGGTCTGGATTTTAGTGACTCTTCTCAGTAGAGAAGTAATCTGATCTTAATCCAAATGTTGGACAATGATCTCAATGTGATTCAGCTGCAATGAGAAGATTAGATTTGCGGTCTTGATTTAATCAGGCATCTATTGGAGGTCCGAGATCTGGATTTGAGGTGTGATCACAATACCCAAGTCACTATACGTGGAACAATACAATCGCCATGTCCTTATCTCCATGTATCCGCGGAGAAAGCGCATTATCCTTGAAAGAGTTCATGGATAATTTCATTGTTGATATAAGTATCCAAGCATCGAGAAAATTGATAACTAAATGTGATTTAATTATCATGGATAATATGAATTTGATTCATATTATAAGGAGAGGTATCTAAGATAATTAAATGTGATTTAAATATCAAAGATATGAATAATGTGAATGTGATTCATGTTATTTGGGCACATGAGAAAAGAGATCCAAGATGATGAAATGTGAATTAATTATCATGGATATGAATAATATGGATAGCACTATTCATATTAACCATATATATTATAAATTTGTAAGAGAGAGATATTTGTGATTTATATTTGTTGATTAATTGATGTGAATTATATTCACATTGGATGATTAATTAAAATATAATTTACATTTTGTTTTGGGATGTGAATGTGATTCACAATTTTTTAATGGCATGATTGCAATATTTCACAAGATAATTGTGAATTATATTTGTGGAATAATTTACAATAATTGTTGTTGTGAATTTTGGAGATATATCATGAGATAATGAGATCTCATGAAACAATGAGATCTCATGAGTAAATGAGATCTCATGAGTAAATGAGATCTCAAGAGAAGAGTGGTCGCCCCCTATTTTTAAGGGATATGGTTCATCTCCTCATTATCTCCAAGGATAATTAATTGATTTGAATTGAATTTAAATATATTGATTTATCGATATATATTAAATTAAATTAAATTAATTGTTGTTGTGTTTTTTACAACAAGATCATGCCCATTTAAAGAAGCACAAATCAATCTCAACCATTGATTGTGTGTTGTCAATGGATTGAGATCCATGGACTCCCAAAACCCTATATAAGAAGGGACACCCTTGCTCTTCAGGAGATATATTAGATGATTATAATGAATGCTCTCTTCTCTCTCTCTCTACACGCCATGTGCCTCTCTCCATCTCTCTCTTATGGACGTCCACCATGGAGCCTTTGAGAGAATCGACATCGTTGCAGCATTGTCATTATGCTGCTGGAGTTCTTACTCGTGGATCTCCATCTCCTTCGGTATGTCTCTCTCGTGAAGAAGATGTTGGATCTTGTGTGATGAGACCAGGACATCCACCACTTGGATCATCAACATGGATTACGAGGAGCACGCGATTCATCCTCGTGCTCCCAAGCGTCTCCTCCGTCGGATCGAACTTGAGACAAGAGGTCTCTTGGTTTAGAGACTCGATCGCAACCACGCTTCAAGAGGTAATCCTATTACTTGTTTGTGGTTTAGATGAAACGATCCGAGAAGCGTTCTTGGATCATGTGGTTTCATCACATAAAAAATTTTAATTTCCGCTGCATCGAGCAACTAGTGCGACTAGTCGCTCCCGATCGCATTCGATGTGATCATCACGCTTTCGTGATGCACTTGAGGATTTTTCCCGTATCCTTCAAGCATAACATGTATCAAAAGAGAACTAAATTTAATATACGTATATCAAAAATCTAGTTAAAGTAATAGAAAGTGCAATAAAAAACAACTATAAAAGGTGCCATCCAATATACTGTTAAAAGATGTCTTTGCATATCCACCAAAAGCTAGGAATTTTGTCACCCAACAGCATCTGGAACGATCGATTACTGCAACATTCTTATAAACTAGATAATTTTCTTAGGACATTAATCCGTACTTCACAACATAAACATTTAACGAATAACCATACATATCAAGTAAATAAAATTTTTTACCTTGATTGAAAGATACAAAATCTCATAGATTCATTAGAAGTACAGTTTTAGCATGACAATGACAAGAGTACCATCCATCTAATATAGATACACTTTTCTTCAAATTTTCATAATGAGTCCTACATTCAAATTTATTCCACCACTACAATAACAATCAACCAAAGAACAAGATGCCCAAGAGATCTTGAGGCTATATCTTGAAACACTCTGAAGACTGCACTCTTAACTTGAACATACAATATGTTTCATAAAATATGATGGATTCTTTAAGCATCTCTCATTCTTTGTGTGACCTTTTAACATTCACCTCTAAATAACAAATAAGGTCGTCTCTGTCCTTTCCAATCTAAACGTGCCACTCACATCAAAACATGCCAACCAAATAAACTAACATCAAATAAAATTTAGGCTTCGCAATAAAACATCATTGAAATCACACAAAACTCTTCAAACAACAACATCCACCTGAACACTAAAAAACAAAAAGTTGGATAAAGCTGACAAGGATCCTCAGACTTCTCCCTTTATTGAAGGATTTTAGCATTCACATCAAAATAATGGATTAGATTCTCTACCATATTAACCTTCAGGGTACTGCATTTTATGCTATGAAAATGTTCTTTTATTATCTATATTTTAAATAGGAGAACACTTCACCTTTCAGTCCCTCGTTACATATGTGGAGAACTGAAAGCATGGACTCTACATGAGTTATATCAAATCCACAAGTACATACAACTACAAAATATCTTCTAAAGACTACAAACTAACATTTACACACTTGTATGCACCCATAGGACTCTCCCCCAAGCCATAACACAAGAAAATAACATGCAGCCCATGTTGAGGCATTTCATCAAACACATGGTAGACTTTATCACAACCATCATGCTATGCATCAACCTCTCATTAAGTCCTCACTCTAGACCATAACATATTCTTGTTGGTAATATCAATAGACTAGTGAGAGATTGAACTTTAGATTATTTGAAAGTTCAAAACTTATATATTTATGAATAGATATTCAAAGTAAAATGTCTAATGCACCCTTCTCCAGGAATGGTGTAAGATACATAGGTATTCAAGATCTCATACATATTGATGTATGTGGACTATCTATAACATAATGAAAATTAATGATATGAGATATCCATTGATGTTTATTTACTGTATGAGATTTCGTCCTTTCACATTAGAAACCTTTGAAATGTTCAAGACTCCACAATTTGGGTTAAGAACAAAAGTTGGAAGGAAGATGAAAAGAATTTTATCTAACCAAGGTAGGCAGTACCTATCAGATAAATTCAAAAGAATACATTATAGAGAAAAGGAATGGTGTTTCTATCTCACTCCTCCAAATACACCTCATCTCAATTGAGTTGTAAGGAGATGCAATTGGATCATGCGTGACATAATTTGATCAATGATGGATTTTAGCATAATTATCTCTTAGTTTTTGGGTATATGCAATGTAGACTACAATGTATATCTTTAATATGATTCTATACAAATCTAATCCCAAAAAATTCCCTCATAAGCTATGGTTTGGAACCATGCATGATCATTGTCAATTGATATTTATCCTCCTTTTGATCTTTTAAGGTTTCATTTCCAGTATTAGAAATGTTAATGAACTATTCATTAATATTCTAATTTAGTGGAGTCCTCTAAATGTTCGATTAATATTTGAAATATATTTAACACAAATCTTTAGGTCTATTTCAGAATATATGTTTATTTCGAACAAATTTAGAAATAAATAATGAACGTGTTCTAATATCTAGGTCATAGAGATATTCGTTAAGACTAAGAACTCTCCCACCCGAAAAGTATGTAGTCTATCTATCCAATGGAGATTGTTGCAACAATTGCATCAACTTCCAAGTGGATGACTATTAAACCTTAAGATCAAGGATCTAGTCTTCTAAAACATATGCAACCAATTTCAAGTGTTACTAGGAGAATGAGATACAATTATCAGAATTCAATCTTATCTAATAAGTAAGTTGATTTCAATGATGATATGTCGATATAGAATATGTCGATCATAACTGAGGAAGGAAAAGTATGCAAGCTAAATAAATCCATCTACAGGCTCAAACAGGCTTCTCGTATCTCAAACATTAGATTTGATGAAACCATAAAGAGTTATGAGTTCCTTCAGAATTCTGATGAACCATGTGTGTATAAGAAGCTTAACGAGAGTACCAATATGTTCATCATGCTTTACGTAGATGACATCCTTATCATTGGGAATGATGTAGGAATGATGGCTAGTGTTAAGTTATGGTTGTCCCATAACTGTAAGATGAAAGATCTAGCAGAAACCTTTTATATCTTGGGTTTGAAGATGTTTAGAAATAGAGAAAAGAGGATTTTTGAATTGTCACAACATGGGTACATTAAGAAGATCTTGGAGCATTTCCATATTGAGGATTTGTATACTCATATCTAAAGGGATGGCTACTCAAAGAGTTGAGGATAAGAAAGCCATGCCTGAATGCCTTACACATGAGATGTGATAAAGTCTGATGTATGCCATGATGTGCACAAGGTCGGATATCTGCCATGTAGTGGGAGTGGTAAGCCATTACCAATCTTACTTTGGATAACAACACTGGAATGCAGTGAAGAACGTCTTAGGATACAAGATTTAGACTTCCAATCTAATATAGATGATCGCAAGTCAACTTCAGGGTTTGTGTTCTTGTTGAACAGTGGTCTTGTGAGCTGGAGAAGAAAGAAGCAAGACGCTATGGCTGATTCAACAACAGAAGCTGAATACATTACCGTCCATCCAGGAACTTGGCGTAGTTTCAATTAATACTCTTATCTCGTTGCTTTGTGATAACACACGAGCCATATCTCAAGCGAAGGACCCCATGTGACTTCCAACGATCAAACATGGGGAAAGGAAATACCACATCATTCAGGAGATTCAAAAGCATGATGACATCTGATGAATCCCGTATTCATCATGTTAAAATCAAATTATTAAAACCCTTGCTTAACTAACTCAATAAACAATCACTGATAATTCATTGTTCTCATCTTATATTGTACTTAAACTGTGTATAATTAACTTATAAATAGCTAACTCTACTGTATTAATTTCTTCTTTATTTTCTTATTAAAAACCCCTAAAAATTAGGTTAATTAATTGTCTATATTTGTCTTGACCATTAAAAGAAATTAAAATTTAAAAAAAAACTCAAAACTAAAAAGGCAGTATTTTTATCTCCTAAAAATACACCCCCTAAAAATATACTTTTGTATAAATGACCTATTTTGACTTTCTGTCCAACATGAAACTTGTAGATCTCATCGAGAACTCAACTTTCATGTTTTAAATTTTTTTCCTAATTTTGCCTCTAACAATTTCGTTTAGATTTTTCTTTATTTTTGTACTTTAAAATTTTCTGATTAGGCCACGTGGCGCCCTCTGGGCCCCGACGTGGCCCGTTCCTCTTTTCGCCACCTGTCCCCTCTCTTGGCCATTGGATAACCTTCTACCCGTCTCCATCTCAACCGTTGATCTCCGCTCCATCTCTAGTCGTTAAATCTTCCTCTGGATGAGATCTCCACTGCACCTTCGTGACTAAAACTCAGTCGCCCGATCTCGTTCTTATCCTATGCCTCTCCTTACTCTACGTCACTTACTCCAACCTTGTCGTAGGATGGGACTCCAGGACCCATATGAACTGCTCGTTGCTGCCTCAACCTTCACCATTATATCATATCCTAAGAATATGATCGGGTGTGTCCACCTTCGCCTCTATCCGAGATTTGGATCGTAAGATCCAACGGCTAGAACCCCATCTTCCTCCTCAACGAACCCCACCCCCGGGCGTTACGCCTCGCAGCCAAGCCACCCCCTTCCTATTTTGGAGCCCACATCCGCCACACTCCTCCTCTCGTAAAGCCACCACCACGTAGCTTGTTTCTCCACCATCCTCGCATGACTACCATCATCCCACCTCCATTACTCCCTTGCCATAAATCTCCATTAACCCCCCTAGCCACCACGTAACCGATGTCCACCTCCGTCTATAAATCCCTCCGCTCCGCCTCCTCGTCACCCCATCCACCAACCATGAGGCTGCGACCCAGCTTCCTTTGCCCTCAGGTGACAGCGGAGGTGATAACGAACCAACCCCATGTGCGATCCATGGCTTCTTCGGAATGTACGCTCCTTGATGAATCTCGGACTCGTCAGATGGCGTCGTTCCCGGGAAGGCAAACAGCTTAGTTTTGTGTTTTGAAATATCTTGTTTGGTTTTCCGCATTCGGATAGTCTGACCCCCGAATATTTCATTATAAATTCCATTTTTATTTCCTGCATTTATTTTTCAGCATTTATTGCCCTTATTTTATTTTTGATTATTTTCTGAGTCACTCTCTTACACAAATCTCTCTTATTTTTCTTGCGAGGTACCCGACGTACGTGGAGCGGTTTTTCAAGAAACCGAAGCATCTTCACCAACATCCGAAAAAGCTGCAATTAATTTAAGATCGAGTCGAGTCGTGAGAGAGCGTAGAGTCTAGGTTTTTTAATTTATGCAATTTTATTTAATTTCTCACTTACAGCGGTGTCCGTTTGGACTCTCGCATGTGTAAAAAGACTTTGAACTTTTCTGTGGTGTGTCGTGGCCTGTTTCACTCTTCGGTGAGGGTGTGGCCCGACTTGAGTGGTGAATAGGATAGACCTACACTTACAGCTCTCAGAGCTTTTATATTTTTGATTGTGCTCGTAGGATCTAAGGCCACACTGCACTTTAATTGAGACGCACATTAGATCATTCAATTTAGCCAAACTTTAACTCAATTCTTTCCCGCTAATAGAACTTTCTATTTAGGTGCGATTTTTCATCGGCTTGCACTCATTTAGAATAACTTTTCAATTGTGTATTGCATCTCACATGGAGATTGCGAGGAAGCACCGTAAGTCTTCTAACTGAGCATACATCATTGTTTTCACGTGCATCGGCTTTTCCCGAACTCCTCCCTCTTGTTTTATCACATAATTTTAATGGAAATTGGGACTGGATGGTAGATGTGTATTTGTGCTCATTTAAATTCTTCGTGATCACCTAATTTAAAATTGGGACTGCTAAAAATAGCCGATCTTAAGAACCCATAAAATCAAGAATTCTTGCGGGAGAGCAACCCCGACATTGTTTGATTTTATCTTGCAATGAGGAGAGAGACGCACACTAGGATAGAGCCAAGCCAAAATTTTCATATAGACTACTGATTTTAAAAACGATTAACTACTTCTCAGTTAGGAATACGGGTAGCTGGTAAAACAGTCCGGACTTCCTTAGCAGAGTGAATGGTTTAAAGGACACTGTGTAAGGCTCCGTCCTGAAGTAACACGGGTAGTCGTTTTACGGTCTGTACTTACACCTATACTGGCAGAAAGTAGATCCAACTAGTCGTACGAACTCGGGACAGTCTTTAAGGAAATATTGGCACCTAACAGCTCATTAAACGGTTTGCAAGATTTGAATTCTCACCAATTTAAAACTGACCAGATAATTGGCCGAACCCTTACGTCCTTCACTGAGTGAGTTGGTGAAAGAAATCTCTGTATTGTGTTTGGTTTGTGCGTAGAAAGTAAATAATCAAACGAATACCGCACACTTGTGCCTAGATCATGAACCGAAAACCTCTTGCTAATCATTTTGAATCGAGAATGGAAAAATATGGTAATTCTCGTTCGGACTCTGCGAACCCTTCTCTGACTGCCACAACTTTTCTAATCTCAAATGTTCTGAGGCACTCTTACTCAGGATCACCTCGGGTTTATGGACACCCTTCCCGTGAATCCTCCTCTTATGATTCTCTCAGCTTCCTGGAGGGAAGACAAACCCACATTGTCTCTCTCTCACCAAAACAGATCAAAGAAAACTCTTACCTCAATGATTGTTCAAATCCTTTCCACTTTATTAACTCGAACCCCTTATATTCTAAAGGTGAAAAAGAAGAGATGCCTCCCAAGATGTCGCCCAGAAAGGAACCAAAAGAAGAACATAATGAAGACCCAATATAGATGATTTTTGCAAGACTAGCTGTGTCTGAGCAGCAACAGATGTTACTGAGGGAACAACTTAAGCAGTTGAATGTTGGGGAAGAACTGCCAATGGAAGCCGCATACAACCCTGGACAGTACAGAGTGAGGAATTATTTGCAGCCACCTCAACCAGAGATTAACTATGAACTGAAGCCACATTTTATAAGTCAATTACCACAATTCTATGGTAATACGACTGAAGAGCCATGTAAATTCTTGCGAGACTTGGAGCTGATATGTTCTAATCTTAGGCACCCACAAGTCAGCCAGGACTACATTCATCTCACTGCACTACCTTTCGCCTTGAAAGGGAAGGCAGACTACTGGGTGAAGAATTAAGGAGTGACTGTGACTACTTATGAGAAGCTCAAAAACCTATTTTTGAAGAAATTCTACCCCTTGAGTAGGACCAACCAAATAAGGACCCGCATTACCAGTTTCTCCCAGATGCCCAATGAACCACTCTGTGAGGCTTGGGATAGGTTTAAAGACCTGCTACAGAAATGTCCCTGCCATGACCTGGATAACAACATCATAGTTCAGTCACTCTACTCTGGCTTCAACTACGAAACTCAAGGGTTAGTTAGCGCTGCCTGCGGAGGGAATTACACATCACGTGGAGCTGAGACCGTCTGGAAAATACTGGAGTAGATGGCAGAAACAAGTCGTTCTCAAATTGCTAGTAGAGCATACACCGAATCCCTGAACACCTTTCAAGCCAACGGCGGAAAGCAGACTGTCACGGAAATAGCAGAGGATTTGATTCCAAACATGAACATCATAGCTGATAAATTGACTGTAGTGGATCAAATTCATAAGAGAATGAACGACATCGACAGCAGGATCTCCCAATTCCCAAAGCAGATGGAGAAACTCACTGAGAAGGTGTCCAAGATGGGGATGCCTACTGCACCTACGGTCCCGATCTATCATGTGCATCATGTCCAGGAGCAGCCAGGATCAGAACAAAAACAACCATGGGCTCAGGACCAATCCTATGTCCAACCTTCCCAGCAGCCACCCCCACCGACGAGACAGTCAAAAAAGCCCCGCCTCTGACATTCGAAGTAAATGGCATTTGGTACACACAAGATACTACCCGACAGGGTAATATGGGGGACCGTTAGCCTTATCAACGTCCGCCCACTTTCTATAATGCCGCATTTCCTCCGCCTCCACATCACATCAGAACACTGCACCTTTCCAGTATCCGAAGCAGCAGCAGCCCTACAATCGCCAGAACCAACCTCAGCAATATCATCAGCAATATCAAGCTCCCAGACAATAAGCTCAATCATCCAACCCTCCAGAAGAATCGGTCGATATCCAGAAGCAAATGCTTGAAGAAATTTGCAACTTCCGAAATGAGTTGTACGATCTATGGGTCGATGTCAATTGTTTATCCCGTTGGAAGGATGAACAGATAGCCCCAGCCACAAGCATTACCGCCCAAGTTCAAGCTAACCCCAATAGCTTGAACAAATCTCAATCATCTCAATACAATGGCCAGGTATACTATTCAGATTTTTCTACATTTGAACATGAGATCCTTTCGTTTGAAAATATCAATGCAATGTCACTCAGGAGCGGAAATCGTGGTCATACCTGACTGGGCAAGGGAATCAGAACATGAAGACTCCGAAGATCAGCCAGAGGATGTTTCTGAGGAGGAATAAGAAGGACGCCTAAAGATCCCAGCACGAGAGAAAGGGAAAGCATCTATAGAGTCTGTAGAGGACCTTGAACCTCTAGTTGCTGCAAAAATACCATTGTCACCTTTTCAGCAACCTGATTTTGATTATTATCAAAAATCTTATGATTGTAATAAAACTCCAATTCTAATAAAGATGCTCTTATTTATGATTCTTGCTCTCTATCTCCTGACTCAAATGCTTCCATTCCTTTCCCCCATGCTCTTAAGAAAGGAAAATAAAAGAAAAACATTCAGGATGATCCAGTAATGGAAAGGTTCTGCCAGCAAAATATCACAGTCAAAGTACCCTTTGATCAGTATGTGGCGAGTAATCCAGCCTTTCAGAAGTACTTGAAAGTGAAATGCACTCCACCAGGACTTGTACAAAGAAAACAAATCAATTTGTGGAGACTCATATCTGGACAGTTGCCACTACCAAATGTGTCAAAAATCTGCATTTGCCAAGAAAAAAAGGGATCTGGGTGCCCATTATGTGGAGAGTCGCATTGGCGGCATTGCGTTCGCACGCACACTTCTTGGCAATGGTTCTTTCATAAATCTTCTACCCTTAGCCTTATATTATAGATTGGAGTTAGGTCCTCTGAAGAAATCATTATCTTTACTCCAATTTATTGATAAATCCACTAAAAGACCTAAGGGAGAAGTAAAAAATGTCATCATCTTGATCGAGGGTACGGAATACAAAGTGGACTTCATCGTCCTTGATATGGAGGCCCCAAACCATTGGAAGGAATCGCCAATCATTCTTGGAAGACCATTCTTAAGAACCGCCAAAGCTGTATTCGATTACGGTTCTGGAATGATGAATCGTTCTCTAGGCGGAGAAATAGACTTGGAGATGAAACAAACAAAGTGGCAAAGGCCAGACTCCGAATCAACCATTGAATACGACGAAACATCATAATGCAATCTCCTCAGCACTACTGACCGTGGAACCAACTGCCAGACATGCATATTGAAAGCACGTCATCAGAAGAAGAAACAATGCACAGTGCAGTTTGCGAGATATTTCCAAACATATCTAGTCATCCGGATTACTACAATCTTGATGACACATAAATCCTTTCGGATTTGTCAGTCACATCATCTTCGGGACAATCAAGAAATATCGATGATGAGTCGGACGCGGCTCTGGATGAATTATGATACTACTTTAGCGATCCGACTCACCTTTCTTCGGAATTGGTAACTAGCACCTCACACAGTGATTCACCGCCAACCGACACTGAGCCAGATACAAAAGTCATTCAGCCAGACTTGATTTATGATTCAGATTTTCCAGAGCTGAAACCACTGCCTCCCACACTGAAGTATGCATTTCTAAATGGACCCAAAAAAAAATTCCCTTTTATCGAAGTCATTGAGCGAAATCGAAAAGCCATCGGTTGGACTGTGTCGGATCTCATAGGAATAAACCCCGCTCTCTGCTCGTAACAAATTTATGTTGAGGATAATGCAAGGCCTTCCCGTGAAGAGAAGATTAAAACTCAATCTTCAGGAAGTGGTTAAGAAAGAGATAAAGAAATGGTGCAAAGCAGGATTTATATACCCCATTTCTGACTCCAAATGGGTGGCCTCCCTTCATGTCGTCTCGAAGAAGTCGGGAATCCATATGGTCATCAATGAGGAGGGGGTAGAGATCGCGACCCGAGTACCCACGTCTTGGCGCGTCTGTGTCGATTACAGGCGCCTGAATGCTGCGACCAAGAAAGATTACTTTCCACTGCCATTTATTGATTAAATCTTGGAGAGACTTGCAGGGAAAGCATTCTTCTGTTTTCTTGATGGGTACCCCGGCTACAATCAAGTATCTATTGCTCCTGAGGATCAGGAAAAGACCACGTTCACATGTCCCTTCAGTATCTACGCATTCAAGTGCATGCCATTCGGGCTCTGTAATGCCCCAAGCACATTTCAGCGGTGCATGATTGTCGTATTTGCTGAAATGGTTAGTGATTTCCTGGAAGTCTTCATGGATGACTTCTCGGTTCATGGTGATTCATTTGATACATGTTTAGCGCACTTGGACCGAGTCCTCCAGAGATGCAGGGAGGTTAATTTGGTACTCTCCTGGAAGAAAAGTCACTTTATGGTGACTGAGGGTATCGTGTTGGAGCATGTCATCTCCAAAAAGGGAATGGAGGTTGACCCTGCCAAGGTGGATGTGATCAAGAAACTTGAGCCACCAACCAACGTCAAGTCAGTAAGGTCGTTCTTAGGGCATGTTGGATTTTATCGAAGATTTATCCCATATTTCTCAAAGATAGCCCGCCCACTGACTTTGCTCTTAGGAAAAGACACCGAGTTTATTGTAAATCACAGGTGTCTAGAAGCCTTCGATCTTCTAAAAAACAAAATATGTGAATCACCGACATTACAAGCTACCGACTGGTCTCTTCCCTTCGAGATCATGACTGATGCATCAGATTTTGCTGTCGGAGCGGTACTTGGACAAAGAAGAGATGGAATTCCTTATGTGATTCACTACACGAGCAAACCTGTTGGATCCTGCACAGAGAAATTATACAGTGCTAAAAAGGAAATGCTCGTGGTTGTTTGGGCCATTGAAAAATTCAGATCATACATATTGGGCTCCAAGGTGACTATTTTCACTGAGCATACGGCAATTAGATACCTCATGGATAAGAAAGATGCCAAAGCACGGCTTTTGAGGTGGATCTTGTTAATCCGGGAATTTAATTTGAAGATCAAGGATAAACCTGGAATAAAGAATGTTGTTGCTTATAACCTCTCCAAAATTGAGAAAAACGATTATCTTGACACTGGAACAATTAAGGAGACTTTTCCAGATGAATCAGTTTGCGTTATTGATTTAACCCCATGGTATTCCGACATAGTGAACTATCTTGTCTCCAAGAAAGTTTCCTTTGGTTGGACCAAAAGAATGATTGATCGATTAAAGTCAGATTCGAGAAAATACCATTGGGATGATCCTTTCCTTTTCTATGAAGGACCGGATTATGTCTGGCGAAGATGTATTACTCAGGAGGAATATCAGAGTGTCCTCAAACATTGTCATTCTCTCGAGGCTGGAGGGCACCATTTGGGAAAGAGAACTGCTCACGAGGTACTCCAATGTGGATTTTACTGGCAGATCTTATTTAGAGATGCTATGAATTTGTATGGTCATTCCCGATTTGCCAAAGGATGGGAGGGATTGTTGATCATAGAGATGAAATGTCCATGCAATCAATGATTTTCTGTGATGTTTTAGATGCATGGGGGATTGATTTTATGGGTCCCTTTCCCAATAGCAATGGATTTGAGTACATCTTGTTTGCGGTTGATTATTTATCAAGATGGGTAGAGGCTATTCCAACCCGAACCGCAAATAGCAAAGTCGTCTGTAAGTTTATCAAGGATAATATCATTGCAAGGTTCGGGATTGATAGCCGACCCGCACCCTATGTTAATTCGGTCAAATTAATGGTCCAAATTAAGTTTAAGTGTTCGTTGCAGTCTGACACAAGAGGCTAATCAAAAACCACTATTAATTAATGTCAAGTTAATTTCAAGCGGCAGCTTTTTTTTACTTGACGGAAGCCCAAGGTCGAACTCAGGGAGGCAAAGGAACAACTCGGGATCAGGTTAGAGGGATTAGATTGCGGTTTTCCAAGTGGTATTTTTTTGTTATTTTTTTATGCAATAAAAGTGCAAGAATGCGACAATACGGATGAACTAGGTTATTAAGAAAACGATCACTTAGCCAAATTAATCTTTAATGTCAAATTGACCCTGGAGCCGCCACATGTCACCCCAATTTTTGATTTTCGGATTTAATTTTTATTATTTCGGATTTTATTATTTTAATTATTATTATTTTAATTATTATTATTTTTAGTAGCCTATTATATTATTATATTATTTTATCTCCTTTTACCTCTTCTCCCTTACTTTTCTTCCACTCCAAGCCACATTTTCTCCACTCTCTCCACTACTCCATTCTCACCACCTCTTCTCCAACTTCCCTCTCCTCTTCCTTTATATTCACATCATCCTCCACCATTTTTCTTCATACGCCATTTCTTCAATTGAGAGGGAGAGACTACCAGCCCCCGGGTGTTGTCGGTGACAGCTTCAGCATCTTCCGGTCGAGCAACGACGGTTTTCAAGGCGAGATCCACGAGGACTCCTCCTCGTGTCGTTGTGCATCACTTCAGATCACAACCGAGCTTTTCGATTTTTCATCGGATCGAATCGAGGCCACGACGAAAGCTGCACGACGCGGCTTCATTTTCGGCGATTCACAGGTAAATTCCTTATCTTTGCTTTGTCAATTTTTTTTATCTTACATAATTTGCTTATTTTTTTCATCACCAAAAACAATTCATCACATACCACCACCATCATTCATAATCTTCATTCATCACCACAAATCATCACCACCATCATTTCATCTTTGCAAATTTCATTTACTGTTTCTAAACAAAACAAAAAAAAAGCCACATCATCAACCACCATCACTATCATCATCTCATCCACATTACATTTTCTATTCTCTATTTACAAAAAAAATCATTAAAAAATTTTGCAAAAGAAAAAAAATAAAAAAACACAGGAACTGCCTCAGCAGCACCTCGCCGGCGTCGTGCCCCTGCCCACGCCGCCACCGCCGTCCGCACTTCCTCCAGCCCTCGCGCCTCCGCACGAACCCATCCGAATCGCCGCCTCGCGTAGTGGCCGGCTCCACCCCTCGACTCCGCCGCAGCGCCCAGGCGCCGCCCATCCCCCTCCATGGCCGCGCCCCAGCGCTGCCGTACGCACAGGCCAACCCGCCGCTCCAGGACGCCTCCTCCTCGGCGAGCGTGACCTCCGCCCGCTCCGCCCTCAGCCACCGCCGCGGCGCACGGTGGCCCTCCATCCAGCAACCCACCAACGCCCGCGCGCGTGGGCACCTCCGTCCGACGCCGCCCCCGAAGCTTCCAGCTCCGCCGCGTGTGCGCGCCGTCGCGCCGCCTCTATGTGGCCCCCAGCTCGCGCCGCTCTCCCAGCCTCTGCCTCCAGACCAATCCTCCACGCCGCCATCGCTGGCGGCCCGCCATCCCGCAGCCCGCGCTGACGTGCTCCAGCCCACTCCGCCCGCTCTGCCCTTGGCCACGGCCCAGCAGCCCCAGGTCGCCGTTCTCCGCCTCTGCCTCCGCGTGACGCGTGGCGCCGCCCGCCGCGCGCCGCTGACCTCCTTTGGCTGTGCCTTAGCCGTCCCCATCGTATTAGCCCTTGCGTGGGGAAAAAGCCACCGAAGGTCCATTTCCATTTTTTTATTTTATTCATTTGTAAAAATTGCATATTCAGTCCTCATTTTTTCGATATTTTCAAATCTGTCCCTGTGCATAGTTCAGTTTATTTATTTCAGTTTCTATTTGCATTGACACCCCTGTATTTGAGCGTTAATTTGGACACTATTCCTGCATCAGTTTTAATCAAAAAATAGCATGTTGTAGCACAACTAATTCTTTATCTTTCAGCTATTTATTTGTATTTTTGTGAGCCTTAGATGTTTTATTAAAAATCAGAGACTGAAAATCAAAGATATTTTACCCATTTTTTTGCTCTGAAATTTGCACATAGTCATTTATTGCTCTAAAAATTGTGAAAAAATTATGAATGATGTCTTTTAGTGTGCTTTAATTACTGTCCAAGTTTTGTCCAATTCAGAGTTTTCTTGTACATAAAATAATTTTTAGAGTGATTTCAGTAATTGATTTTTAGTTAATTCCACGAATAATATTTTTGAGAAATTTCAAGTCTTCTGAATTTCTTATTAAAATGTCTATTTGAGATAAATCAATCTCTGGACAATTTGATTTCGTGGATTTATTAGAAATTAAATACTCGTTGTTGCTCTGTTTTCAGTAAAAAATTCATAAAAAAATCAAAAATTGTCAGAAAATTCTAAAAAAAATTAGTCTAGCTTCATTTCATCATCTTTAACCTCCAGTAAATTTTTCATAATTTTTACAAAACATTTGCACCAACAATTGCTTAAAAACCCTAAAAAAGTTTGCATTTTTCCTTAGTGCATTTTAAATCCAAAAATTACAAAAAAAATACATTTACATTCATCTTGGATTAGGTTTATAGGAAAAATAAAATTTGGTCAATTTGAACTAATTTCACATTAAAATTAAAATTGGCTAAGTCGGCTCTTTTCTTATTAACTTAATCCAATCAGTGTCCTGCATTTGGCATTTTTATTGCATAAAAAATATCAAAAAAATACCACTTGGAAAACCGCAATCTAATCCCTCTAACCTGATCCCGAGTTGTTCATTTGCCTCCCTGAGTTCGACCTTGGACTTCCATCAAGTAAAAAAAAGCTGCCGCTTGAAATTAACTTGACATTAATTAATAGTGGTTTTTGATTAGCCTCTCGTGTCCGACTGCAACGAACACTTAAAATTAATTTGGACCATTAATTTGACCGAATTAACATAGGGTGCGGGTCGGCTATCAAAATGGCGTCGTTGTCGGGGAGGCAAACGGCTTAGGATCCTTTTAGAAAAATTAAATTTACGTTTTCCAATCACTCAGGTAGTCTGACCCCCGAGCCTCATTGTAATTATCCATTTTTTATTTTATTGTTTTTCTAACCATTTCTGTATATATCTCTTCTGACATAATTTTAATCTTTTTGTGTGAGGGTCCGGTGGACTTGGAGCGGCTTTCTTGAATTCGACGCATCTTGAAGTGCATCGGAGGCCGACAGTTCGTGGATCAAGTCGGATGTTGGACGTCAAAAAGATTTTTGTAAAAAAAAGAATTTCTGCATCATTTCCAGCGGTTCCCGTTTGGGTTCTCGCGAGTGTAAACATAGTGGAACCGTGTCCCCGTCTGCTGTGTGGCTTGAATTTTAGACTAGTCTTGCACTAGCGGCTCCTCGAGCCACTCTAGGATTTGCTTGTGCTCGTAAATCTTTAGGACCACACATCACACATAAAAGACGCACTTAGACCGCAGGACTTAGCCAAATTAACTTGTTCTTCACTCGCTAATAGAAATGCCTGTCTAGGAGCGGCTTTTCATCGTATGCATTCATTTAGTGTAAAATTTCAATTCAGTCTTGCATCCTGCATTGTAGAGGGCTGGAGGCACTGTAAGTCTTCTTACTCAAGCATTCATCATCGTTTTTTCAATTGCATCGGCTTTTTCCGATTCTCTCTCTCGGTTTTCTAACCTAGGATAAAGGAATTAGGATTGGATGGTAGACGTGATTGCTTGTGTGGATTAATATCAGTGGCAACTAATCTTTAAAATCAGGACTGCTAATTAAATTGGACCAAAAAAATTGACTAAAATTGACCCTTGTTTGCGGAAGAGTAACCCTGACCTTGTTTTCAGGCTGAGTGAGGGTACTTGAGTGTGTGTGGACACCTAAAGGCAGAGCCCAAATCCCCTCCTTCCATATCACGGGCCAACTGATCCTAGCAAATATCACGAGTTGGATACTTTTAGCTCATTGACAAGTACCAAGTAGCCTCCGCCTGTTCGCAGGTAGATAGGGGTGAACCAGCGGTACTCTGCGACAAGGCCTAGCTTTGTCAGCCTCCGTCTGCTTGCAGGTAGATAGGGGCACGTCTTTGAGTCCCCAACTCCGGATAGGAGCGAAGAAAGGGAGGATCGGCGGTATCTTAGGCGACAGGTTAAAAAGGGAAGACGCATCTGGCTCTGAGCCGACTTCCCTATAGGTCGCGTAAATCCTTGCTATCTTGCTTGAAAAATCACACTTAAAATTAACAAGATTAATTGGACTCGGTTTCGGGTCCTTCACCGTGTTGAGTGTGAATTCAGGGTTTGCTCTTGCATTTGTCTTCGTGTCTGTCCGTGTGTGTTATCCTGCGTAATTGCGCATTTTCTACGTCGCTCTACGTACATTCATTATCTTCTCTTCAAGATGTCGGGATATTGGTCCCCATACCCTGAGACCTCTGGTCATTCCTCATCGATCATATACCGATCATCTTCTCATTCTTCCATGTATCCTCCGCCGCCCACGGGAGACCCTTACCCGTGGTCCGCTCCACCTCAATTCGATTATGAAGTCAGAACTTCGACTGACTTCTCCACTTCTTCGCATTTCTCACCTACTCCATATTCTAGCACCACGGATCCACTTCCACCTTGGGCTGACTGTCCTTACTCTCGAGAGCTTGCAGGAATCAAAGACTCGAATGAAGAGCAAGCCACTGCTGAGACAGATGATTGGCAAAATTATATGCCCCCACATACTTCACCCCAAGTAGGGACCATACCACAACTCATATATACACATCCCGACTTGAACTTAGGGCATAACACGGTCGATCAAACAAGCCAAATGGAGAGGCCTGAACATCATGATTTCTCAGACTTGATTGACTTTAGTGATCAAGCCTCCATTAACCAGCCTTCATTTGGAGAGCCTATACATTCACAAGATTGGACTCATGACCTAGACTTATCAATCCCTGTTTTATTGACTCCGTCATATGAGGCTCTGACCGATATTTGCCATTTGGATAGTCCATATTCAACCCAGCATTACATGCCAGAGTCAAGGTATGTTGAATATGAGACCCCAATATCTCAGCAGTATCCTCCACTTGAGCAAAACTCTTCCATGATTTGTCATGAGAATTTTGTGGAGGATGACATCTCTAGACTTATTAAGAAAAATGAATCATTTGGTAACGAGTTGAGAGATGTCATGGGAATATTACAATCAATTTCTGCCAGCCTGGGTATAAAAGTGAGAAAAGACATGAGTAGTTTTGAGGTTGAAAACAAAGCAAACATCAGGGAACCCACACCGTCTGTACAGCTGGAGTCCATTCTATCTCCCTCTTCTACTAACCACTTGCCCTCCAATCAAGAGTCTGATCATTCACCCATCAAAAACACCAAAAAATTGAAAAACCAAAAATTCACATAAAAATTGATAATGAAAATGATTTAAAAAAATTGGATTCCACCCTAAGGGAAGAACTTGATGATGAATTGATCTTTAAACTTCCCTTAATAAAGGCCATAGATCACTTCCCTGACCTCAAGAGATTTGTAAAGAGTAAATTGATGCCCAAGAGGTCGGGTAAGAAGAGAACAAGGACTGAAAGACACATAGTGTCTATGGCCACATCCTTGGTGATGGGGAGAAAGACCAAAAGCCGCAGAGTGAAGCGGTTACCTAGGGTTGAATGTGAAATCAAAGATGCCATTTTCACCCATGCGAGAATCGATGATGACTCACCTATAAATATCCTCCCGACCTCTGTGTTTGACAAGCTCAAACTCAGGCCATTCAGAAAGTCGAGAGAGATCGTTCAGCTGGCTGATCGATCCATCAAACGGTCTAGAGGAAATATTTCAGTCATCGTTACTTTCCAAGGTGCTCTACTCCAGGTCGACTTCACGATCATTGACATCGAGCACCGAGGAGAGTTTACCCAGTCTCCGATTATTCTCGGGAAGCCGTTCTTAGCCTCAGCTAAAGCGTCTATAGATTGCGAGACTTGGGAGATCGATTTCTCATCATTGGAAGCACTCCGACCTCACCCATTCTTTGATACACTTTACTCTAAGGTAACCCGCACATCCGCTGACAGTCGTGACCATCGAGAGGTAGATGAGTTCTACCTCTCTACTACACCTGAGAGACCGACTGCCCGGACAACCATTGGTTCTGAGACTCCCCACATCTTCACTTCATCAACTGCTTGCACCGCCACCAAGACAGCTTCTAAGGAGGACTCACAATCAGAAGCTATCATTAAGTTGGACATGACCTTTGTTGACTGCCTTGACCATTTTGATGATCCGATACAAGAGCCCAATAATGCCAAACCGACTGAGACCACTAGCACCTTCCCGAGCCGTGTGCTGACCCTTCAAGAATATTACAATCTTTATGGTGACTCGTCTGATGAGGAACCCATGGTCAGCACCACACCACGTCCCGGACCTTTAAAGGAAGCAACCAAGATTAAATTGACTCTACATAAAAACATGGTTGCTCCCTTTTCTAGTTGGCTATTTAGTGAGAGGTAGTCGAGAATTGATTCCTCGAGGAGTTCCCTTGAACCTCTCAAGGCGCGTTTCTCTCATCTCCCTCTCAATGATTCAGGTTCTAGAAAACCGACTAAGAAAGTTTCCTTCAACACACCGGAGAAGGTATTTTCTGAGGAGTCCTCATCTGGCCCGGACAAGGTAATTTATATGAGTGAGCTCAGTTCGGCTGTTCTCAAACCTTATCTAAGCAAGCAGTCGTGTGTCGACCCTCGTTGGACGATCCCTACACCTCACTATTATTCATCTGAGGACGATTCCGACAGCGACACATATGTATATTATCCACCTCCTCTCGTCCGCAAGAAGGTTCGTCACAAACCTTCTTAATCCTTGTACATTCTCACTCTTTCTTGTATATACTTTTTCTCCCTCCCTCCCAAGTGATCCGAATCACTCGCCCCGACTCATCTCATTTCATTTTATGACTATACTTATGATAACTAGATCCTAAGTATAGAGGGGAGAGTGACCCGCATCCATTCATTGTACATCCTCCAGATCACATCGGTCCTCATAGTCACTTCTGTCCTATACTTAGGCTGACCTGAGCCTAAGTATAGGGGGGACCGATGCCCGCTTTGTATATATTCATCCATTTCCCCTCTTGTCCTCGTTCACCCCATTTTTGATCTTCTTCTGCACTTAGGCTGCCAAAGCCTAAGTATAGGGGGCGGTGCGACTTCTATACGATTTTTGTAATTTTAGCTTTCCTACGCTTAGCCCGAGCTATGTCTTTTTAGTCGCTTTTCGTGCTCTGAGGACATAGCACACGCTAAGTATAGGGGGCGTGTATATATTACATATATACTTTACCCATAGCTCGTACTTTCGCGTATTTTCGCGAATTTTCTGTATATATTATGCAATAATTACGGGGTGGGTAAAAATTGAAAAAAAAACTTTTTTCTGTACTATATGTATAATACTTGTATAAAAGTTGTAAAATTATGGTAAAACATACTCATGTAAAATTTGTTGTAAAATAAGATGTAAACCTAAAAAAATGTGTGTTGTATACTATGTATATTATTTATAAAATAAAAAAAACTTGTTGTAAATAATACAAATTGTTGTATACTTAAAAAAATGTGTTGAAAATAAGGCTTCTTATTTAATCATGCATATCATCCTTGCATTTCAAAAAAAAAGAGTCTTGCATTTCATTCGTAGCATGTCATCTACACCTCATCTGCATATCATGCATATGCAAAGTGAAAAGTTAATGGGTTCTGAACCGAGTTATGAGTAGAGATTGAGGATGGACTTGATTTGACCTTAATCCACCTAATTTCAGAGGAACCTTATAGGAACTGGAGTTAAGATTTCTCAGGTCAAGTGACTTAATTCTTTGAGTCCGCAAGCCTATGTTCATATGTCATCTTGATTAGTCTAAGTAGAATATCTCGTGCACATGCATGATTCTTTTAGACAGTGACCTAACTTGGACAAGCACAATGCACTCAGCTCTTCATTGATGAGGTGGTGAGGAGGTAGAATCCTTTAGCTTGGAGTAGCACACGGGTGGAAACATCCGTCCTCCTCTAGGAGGGTAGTGCACCTCAACCTAGTATGGTGGTGTTGAAGTCTAAGGACGGGACGTTGTGGGTTGCAATAATGCTTCAAAAGAGGGATAGTCTACTATCTCAAGAGGAAAAACTCCTGATGTATATGCTGCACCTTGTATATAGTTCCAAAAAAAAAGAAAAGAGAAAAATGCAAGAACTCCAAAAAAAAGAGACAGGCCACAAAAAAAATTGCCTGTTGGAGTATGTATACTAGCAAGAAGTCTGCAGCTGGATGACATGGCTACACTGGTCAGGCATCCCGGGATAGGTTAGCTGCACTAGCCTACCGTCCATTCTTTTCTCTACCCCCTCCTCTTGAGTTGGTCGCACTTGAACTTAGAAGGGAATACCCCGCTCCTCGAGGAAAGAGTTACTAGACCGGGTTATTGAGTTATCTTGTTAGAGGAGGCTGGTTCTGAGTCATTTCTGATGTGGAGAGATATTTTTCACTTACACAGTACAAGTAAGAATCATAGTCATCAGAAATTTGCGTTTGAGGATTTGTTCTGACCTGACTGTTGAGGCATCGTGAATAGAAGACTTATGGAACTTGAAGTCTGTTAGGTCTTAAGTTCAGATCCCAATAAGGTTCTGCCACACAATTAATCCAAAGGTCGAGTCAAGCTCCATTTTCAACTTTTGTTCATGACCTTGGTATGGAACCCAAAATCATCACTCTTGCATTTCATTTTAGTTGCTCGGGGACGAGCAAGGTTTAAGTATAGGGGGTTGATGAATCTGTGATTCATCACTCTAAAAGTTGAAAATTGTGCTTTGTTCCTGAGTAATTAGAGGCATATTTTTACTTATATTGCATAATTAGCATTCATACATGCAAGCATAATATCTGTATTTTAGCATTCATATTTGCATTAAATAAGAAGCCAATTTCACTTATAAATATTCACCTGTATATTAACTAAAATACCCTATTTGTATATATTTTATACTAACTTCAAATACAATAAGATCAACTCCATAGTGTATATATTACTAACACTAATTAAAGAAAAATATCCAAAAAATACTAACTTGCAAAATTGACCAATAAAACCCCAACTCAAATCTGAAACCATGAACCTTAAAAGGTGCATATCTCTCTCATACGACCTCCGAATTAGGTCTACTCACCTCACTTTTAAAGTAATATACATTCAGAGACCTTCGAAACAAGACCAATTTCATTAAAATCGGAGCTCGTATGCAAAACTTGGGTTTTGGACCCCTTTTGTACATTGTACATAATGACCGTTTTACCCTTGTATTTTCTCATTTTATTTTCTTCATTATTAAAAATCCAAAAAAATAGATTAAGTTGTAAATATTCTCCACATATTTTCTCTATTTTTATTTTGATTTTTCTCTTATTGAAAAATGATAAAAAATCACAAAAGATAAAATGCGGTATGTTATATCTATAAGGTACCACCCAGAAATACATTTTGTACAGATGATTTCCTTTGATTTTCGCCCCTCATGAAAGTTGTAGATCTCGTCGAGACGAGCAACTTTCTTGTTGACCACTTTTTTATTTAATCCCTTTTGTTATTTCTTTTTTATTTTCTTTACATTTAATCTTTGAATTTTCTAGGAGCGACATCTGGCAGCTCCTGGAGCTGCCACATGTAACCCCAATTTTTGATTTTCGGATTAATTTTTTATTATTTTTGGATTTTATTATTTTATTATTATTATTTTAATTATTGTTATTTTTAGTAGCCTACTTATTTTATATTATTATTATATTATTATTTATTCCCCTTTTACCTCTTCTCCTTTCTTTTCCCCCACTCCAAGCCACATCTTCTCCACTTCCTCCACCATTTTCTCCACTCTCTCCATCTCTTCTCTAACTCCATCCATCCTCTTTATAATCGCCTCCACTCCTCCATTCACAATCATCCGCCATTCTATGAGTTAGAGAGGTTCGAGCCCCGTTTAACCCGTGAGGTGACAACTCCCCCTTAGACGTTGAGCGACGACGACCTGCAGGCGAGATCCGCAGTTAATATCCGCGAGCGAACTTCCCATCAAGATCGCAAAGCTTCTCCGATTTTTCGTCGAACCGGAATGAGGCCACAACCGGATGCCGCACTCCGCGGCTTCACTTTTGACGAATCACAGGTAAGTATCTTCTATCTTATCTTTTCATTTTTTTATCTAACAAATTTTCTTGTTGATCAACATCCAAATCACATCATTTTTCTTCACAAATCATTACCACCTCAACCACCATCACAATCATCACCACCATTCATCACCACCATTACAAACAAAAAAAATATACACAAAAAAAAGAAGCAACAGGTCCAGGACGTCGGCGCCACCCCTGTTCTGTGCCACCTCCGACCGCGCTCCAACCACCTCCAGGCCGACCACCGCACGGCCTGTGACATCCTTCCTCCTCGCGCCTCGAGCCCAGGCACTACACAGCACGTCCGCCTGCGCCACTACCCGCCGACCGTGTTCTCCGCCATCGCAGCCCCGCACGGCAGCTGCAACCGATCACCCCCGACCGCCATCACCTCCGTTCTTCCTCGCCCGGCCTTCGAGCGACGCGTGGCCGCCGCCGTGCGCCCCCGCACCTCGCCAGCACCTCCCCACGCACAGCCGTGCGGCCGCCCAGGCTGGGCGCGTGCCCTCCCAGCCGCGAGCACCTGCGCCTCCGCCCGCGCTCCTCGCATCGCTGTCAGCCCTCCAGGTTGTACCCTCCTCCATCGAGCAACACTCCGACCTCTGCGGCTTGCGTGCGCGGCCGCCACCGAGCCGCGTGCGAGCTGCCCCTCCTCCGCCACCGAGCGCCCCTCGATCGCGAGCTCCCCAGCCGCCTCACCCTCCCGCGGCCCACGCGCCGGCCGCGTGCGTGCCTCCGCCACTTTGCGGTGCGCCCAGCACAGCCTCCAAGCTCTTGGTCGCCGCCTCCATAACGTCCACGAACCCTAGCGTGGAGAAGAGGAAAAGAGAATGTCCATTTGTCTTTTCTTTTATTCTTGTGAAATTTGCACATTTTTCCAAAAATTGTTTTATTTGCAAAAGCACCTTTGTCCACATTTCAGTTCATTTATTTAGATTCTGTAATTGCACGAATACCCCTGCATTGTCAAGTTAATTTGGACAGTCAAATAGCATCATTTTATTCGATAAAAAATAGCCTGTTAGAGAACAAGTAATTCTTTATCTCCTGGCTATTTATTTACATTTTTGTGAACCTTGCATATTTTATTATAAATCAGAGAGTGAAAATCAAAGATATTTTATCCATTTAAGCTCTGAAATTCGCACGTGTTCATTTATTGCTCCAAATTACGAAAAAATTGTGAGTGATGCCTCTAAGTGTGCTTTAATTACTGTTCAAGTTTCGTCCAATTCGGAGTTGTCATTTGCATAAAATAAATTGTAGAGTGATATCTGTATTTGATTTTTAATTAATTCCACGAATAAGATTTTTATGAAATTTCAAATCTCATGTATTCCTTATTGAAATATCTATTTGTGATAAATCAATCTTTTGATAATTTGATTTCATGGATTTATTAGAAATTAAATACATGTAATCACTCTGTTTTCAGTAAAAAATTCATAAAAAATCATAAAGTGTCAAAAAATTATAAAAAAATTAGAGTAGTTTCATTTCATCATATTTAACTTTCAGTAAATTTTTCATAATTTTTGCATATATTTTGCACGAAAAATTGCATAAAAACCCCAAAAAATTTTGCATTTTTCATTTGTGCATTTTAAACCCAAAAATTCCAAAAAATCCATTGTACATTCATCATTGGATTAGGTTTATAGGAAAAATATAACTTAATCGATTTGAGTTAATTTGACATTAAAGATTAATTTGGCTAAGTGATCGTTTTCTTAATAACCTAGTTCATCCGTATTGTGGCATTCTTGCACTTTTATTGCATAAAAAAATAACAAAAAATACCACTTGGAAAATCGTAATCTAATCACTCTAATTTGATCTTGAGTTGTTCCTTTTCCTCCTTGAGTCGACCCTGGGGCTTGCCCAGGATAAATAAACATAAAACCACATACTAATTTAATTCGACGATTCATCGAGTTGTGCGGTTATTTTTTATCGACGCGGATCTATCCGACTGCAACGAATAGTCAATTATACGACATTAGAAAGGGTAGATTGCGGTTCGGCAAATTATCCGAAGATTGATTTATCTCAAATAGATATTTCAATAAGGAATACAGGAGACTTGAAATTTCATAAAAATCTTATTCGTGGAATTAATTAAAAATCAAATACATATATCACTCTACAATTTATTTTATGCAAATGACAACTCCGAATTGGTCGAAACTTGAACATTAATTAAAGCACACTTAGAGGCATCACTCACAATTTTTTCGTAATTTGTGGAGCAATAAATGAACATGTGCGAATTTTAGAGCTTAAATTGATAAAATATCTTTGATTTTCACTCTCTGATTTGTAATAAAATATGCAAGGTTCACAAAAATGTAAATAAATAGCCATGAGATAAAGAATTACTTGTTCTATAACAGGCAATTTTTGATCGAATAAAATGATGCTATTTGATTGTCCAAATTAACTTGACAATGCAGGGGTATTCGTGCAATTACAGAATCTAAATAAATGAACTGAAATGTGAACAAAGGTGCTTTTGCAAATAAAATAACTTAAAGGAAAAATGTGCAAATTTCATAAGAATAAAAGAAAATACAAATGGACCTTCTCTTTTCCTCTTCTCCACGCTAGGGTTCGTGGACGTTATGGAGGCGGCAGCCAAGAGCTTGGAGGTTGTGCTGGGCGCACCGTAAAGTGGCGGAG
The DNA here is from genome assembly GCA_037367405.1 of Ottelia alismoides. NCBI lineage: Eukaryota > Viridiplantae > Streptophyta > Magnoliopsida > Alismatales > Hydrocharitaceae > Ottelia > Ottelia alismoides. The sequence goes on along the minus strand of JAZKJV010011285.1, from coordinate 1,107,983 downwards.
GCACGCACGCGGTCGGCGCGTGGGCCGCGGGAGGGCGAGGCGGATGGGGAGCTCGCGGTCGAGGGGCGCTCGGTGGCGGAGGAGGGGCAGCTCGCACGCGGCTCGGTGGCAGCCGCGCACGCAGGCCGCGGAGGTCGGAGTGCTGCTCGATGGAGGAGGGTGCGGCCTAGAGGGCTGACAGCGATGCGAGGAGCGCCGACGGAGGCGCAGGTGCTCGCGGCTGGGAGGGCATGCGCCCAGCCTGGGCGGCCGCACGGCTGTGCGTGGGAAGGCGCAGGAGAGGTGCGGGGACGCACGGCGGCGGCCACGCGTCGCTCGAAGGCTGGGCGAGGAAGAACGGAGGTGATGGCGGTCGGGGGTGATTGGCTGCAGCTGCCGCGCGGGGCTGCGATGGCGGAGAACACGGTCGGCGGGTAGTGGCGCAGGCGGACGTGCTGTGTAGCGCCTAGGCTCGAGGCGCGAGGAGGAAGGATGTCACAGGCCGTGCGGTGGTCGGCCTGGAGGTGGTTGGAGCGCGGTCGGAGGTGGCACAGAACAGGGGCGGCGCCGACGTCCTGGACCTGTTGCTTCTTTTTTTTGTGTATATTTTTTTTGTTTGTAATGGTGGTGATGAATGGTGGTGATGATTGTGATGGTGGTTGAGGTGGTAATGATTTGTGAAGAAAAATGATGTGATTTGGATGTTGATCAACAAGAAAATTTGTTAGATAAAAAAATGAAAAGATAAGATAGAAGATACTTACCTGTGATTCATCAAAAGTGAAGCCGCAGAGTGCGGCATCCGGTTGTGGCCTCGATCCGGTTCGACGAAAAATCGGAGAAGCTTTGCGATCTTGATGGGAAGTTCGCTCGCGGATATTAACCGCGGATCTCGCCTGCAGGTCGTCGTCGCTCAACGTCTAAGGGGGAGCTGTCACCTCATGGGTTAAACGGGGCTCGAACCTCTCTAACTCATAGAATGGCGGATGATTGTGAATGGAGGAGTGGAGGAGATTATACAGAGGATTGATGGAGTTAGAGAAGAGATGGAGAGAGTGGAGAAAATGGTGGAGGAAGTGGAGAAGATGTGGCTTGGAGTGGGGGAAAAGAAAGGAGAAGAGGTAAAAGGGGAATAAATAATAATATAATAAAATATAAAATAAGTAGGCTACTAAAAATAACAATAATTAAAATAATAATAATAAAATAATAAAATCCGAAAATAATAAAAAATAAATCCGAAAATCAAAAATTGGGGTGGCATGTGGCAGCTCCAGGAGCTGCCACATGTCGCTCCCAGAAAATTCAAAGATTAAATGTAAAGAAAATCAAAAAGAAATAACAAAAGGGATTAAATAAAAAAGTGGTCAACACGAAAGTTGCTCGTCTCGACGAGATCTACAACTTTCATGAAGGGTCAAAAATCAAAGGAAATCATCTATACAAAATGTATTTTTGGGTGGTACCTTATAGATATAACATACCGCATTTTATCTTTTGTGATTTTTTTATCATTTTTCAATAAGAGAAAAATCAAAATAAAAATAGAGAAAATATGAGGAGAATATTTACAACTTAATCTATTTTTTTGGATTTTTAATAATGAATAAAATAAAATGAGAAAATACAAGGGTAAAACGGTCATTATGTACAATGTACAAAAGGGGTCCAAAACCCAAGTTTTGCATACGAGCTCCGATTTTAATGAAATTGGTCTTGTTTCGAAGGTCTCTGAATGTATATTACTTTAAAAGTGAGTAGACCTAATTCGGAGGTTGTATGAGAGAGATATGCACCTTTTAAGGTTCATGGTTTCAGACTTGAGTTGGGGTTTTATTGGTCAATTTTGCAAGTTAGTATTTTTTGGATATTTTTCTTTAATTAGTGTTAGTAATATATACACTATGGAGTTGATCTTATTGTATTTGAAGTTAGTATAAAATATATACAAATAGGGTATTTTAGTTAATATACAGGCGAATATTTACAAGTGAAATTGGCTTCTTATTTAATGCAAATATGAATGCTAAAATGCAGATATTATGCTTGCATGTATGAATGGTAATTATGCAATATAAGTAAAAATATGCCTCTAATTACTCGGGAACAAAGCACAATCTTCAACTTTTAGAGTGATGAATCACAGATTCATCAGGGATACCAAAAGTTTTGATTTCTGATGGAGGTAGCCACTTTGTGAACAAGGAGATGAGATCTTTGGCTAAGGAGTACAAATTTGAGCATAGAATAGCCAACCCATATCACCCACAATCTAATGGCATGGCAGAGGTTTCTAATAGAGAGGTGAAGGGTATTCTTCAGAAGTTGGTTCGTCTAGATAGAAAAAATCGGTCGAAACTGTTGGACCAAGTTCTGTGGGCCTATAGGACAGCCTATAAGACTCCACTCGGTACTTCACCTATTAGGATCATCTATGGCAAGCCATGCCATTTACCTGCAGAATTGATTCACAAATCAGAATAGGAAATCAAAAAGTTGAATTGGAGTTATCACTTTAGGAAACTATGTCGAGACTTAAATCTCAATAAGCTAATTGAAATCCGAAACCGAGCATACGACAACAGTGTAATCTACAAAGACAATGTCAAGAGGTGGCATGATAGTCACATTCGAGACAAGACCTTTGTCCCTGGGCAGAAAGTGTGGTTGTTTAATGCTCGGTTAAAGATTTTTCATGGGAAACTGAAATCAAAATGGATGGGTCCTTACATTGTCATCGATGTGCATACCAATGGAAGTGTAGATATTGCCGAACTCAAAGATGATGCACAACCTTTCTCAGTAAATGGACAGTTGTTGAAGCCATATATTGAATCACCCAAAGAGCAGACAGTTCATGTTGAGGCCATCTATTTCACTATGAGCGAGGACATTGAGGATTCATAAAATCAGTCCCACCCTCCCTTCCGACCACATCGATCTCCTTGTACAGCTTCTTCCTCTACTTAGACCAAGACTTAAGTATAGGGGAAGACCGATGCCATCTGTATATACCATTTCTCTCATCACACTTCTCCTTCCTGATCACTCCATTTCCATCCTTCTCTTATACTTAGGTTGACCAGAGCCTAAGTATAGGGGAAAACGACACCCACCTGTATATACTCTCCCCATTTACATATCCTGGCCACCACTTTTGCGCTCTTCTTCTATACTTAGAATGTTCACAGACTAAGTATAGGGGGACGGACCATTGTATATAAATTTTTCACTCTCTTCCACTTAGCCCAAGCTATGTCTTCTTTTCACTTCTTGTGCTCTGAGGACACAACACTCGCTAAGTATAGGGGGGTCTGTATATGTACTTTGTATATATTTTACCCATATCTCGTACTTTTGCGTAAGTCTATATGTATTTACGAGGTGGGTAACTAATTCTTAAAAAAAGAGGATTTTGCTATGAACACTGACTTTGCCCAAAAATTTTTGAAATTGGCTTCTTATTCATTTTTGCATTAAAAATATTGTGTCTACATTTCATACACCTGCACTTCATCCAGCATCACATTCATTTACATTTGTGAAAATTCATTGGGTTCTGAACCGAGTTATGAGGAGAAACCGAGAGTGGTCTGGACTTGACCTTAATCTACCTAATTTTCAGAGGAACTTCACCGAGAAATAGGATTTTAAGAGCTTCAGGTCTTTTGACTTAATTCTTTGAGTTCCACATTACAATGTGCAGCATTTGACTCTTAGTGTCTAACCTGGTCTCTTCATTCTGGGTACAACTCTGGAATAGGGAATTAATTTGTACTCTCGCACTATGCACTTAGCTCAACTCAGACGGGATGTTGGAAGACTATGTGAGTTTCTTTTCTGGTAGCGTGGAAATCTAAAGACTGGAGTACGGCTTGAAATAAAGCTTCGGAAAAAGGATGGACAGGTGGGCACAATTTTTTTCTAAGACCCCAAAAAATGTACGGAATAAAAAGATTCTATATCCGTAGGGGCACAACAAGATCCAAGCATAACCACCAAAAATCCAAATACAAAGAAGCTACTACCAAATAAATATCTGACCAAAAAGGTCCAAGCTTTAAAAAAACATGCAGATCTTGGTGGAGACTCGGCTACACTGGCCATCTTCAAAGAGAGAGGTGACTACACTGGACACCTTCCAGTTCTTTTCACCTTCTTCTAACTTCTCCCTCAATTCGATTGTGAACACAGTGCGACAAACCTTAGAAGGAAATACCTGACTCCCTGAGGACGAGTTTTTGGAGATGAGAGGAGCATGGTAGTCCGGCATTCTGGATAGGAATAGCTAAAATCTTTTGCACACATGAGTCGGTTTTTCAATGTTCATAAGGTATACTTTGGGAAGAGGATTGATCTAAGATGACTTCTAAGCCGAAACTGTGACAATGATGTGTAGAACTTGAAGGCTGTTGATTTTAAAATTCTTAGTCTCACAGAAGTTCCGACATACTAATAATCCAAAGGTCGAGTCTAGTTTCATTTTCACCTTCAGCTCATGGTCTTGGTATGGAACGTAATCTCATTTCACCTCATGGCATTTCTTTTTGATGCGCGTGGACGAGCATGGTTTAAGTATAGGGGGGTGATGAATCTTGGATCATCACTCTAAATCTCATTTATTAAGATCAAATCCCTCAAAATCATCAGCATTTCTGTATTTATTCTGCAAATTAGCATTCATGCATATTTTCATGAGAATTGCATTTTATCCATTATGTTTGCACAAAATAAGAAGCCAAAAATCTCAGCTAAAATCAACCTGTAAATAGCCTAACTTCCCTGATTGTTAATTCCTTCATGCTAACTCCGAATGATCCAAAACCACCTCCATTGTGTACATATCACTAATAAGAATGAAGAAAAATACAAAAAAATCAATAACCCAAATAGGTGGACCAAAAATCCAATCCCTAGTTTCAGGATTTTAGGACTAAAAGCCATATATCTTCCCCATCCAGTGTCTGATTTGATCCTACTCACTTTTGAACTAATGTACATTCAATTACCTTCAAAACAAGATCAAGTTCATGTAAATCAGAGCTCATATGTGAAAGTTGGGTTTTGGGCCTCTTTTGTACATTGTGTATTTTAGCGGTTTTTCACCTTATATTTTATGTTCATATCTAACCTATTAATAAAAAACCAAAAAATAGATTAAAGTTCCTTTATTTATCTTTGTTTTTCCATATTTTTTCCGTATTTTTATTATGTTTAAAAATGACAAAAAAATACAAAACCCAAAAAATCAAGGTATTCTATGTACATGGGATACCCCAAAATATCACTTTGTGCATTTGATCGGTTTTTGTTATGATGTCTTCATGAAAGTTGTAGATCTCATCGAGACGAGCATTTTTCATGAAGGATCATTTTCGATCTGAGGTTGTTTGCATTTATTTTGCATTTTACAAAATCTTTATTGGCGTATTTTTTTGGTGTTGACACATTGCCGCCCCTGGGGCCACCACGTGTCGGCCATTTTTGGACTTTTTATATATTTTCGTTTAATAAAAAAAATTAAAACCACTGCACATGCATCGCACGTGCCTCCCTGGCACGTGCTCCGCACGTGCCCTGTTTCCTACGGCCACGTGGCACCACAGGAACCGTCCGATCACGCTCGATCGGACGGTGCCTGTGCATCGTCTTCCCCCCTTTGGTTCGGAACCACCGCACCCCCCCCCCCGTGATCTTCGCCAATAGCCAACCTCCCCCGTTTATCTCGCGTGGCCAACCTCTCCACTCTTCTCGTAACCCCCCACCATCGCCGACCCCTACTCCTCGCAACCCTATTTAAAGGGCATCGCCACCCCCCGACTCCCCTATCCGTCGATCCATCAGTAGGACCTCCTCCGGCAGTGACAACCGCGATCTCCTCCATGGCGTGATCCGGGGTCGACGACCTCGTCGCAGAGAAACCTCCAGCCACTGCTCCGCTCCGGTGTGTACCATCGTCGAGCTCATGTTCCCTAGGTACCTCCTCCATTTCATCATCTCCGATCTCCCTCTCTCTCTCTCTCTCTCTCAATCATCATCCTCACCCACGACCGCCTTCACCTCCGACTCCGAGCTTATCGTGAAGCTTCGCTCCGTCATCTTCATTGCCGCCACCTACGACCGCAACTTCGTCTTCTCCGACGACGCTACGGCTACCTGCGAGCCTCCGCGAGACTCCACCACTGCGATATGCCATCGCCACCTCGTCGTACATTGCCTGAAGCGCCAGCTACACAACCATCACCATTGACGCCCTCGACTTCGAGCTTCATCACGTCTTCGACTTCATCTTCTCCGACGACCAAATCTCCAGCTCCTCCGCCCACGCTTCTTCACCGCTGACCCCTGGCCGTGTGTCAGCCACGACGACTACGCCTTCACCTGGAGCTCCTCTTCCGCAGCCAAGGATACAGGAGTCTCCACCGCTATAAGCTCTCCGCCGCGCAGCCTCTACTCCGACGTCCCCTAGACATTTGTCAGCCGACGCCAGCCGTTCGATCGAGAAGAAGCTCATATCCTGACCTTCAACATCTGCAGTGATCCCAAGCGTCGGATCTGATCGACATCATCGGCCCAGATTCAATCCAAGCCTATTCCGAGCTGATCGCCAAGCCACTAGCCTCGGGCCACGCCGAGGCACAGATGCGCGACACGTGGTGGTCCGAGCCAAGACTGCTCCCGAGCCTGACTCCACACGTGAGGCGTCACGTGAACAACAACACATTTGCAGAAGGGCCCCCAAGACTTCCTACTATTTGCACCTCAGCCCCGCCGACCCGAGGGCAAGTGCCAGGCACGTGCCCCTTCCGAAGAATTTACAGAAACGCCCCTAGTGATCTTGGTAATTGCATAATAGTTCCCCCCTGACATTTTATTTAGTTTATTTATCGCAGTTCCACCCATGTATTCTCCTTCATTTTTAGACATCTCAAGTAAATTATTTTATTATCAAAAATTAGCATGATGTTTCACATTTAATTCTCTACGTGTTGACATATTGTGGTCATTTTTGTGATTAATGGTTAATTGATATTTAATTATTCTGAAAAATTGCGGATTTTGCCCAATTAGTGCTCTTAAATTTTCCATTAATTAACCATTGTTCTAAAAATTCCCGAAAAATCGCATATTGTAGAGATTATTGTGCTTCACATTGTGCTCAAAATGAATTGCATCTGCATGCATCAATTGCTCTATAAAAATCATTTTGCATATTTCAGTGTTTGATTTTTAATAGATATTAGATCTCACATTTTCAAGCTTTAGTATTTTTTGAGGTCCATCACCTAGTGATAGATCTTAGATAATTTTTTTCCTTGAAAACAAGTAGGTTTAATATTTATTATAATTAAATGTTTAAAATCACTTTGTTTGCATTAAAAATTTCATAAAAAATTCATATTGCATCCAAAAATTCCAAAAAATTACGTTGCATTCATTTCATCATTCTTTACATTGTGGCCAAGTTTTGTTTTTTCGGACATCGTTTGATTGACTCTTACATTTTAGTCCATGAAATAGGCCAAAATTGCATCTTGCATTCTTATTGCATTAAAAATTCCAAAAAAAGACCGCCTCGAAAACCGTGAAGGAATCTTGATAGACATAACTCTGGTTGTTCCTTTGCATCCTTGTGTTCGACCTTGGTACTTGTCCAAGTAAAATAAACATAAAACCACTTGATTAAAAATAAAAAAAGAAAAAAATATTTGTGGTTATTTCTCGACCGATTCCGATTACCTCCTATAACGAACGACAAACCATATTTTTACGCAAGACCATAAAAACATCTTTTTAACAAGTGCATTATTGGACTCGTCACTCCTCCACCCCGACAGTAGCTCAAGCTCCGTGCACGGCCATGTACACTGGGAGATGACCCCGAGCATATTCAGATGCTCAGCCCAGGCCACTACCTCCTCCGTCCTCTTCTTATCCTAATCTCCAGTTACCTCCTCCCCCTAGATGCACTTCACTTTTCTCAAATTATTTTTGTCACCTGCCTTCACCATCACCCTCACCTAACCATCTCACGAGCTCCGCCAACCATCAATCACATTCTCCCACAAACATGATCACCTCCCCTCCTCTTCCATCGCCCGCTCCACCTTGCTCCATTTTCTCCGACAATACGTCAGAGGACCCATTAGAGCCCCTACCTTCTCCTCCTAATCAGGCTCCCGCCTCACCCCCACTTTGCTCTCTCGCACTTCATGAATGCACGCTTCAGCTATTCTAATGCTTGTAGGTGCCAAATATTCAATGGTTAGACCTTTGCCCAAGCCTAGTTCTTGAAGTCCCCTCCGATGACCTCTCATCACCACAACGATCAAGACTGCTCCGGTTGACCTCTGTCATCCGATCTTCAATGATGATACCTCAAGATTGATCTTCTATCTTCAGGGTGCACAAGGGAGCAAGGAGGAGCCCCACGTGCCTCGCTGGAGTCCAGATACTGCCGCACATAACGCGACGGAGAAGGAGGGGGATGGGAGTACAGTTACCATCTGATCCGCACAATCGAACGACCCAAATGTCCCCATGTGGTCTATACGAACCTCACAGATGCTATAGGCTCGAGTGACATGAGCCAAGGACTGAGCCATCATCAGACCCCATGTGGCCCGAACATGCAAGGCCTCCCGAGCCTAGCCCCGTGCGTGCACAGGATGTGAGGGCAGGGCAATTTGCAGAAAGCACCCCAAACCTTTCTAGAATTACAAAGAGATCCAGGCGCACGTGCATCATGTGTGCGCCTGGACATTTTGCAACAAGGCCCCACTTGGTTTCATAAATTACAAAATGGTCACGTGCTCAAGGAAAAACTACAGAGGCCCCCACTGATTTTAGTATTTACAATTAGGTCCCTCCAAGGACCTATTTGCAATATCTATCTTTATTTTTCCTTGTATTTTTATTACATTCATGCTCATGTACGTTTCTTCAATATCTTGAGCACCTTAATTCCAATTCGCATGATTTCAATGTCATTTTGTTGCAAATTTATTTCTCTATCTAATGGCATGTCTAAATTGTAGATTTGTCACTAACTTAAATGTGATGAATTTTTAATGTCATATAGTGTCCCTTGCTCGATAAAGCCATGCCATTAAATAGATACTTGCTCCATTTGACTCTGAATCATAATATGTGCTCATATTTTATAGGGCTTTTTTGTAATTAATATATTGCATGCATATCCTTTGCATTTAATCATGCATTATGTTCATGCATAATCATATAATTGTATCAAAAACTAACATAAAAATTTTACATGCATCATTGTGTTTGCGTTATTTTATCTGCATTATATTGTGCATTTGCATGATGAGCTAAAATGAGAAGATACTCACACATCAATCAAATGACAAAATTTGATAAATAGACTAAGAGGATCGTGTTCCTGAGTTCGATCTTGGTAAACTTTACAAGTATAAATATTCCACAATATTCAAATATTGTGTTTTTTGTCAATCATTTTTTGCCTCATATACTATAACTCCTCATTATTAAAGAGGCAAAATTCACGTTCATAAACATCATCATAACTAAGGTGACTTTTGCTGATAACGTTGTCCTAGATATTTCATATTTAGTGGAGATGGGTTGATGATGATTGGATTATCACAATTACTTTCTAATTTGTTTATCATTCAAGTCAATCAAGGAAATTATGAATTTACCTTGATTAAATTGATACTTAATATTTATGAAAACATTTGATTAAATATCCATCTCCATTTTTAACACCAACTTCAAAGTCCTTAAATATATTTAAAGAAAAAAATACCTAACATCAAAATTTTGGCCAACTCAGACCCAACTTGTAATGCTCAGGTCCCAACCACCCATATCCGAACCTGAATCCTACCCGACTTGGGTCCCTGTGACTCGATAAAATCTGATTAGTGTCGAGTGATCTCAGATCGATCTACAGATCATTGATCGGGTCCCGTCTGGGGGTGACTGACCAAAGTCGATCTCACTATACCTCATTTCACTGAAAAATCCCACAACGTGATTTAGGAAATAAAGGGGTACAAAGGCCATCCCTAGCTCCATCTCGATGAACATGAACCAATGGAATCTACCGTTCATCAATCGAAGATTGTTTGACCGGTTTAATCACAAAATTTAATGAGACAATTGAAACATTATTCTCTTGATTTTTGGACTCTTCTAATGTCAGAAAAATAGGATATTACATTCATATTTATCCTGACTTAGAGATGATTGAAATGGACCATTACATGCCTAAATCGGGGAGTTAAGATGTTAGTTGTGAGGATTTGAGTGTTTCATTAAGTATGGAAATGAGAATATAAAAAAATAACAAAAAAACAAGCACACACCCCATCTCCCCATATTCCCCTTACGTATTTCCCCCTGCCTCTCCATTGCACAAACAGAACCCCCGTCCTTCCCATTTCCCACCAACCTGACCCCCCATTTCCCATCCCCTCCTTTCTCCATTTCTCCCATGCCGCCCAACCCTTCCTCATCCTCCCTCATGCTCCGGTGAGCGCGATGACATACCAACGATGATTCTGGAGTGGTGACGGTGATCAGTAGGTTGTGGCCAACTCCATCCACCTCTCCAACATTTGTAATTGCCTCATTTGTTAGCTCACAAAAGCACCAAGCTAAACCTAAACCCTATTGCTTTCATTCAATTGAAATACCTATTATCATCTCAAGTACAAAGTGATCAATTGGCATTATCCCCGGTACTGGACATGACATCGAGTAAGGAAGGGATAATGTTCGAAGGTATCATGATGTATTTTTATAATTATTAAAATTCAGATAATGTGTATTTTGAGATTATACCATCCTTCAAGTAACAAATAAAAATTATTAATGGTTGATTGATTGGATTAATAATTGATTTGATATGATTAAATTAATTATATCCTATGAAAATTAAGCTCTCTAGTATAAATAAAGATGTCATTCCCTTGGAAGAATTAATTATGTGAATATGACTCATAATAATCAATTAGAATTCGAACATGATGTGGAGCATCAAATAAGTGACATCCATGGTCTCCCATCAAAGCGAAGGGTTCTATTGCCAGGGATTGTGTATAGGAGATGCATGTCTGAAGTGACAGCTCTAGCATACAAGCGCATCTGGATTAGGCTCTTCGCTTCTCAAAAGAGTAAGTCCGTATGCATATTGACCCCAATATCAGGTCCTCATATTATTGGGGTGATATTGGATTGTGTATACCGAGTTCTAATCATGTTGACAGTCTGGTCATTTAATGATAGGTCAACATCGCCTAAGGGGCGGTGGGCCCAGGTGTTAAAGATCGAATTGGGAATGCAAGTTGTTCTTGCAAGGTGGGTTGTGTTCTTGCTTCTATTTAGCCAAGTTACAGGTTCTCATATTATTGGGATCTAACAAAGATAAGGAAGGAGATCCCAGATCTTGCTTGAGATATAATTGTAAGTATATCTCTTACATTAAAAGTGATTAAGGGAATGAACTTTCAATGTTGACAAGGCAAAATAACCTTGATAAAAATTCCTAAATCAAATTAAAATATATATCTATGAAAATTATCTTATTTCAGATAATCCTCATTAAACCCACTCAATATTATACTCAATAATGACCAGTAAAATATCATAGATTTGATCCATGATCAAGATATTGTACTTGCAGTTGGACACATAATGTATGTGTCTGCAATGTGCAAGTTTTTCATAATAATGAGGAATGGAAATTAAATGGATAATAGGACAACAACCTAGAGTTCATATGTCTATATAGTCTTGATCTCTTATTGAATGTACTCTGGAAGTGACACGTCAATGATGATCATAATTGTCAAATAATCCTTATAAAAAAATCTAAGAAGATGTTTCTGGCATACATATGTGCTCTCGACATTTAATCATCGATGAGATGGTTCTCTGCATTATGCAGAATGGTGGCTCAATAAGAGATGATGTACTCAAAATGTTTGAGTACCTGCCTGAACCAAAAGTCTTTAAGAGTTAAGATGGATGTAGATACGATGAGTGTCATCTTTCTACTATCTATACTCTAGTCATTCATAAAGCTTCATAATATTCATATTGCATGAATTGAATGAAGTGTGTATAAATATTGAAATATTCTTATATTGAAATCCTTTGTCAACATAAGAGATCTTTTGTCTTAAGCAATGGTTGTTTATAGATGAAGGGAACATAGTGGAAGCATGGGTTGGACCAAAGTAAGAAGGAAAGTCAAAGAGTTGATTGTACTTCTTTGACTTCTGAAGAGTTGGATGAATGCCAATACTGGAACAACTGATGTGTTGATAATATGACTATCAAGTATATCTAAGATCCTTATAGAAGGACTCAGATAGCGCATCGTAATAATCTATATCTACATATAAGCATTGAAATTGACTTTCTTATTTGATAAGATAAAAGTCTAATAATCGTATCTTATTGTTTTAAATAACACTTGTAATTGTTTCATATGTTTTAGAAGACTAGAAAATTTGAACTTAAGGTTTAATCGTCATCCACATGGATATTGTTGCAAGTGATGCAAAAATCTCTATTGGATATAGTTTAACTACTGATAAAGATGAAGTAAAATTAGTTCATAAATTAGCTGCTAAGCCTCATGTTACTAATAAATGGTTCGAAGAGCAGTTGATAGATGAAGATAAGAATAAAAAAGTCAAAGTAACTAGCACTTTCCGGATTGATAAGAAAAAGATGAAAGTAAGGCACAGCTCCGCCTTGGTCGGACCTCACCCTCGCACTCCTCCACCGTCGAAGCCAAGAACGACTTCGACACCGACTGTCCATCAGACTCGCCATCTCCAACTCCTCCGTCGCCTTCCAGAGGTATAGTGATATAACAGGGCTTAGAACTACTATGAAACCTTAGCGTTCAGCGCCTCCTGTGGTCGGGCCTCCCTCAGCCGCTTTGCTCAGTCGCATGGGCCAGGCTCCAGTCCCGAGACCCCCTGCACGTGATCCGCACGTGCGTGGAGGGACGACCTCAGCAATTTACAAAGAAGCCCCCCATTGTTCCTTCATTCGCACATTAATCCCCTCCGACTCAGTCATGTGCCTGGCACGTGACATTTTTTGAGATTTTGCATTGGAAGCCCCAGAACTAACAGTAATTATAAAAAGCCCCCCCCCTCATCTTATATTTTATTTATTTGTTTTATTTAATTGCAGAAATACCTCTGTGTTCCTTAGTAATTCTAGACCTATACATGACATTATTTTATTATTCAAAAAATAGCATGATGTTTATCTTTTAATTCTCTACAGTTTGACATATTGTGGACATTTTTCATTGATGGTTAATTAATAATTAATTATTTTGTGGAAAATTGCATATTTTTCCCAGTTTGTGCTCTGAAATTCATATTGATTAACCATTACCGTAAAAATTACAGAAAAAACATATATTGTAGAATTAATTGTGATTGACATTGTACCCAAAAAGAATTGAATTTGCATGCATAAATTTTCCTATAAAAATCATTTTGCATATTTCAGTGTTTGATTTTTAATAGGTATTGAAACTAGTATTTTCAAGGTTTAGGATTTTTCTGAGTCCATTATCTAGTGATAGATCTTAGATAATTTTATCCCTTGAAACTAATTAGGTTTAATATTTATTATAATCAAATATTTAAATTCATTTTGATTGCATTTAAAAATTCATAAAAAAATCATCTTGCATCCAAAAATTCCAAAAATATTACAGTGCATTTATTTCACCATATTTTGCATTGTGGTCAAGTTTCATATTTTTCGGACATCGTTTGAATGTAATTGACATTTTAGTCCCTAAAATATGATAAAATTGCATATTGCATCCTTTATTGCATTGAAAATTCCAAAAAAAGATCGCCTCGATAACCACGCACAAATTTTGAAAGACATAATTCTAGGTTATTCCTTTACATCCTTGTCTTCGACCTTGGGACTTGCCCAAGTAAAATAAACATAAAACCACATTGATTAAAATTGATGAATATTTTGTGTGGTTATTTTCTTGACCAATTTCGATTGCCGCCTACAACGCATGAACGACAAAATCATTACTTTTAGCACGAACGATAAACAACATCTTACGCGGCGATTTTCAGACTCGTCAAAGAGATCCATGCTTAAAGATACTTGGAGTTGACAAAAGTTTCATGGTTTTCAATGGACTAGACACTCCGTCATAGAGAGCTCACTGGATAAGGGATTTTGTCTTCCTAGCTTGCATCATTGCACTTTTGCAGCGTGGATTTTTATAACGACATCATGTGTCATATGTTGTGTTTAGAAAATAGATAATAACTCTAACATGATATTTGTAGAAGTTTTAAATATTTCTAGTTGATATTTAGAATTATTTAAAAAAATTAATGATGAGTGATTTGTTAAGTTTTGGATGAGTTATTGAGATGATAAAGGGATAAATGCTTATCTCACTACAATAAAATAGAAATACAACAAAATAATTTGCAGATTCAATTTTATATCTTCTGATGTTCAATTTACAATAGCAAATACTACTCATTATAAAAATATCTTCGACATTTAAAATGAAAATGATGTCATAATCATTATGATACTTTTACAATAAATCATATATCCATGATTGCACAACTAACTTTAACAATAATTTTTTATTCAAATCAGTACTATTAATGACGACTCAATACTTATCTCAACTAAAATGTCAACATAAAATCGCCATTATATATAAATTTAGCAACAAACACACAATCATTGCAACTTTAAAAAAATAAAAAATAAATTTGTAATGAATAATATTCATTGTTATACTTTGACGTAAAAGGATATAGCAATAAAATATCAAATTATTCATTGTTATAACTTTATTTTAATATAGTGTCTTTATTGTTGTTCCACGTTAAATATCCACATTTTGACGAGAATCTCGTAGGATTTCCTCTATCTATCTTAAAAAATGGGGCTAACACCTAGTTAGAGATAGATTGTCTCCTGGGAACCTCCGAAATTTTCACCCACTTCTTTCTATGGAGGGTAGAATTGAACTTGTTAACTCTATCATTATTGGGATCTTGCTTTATTGGACAGATTGCTATATTCTTTCCTCAACGATCATCTCAAAGATCTCTTGAAGGATACGGTAAGATCCCTAAGCGTATCACGGAAGCGTGAGGATCTCATCATATGCGATTGGGAGAGACTAGTCGAACTAGTTGCTCGAGGCAGCGGAAATTAAAACTTTTCATGTGACGAAACCACATGATCCAAGAATACTTCTCATATCGTTTCGTCTAAACCACAAACATGTAGTAGTATTACCTCTTGACGTGTGGTTGCGATCAAGTCTTTAAACCAAGAGACCTCCTGTCTCAAGTCCGATCCGACGGAGGAGACGCTTGCGAGCGTATTGATGAAACATGTGATCCTCGCAATCCATATTGATGGTGCAAGCAACAGATCTCTGGATCTCGTTCCATGAGATACAAAATCTTCTTCACGAGTGATATGCACCTAAGGAGACGGGGGATTTACGAGCAAACGATCGGGCAACATAAAGACGATGCTCGCCCGATGGAGATTCTCTCTAGGACAACCATATGAGAGAGAGGGAGAGAGGGCGTGTAGAGGGAAAGAGAGAGAGAAAGATCCATATGTTGTCTAACTCTGAAGAGCAAGGGGTGCCCTTCTATTTATAATATTTTGGGGATCCATGGATCTCAATCCATAGACAAAACAAATCCAACGGCTCGTATTGATTTTTGTTTCTTTTAATGGCCAAGATTTTATTGGTAAAAACCAACAAAAATTAATTTAATTTAGATTAAAATATATTGATAAATCAATATGATTTATTCTCAAATTAAATCAATCAAGAATGGAGATTTAGGAATGAAGATCACCTCCTTCCATAATATTGGATTTTGTGACAATCTCATGTAATCTCATGATATATCATGAGATTACATTATTCCATGGAAATCTCCCATATTTACAACAATACTTGTTGTAAATTATTCTAATAAAATAATTCATAATTATTTCATGAATATTGCAATTTTTCCATTGGAAAATTGTGAATCACATTCACAACCCAAAATAAATTGTGAATTACATTTTCAATATAATGTCCAATGTGAATCCAATTGACATTGACATTTAATTAAACTATGTAAATTACAAATAGCTCCCTCTTATATATTATAAATCACTTTTATAATATATATGATTAATATGGATAATGCTATCCACGTTATTCATATCCATGATAATTAAATCACATTTAATCATCATGGATATCTATTCTCATATTCCCAAATAATATGAATCGCATTCACATTATACACATCTTTGATAATTAAATCACATTTAATTATTTAGAAAACTCTCTTTATAATATGAATAAAATTCATATTACTAATGATAACTAAATCACATTTAGTTATACATTTTCTCAATGCTCAGATACATAATATCAACAATGAAATTATCCAGAACCCATTCAAGGATAATGCGCTTTCTTCGAAGATACTTGGAGATAAGGACAGAGCGATTGTATTGTTCCACATATAGTGATTTGGATATTGAGATCACATCTCAATCCAGATCTCCGGCCTCCCATAGATGCTTGATTAAATCAAGATCGCACATATAATATTCTCATTGCATCTGAATCACATTCAGATCAATGTTCAACATTTGGACCAAGATCAAATTACTTCTCTACTGAGCGGAGTGACTAAAATCCGTACCCGTTTCATCACACCCTAGGAATATAAGAGTCATGGTTATACAATCGTATATGATCATATTACCCTCATGTATTCCCAATACTTGTACATCCTGCATATTGGAAGACTCAATATAAACCCGAAGTATAAGATCAATTTAACAATGTTTACTTCATGGTTTTATCATTAAGTTTCTCATTCAATTATTGGGAGTCAGTATCGATCATATACTTTCCAAAAAGCATATATCATACCTAGGTCTTGATCATATACTTTCCAAAAGTATAAATCAAAGCTACAAATTCAGTCAAGCTTCCAAAGCGAGACGACCATGCACAGAATTTGGCTCTTCCCAATATCTCATGAGTGAGTTCATGTCTTCCGATTCAGTAATTGAACCTATATGATCCCTTTGAGAGATCGTATTACTCATATGCCCTTATATGCACACAGCACGCCAGTGTATAGACCTTGATTAGGTCATTAACCTATTGGTTTGCCAAATGCACATGCTCAGACATATAGTAACACATCTGTCTTCGGTTAGAGGATGTGTGCCTATATTGTGATAGCATACGACATAGGACTTTAGTTATCTCGATCTCGTTAAGTCAACTCTTTAATCTAACTCATCTAACAACCTCTGAATCTCTATTCCTATGCTAAGGACCAGCATCAAGAGATCGGCTACATATCAGCCTTCAGAGAGAGGATTGCCATCTCCTCCTCAGAATGGAGATCATCCCTTAATAATTATTTTCACAGTGCTTGATGAGTCCTCAATCTAACTCTTTACATATTCATCCAAACACCAGCCTCTATGATTCAATTATTGAATCAACAGCTGTATGATCATTAAGATGGCCATGGTACATAACCCTAATTGTATTAAGGGACCTATTGTGCAAATTATTTATTCTTCATTTCAAATCAGGGAATGATATTTGCAATAAAATTTATTGCATAATGGCTCGACGTGAGCTCACATGTTCAACAATCTCCCACTAGCCCAAAGAGCCATTAATGGGCTAATTATTTAAACCCACACTCATGTGACAATCATAGGCTATTTAGAAAATAGCTTGATAAGCTGATCAGTCACTCTGTTCCTGTGAGACTACGCCAAGTCCTTTTACGGCACTTGCATATCCCCAGTAATAGTGCTCGCATCTAATGTGAATGTTGCATCTTATGCAACCAATACTCAATCTTGTTAGTTATAGTGTCCGTGACACTACAGCTTAATAATTATCATAACCAGTATTTCCATAATTTCTTATCAGAATACCCTTATTCCTAGAGATCTCTATCTCCAAAGGTATCCAAAGTTAAGACCTTTTAGATCACTATCCATAAATTCTTAATTTCTTGAAGATAAAACTTAGAGACCACTATCTCGAAAGTCTTCTCTAATTTGAAGATTTCGTTATTACTGCAATCAAATGTTTTATCTCCATAGTAGGATTAGTAACAGTTGACTACTCCCACTACATGGCAGATATCTGGCTTTTGTATACATCTAGCATACACTGGGCTTCTCGTAACTGATGTATAAGGGCAACCAATTTTAGCATTCACTTTCTCAACCCTTTGAGGTGTTATCCCTTTAGATAGGTCATTACCATATCTTAAGGTGAGGAAGCCTTCCTTGGGATTTTCAAAGAGGGGAACATGTCCAAGGCATACTACAAATGTGACGGTCCTAATAGCCTCTTCTCTTTGCTTCTGAACACCTTCAGAACTAATATCCAAGAGGTGTCTTTTGAGATCATATCTCAAGGTATGGAATAGCCAGATCATAAAAGACTTATTATCATACTTATTCATTCCAAATGATTAGGATATCATCTACATTTATCATGATGAACACAATGGCACTTCCACTAAGCTTCACATGGTTCACCAAGATTCTATCTGAAATCATAACATTTATAATTTCATCAAATCTTATGTTCCAACTTCAAAAAGCTTATTTGAGTCTATATATGGATCTCTCTAGCTTGCACACCTTGCTTTCCTCAACCATGAAGCCTGGAGCTACTTCATGTGAATATCCTCAGAGAGGTATTCATGGATGAATGAAATCTTGACTTACATCTAGAAGATGTCATAGTCAAGTTATGTAGCTATAGTTAGCAATATTCTGATGGGTATAATCATGGTTATTGAAGAGAAAGTCTCATCGCAAGTGATGTCTTCTCTTCGGTGTGTAGCTCATGGCTATGAGCCATGCTTTGAAGGTCTCTACCTTCTCATTATGTTCCATTTTCTCTTGAAGATTCATTTACACCTTTATAGGTCTTACCCATATAGATGGATCCTCGAGGGTCCATGTACAACACTTGTATATGAAGTCTACTTCAGACTTTATTGCTAACATCCATCTTTCCATGTCATGATCTGCAGAGACTTCATCATATGAAGTCAGATCATTGTCAAACTTAACTAAAACACATGGAATACATCCTCAAACTTAGTTGAAGAGGTATTAATGTTTCATCTTTAATTGTCCTTTTGGTTTCCGATTTAAGGAGCCTCATTATCATCTAAATATTTAATGAGTTCCTTTACTTCATTTTCATGTGATCCTCAAGAGTCTCAATCCTCTAAGAATCGCATTCTCATAGATGAGATCTTTTAACAATCTCAAGGTCATAAAGTAGGTATCCAATACCATCCTTTATTTTCCTAATGAAGTAGCACTCTCTAGTGCTCGATTCCAACTTACTTGCATGAAATCTTATTAAGGGATATATATCAAGTCTCTACTACATATATACTTGGAGACTAACTGGTAATTATGCTAAAAAATCATCATTGATCAACTCATGTCACACATGATCCAATTGTATCTCCTACAACTCTATTGTGTTTAGGCTTATTAGGAGGAGTGAGATAGGAATGATATTCCTTTCTCCATAAGGTATTCCATGAATTCATCTAATAGGTATTGACTACCTAGGTTAGATCAAATTTATTTTATCTTTCTTCAAAATTTTGGTTCTAAACCAAATTATGAAATCTTTGAACATTTCGAAGGTTTCCTAGGTGAAGAGAAGAAATCTCGTATCATACATAATTATCAATAGATATCACATATCCATAATGTTTATTTATGATATAGATGATCCACATACATCAATATGTATGAGATCTTGAATACCTCGACATCTAACACCATTCCCAGAGAAGGGTGTATTGGACATTCTGCTTTGAATACATATTCATAAGTATGTAAGCTTTGAAATTTTAGAAATTCTAAAGTTTCACCTCTTACTTGTCTATTGATCTCATCAACAGGCATATGTCCAAGACTTCATGCCAGATCATTGTTAAATGATCTTCATCCTCCTATTGATCTTTAAAGGTTTTAAATTTTCAATATTAGAAGTCTTAATGAACCGTTTATTAATTTTCTAATTTTAACAGAGTCCTCCAGATGTCTTATCACTATCTGAAATATATCCATCATAACCTTTTATGATAGGTGTATGCCAGAATTCATATTTATTTCCAACATTTAGAAATAAACTATGAGTGTATTCTTATATCTAGGTCATAGAGACATTCTCTACGACTAAGGGCTCTTCCACTGAAAATATGAAGTTCATCTTTCCAATAGCGATTGTTGCAATAATTGCATCAATATCCATGTAGATGACTATCAAACCTTAAGATCAAATTTTCCAGTCTTCTAAAACATATGCAACCATTTGCAGTGTTATTAGAAGATTGAGATACAATTATTAGACTTTGATCTTATCAAATAAGCAAGTTTATTTTAATGATTATATGTAGATTATTCTGATGCGCTATCCGAATCCTTCTCTAGGGATTCTAGATAGATTTGATAGTCATACTATCAACACATCGTCTTATTGAACTATTGACATTTATCCAACTATTTGGATGCCATATGGTAGTTAGTCAACCTTTGACTATCCTTCTCATCATGGGTCAGATCCATGCTTCCACTGCGCTCTCTTCGTCTATAAACAACCATTTCTTAAGACTAAGGATCTCTTATGTTAAATTCAAAAAATTCAATGTAAGAGCATTTCAACATTTATATATGTCTCATTAAATTCATACAATATGAATATTATGAAAGCTTCATGAATGACTAGAGTATAAACAGTAGAATGATGACACTCGTCATGTCTACATCCATCTAGACTCTTAAAACATTGGTTCAGGTAGGTATTCAAACATTTTGAATACATCATCTCTTATGGAGTCACCATTCTGCATGATGAAGTGAACCATGTCATTCATGATTAAATGTCAAGAGCACATATGTATGCCAAAACATCTTCTTAGATTATATAAGGATTAATTGACAATTACGATCACCATCGACATGTCACTTCCAAAGTACATTTGATGAGATCAGGACTATAGAGACATACAAACCCTACGGTTGTAGACCTATTGTCTGTTTAATTGTCATTTCTCATTATTATGAGCAAACTTGCACATTGCAACCACAAACAATATGTGTCCATCTGCAAGTACAACATCTTGATCATGGATCCAATCCATGATATTATACTAGTTATTATTGAGTATAACATTTAGTGGGTTTAATGAAGAGTTATCTGAAATAAGAAATTTGCATAAGTGTATATATTTATATGTACATACATATTTTACTTTTATTTAGGAGTTTTATATCAAAGCTGTCTTGCCTTGTCAACACTGAAAGTTCATTCCCCTAATCACTTTCAATATAAGAGATATACTTACCATTATATCTCAAGCAAGATCTGGGATCTCCTTCCTTATCTTTGTTGCATCCCAATAATATGAGAACCTATAACTCTGATAAAAAGAAGCGGGAACACATTCCGCCTTGTAAGTCCAACATGCATTTCCCAATTTGGTCTTTAACACCCGGGCCCGCCACCCCTAAGGTGATGTTGACCCGTTGTTAATTTAACCAACCGTTATCAGGATTAGAACTTTGCTATACACTACGTATACAGCCTTACTCTTTCAGGAAGCAAAGAGCCTGATCCATATGCGCTTGCATACAGGAGATATTACTTCGGATATGCATCTCCTACATACAATCCCTAGTGTTACAGAACCCTACGCCTTGACGGGAGACCATGGATGTCACTTATGTGATCCTCCATATCACGTTTAAATTCTAATTAATCATTATGAATCATATTCATTATGATTAATTATTCCACGGGAAATCACAACTCCATTCAAAATAGAGTGTTTATTTTTAATTGGACTCCAATTAATCTAATCATATTAAATTAATGATCCAATTAATATCCAACAAACATTCTTAATTGTTACTTGAATTATGGTATTATCTCAAATATGTATTATTTTAAATTTTAATAATTAGAAATACATCATGACTTCTTAATCATTATACCAACCCTACCGCTGTCATGGCCAGTACCGACAGGAGTGGGACAGACCGCACACAGTGCTCCCCGACTAGACACCATATCTGCCTCGGGAAAGGATAATACAAAATAGATCACTTTGTACTTGAGATGATCATCGGTTTTTGAACCAAAATTATACCATATAATAATAATCAAAACAATTTTGATTAATATTATAATGAGATTTGCTAAACAAATCTCAAATCCTATTCAAGCAACATGTTTGTTGGAATGTAGATCATGTAGATCATGTAACCAATTTTGTGATCCGGATCACATCTAATCAATTATTGGTTAAGGCAATGTCATTTATGGAAATAATAATCATAAAATATTTCACAAATATTTATGCACTATTATTACTGGAAATTAAATAATTTAATTTCATTAATTGATTAAATGACAATCACAAGGTTCTTGATTAGGAAAGTATTTTTTAGCAGTGACCCTCACTTACTAAAATTATCGTATCTCAATCAATTTAAATCAAAATTAAGCAAAATAAGTTCCTAAAGTTTTCTTATTAGATTTAAAACAGAACCTAAGTTATTTGCACGTATTTCAAGGCATTTCAAATATGCAATAACACTTTAATTATGTTAAGATTCGCAGTCCTCGAAACAGTGGATACATGTTCATTCAAATGATCATATCTCGAGCACACGAAATCCAAATTACGTAAACATAGATCCTACGGTTTCCTTATTTAATAATGAACAAAATTTAATTATTATTTTCGTGTTTAAATATATTAAATATGGCAGAAAATAATCACTAAATAAAGATGCGAAAATGAAATGCAAGAAAACTTTCACAAACCCTAATGAACCCACGTCGTCCTTGGTTTATGGATCGCATCCAGAACCATCAACCTAAGGCTCTGATACCACTTGAAGGATATGGTAAGATCCTTAAGGGTGTGTTTTGTTGGCGGGTTAAGGTGGGTTAAACTGGTAGAGGGTAACCCATTTTTGGATTTTTGGTATTTGGATAGAGGGTTAAACTGGGGGTGGGTTAGAAGTGGGTTTGGGGTGATATGATTGTATTGAAGTTTGAAAAAGTGAGTAGTTATTGTGATGTGATTGTATTGAAGTTTGGAAAAGTGCGTAGAAGTGGAGTAGTTTATATTTTTTATATGATATGATTGCATAATATATTATTTTTTTACAGGATTGACGATGTAAAATTGATTTATTTAATTTTTTTTAAAATGGAATAAAGTGGGGCCCACGGGGAGAGAGGGGGTGTGGGTTAAGGGCCCCAGTAGCTGATGAATCTGTGATTCGTCATCTTTATTCATTTATTTTAGCTTAAAATCCCTTATAAAACACCTGCATATAACACAAACTCCATATTCTTACTAACTTGCATCTGTGTAAATATTGTACACTTCTTACTAATTTAAACATAAATTAAATAAATAAAGGAAAAATAAAGAAAAGAAAAGAAAAAAAGAGAAAGGAAGACTATATACAGGCTGACCTGGACCCCGAGATAAGGTCAAGACTTGACCTGATCGATCAGGAATAAAGTAGGGGGAGATAAGGGTCCTTAAGCAGAAAATCAAAAATATATGTGTGTGTTGTTGTAAATACTTCTCACTTATTTTGTGTATATCTTTATAAAACTAACATTAATTTATTGTACCTTAATTGACCTCAAATCAAATAACTTTCAAAGCCAAAGTTGTAAATAAAAATGTGTCCTGATTAATAAAAATAATTGCACAATTAAATCATGTACAGAATAAAAGTAGCCACACTTGGAAAAAGCCACTAAACACTAATTGAAAAATCAATTCCGGCTCCATATGAAATCAAATTGAATCAATCTCACTTTCATTGGATTCTAAATTAAATTATCTTTAAAATGGTTGTGACTTCATAATTTTGGAGTTACGAGTAAAAAGTTGGTTTTCAGGGGTGGTTTGTGCAATTTTCCATGTATTTTGTAAATATTGTATTTGTATATATTTGTAAATAATTCTTACTAATTATTTAAAATAAAAATAAAAATTAAAAAAAGTTATTTCCTCATTTATCCTTGTATATAATGTCATATATGTATATAGTATATGTACATAGTTGCTATTTTTAATTAACCATCATAAAAAATAAAAAAATAACATTTTTTAATTAAAATAAATAAAGTGACGAAAATTAAAAAAATAGATAATTTTGTAAATAGTTTTATCTCTTTTACTTTATCTCATGTCATCTCTCTTATCTCTTCTACCAAAAAAATTCAAAAATTCATTTCAATTTTCATCTCTTACCTCTATCCAAAAATAAATTCAAAAACCAAATTTCATTCTATCTATTCTATTTATATGGCTCCTTCTCCCTCATTCCAACTTGATCAATCTTTGGTGAGAGGAGACCGATCTCCGAGAGTCTTCTTGTCGAGAAATGGTGTCAGCCTCCGAGCCATCTAGTGACAGCGAGTCGGTCTTCGTCTAGGCGATCACAATCATTTTCCGCTCCTAAGGTGAGATCCACATTTTTCTTATTTTTATCTAGGTTAATCGTAGTTTATTTCTTGCACTTTTATCTCGCCGTCATTTTTTATCTAGATCTTAAAATATGCCACGAATTATTCCGCCACTGATTCGATCTTTCATCTCGCTTTCGCGATCTCCACGTGTTCTATTCTAT
Source organism: Ottelia alismoides (assembly GCA_037367405.1). Lineage (NCBI taxonomy): Eukaryota > Viridiplantae > Streptophyta > Magnoliopsida > Alismatales > Hydrocharitaceae > Ottelia > Ottelia alismoides. Next base: position 1,083,209 of record JAZKJV010011285.1, on the reverse strand, counting down.
TGTCCATGATCTCTCAACTCCGGCCGCGTACGGCCGGAGATCAGATTCGAATCTCTCATTTCCGTCGAATCCCCATTCATTTTCCAATCTGTAAATAAATAAAAATAATAATAATAAAATTTTGTTTCTTTTTTTCTCTAACGTTTGTTTTGCAGGATCATTAAAAAAAATAAAAATACAAAAATAATAAAAAAAGAGAGAATTTCTATATCCTTTTTCTTTCCTATTTTTCGGATTTACCAAAGAAAATAAAAAAAATCTTTTTATTCATTGTTTACAATAAACAATTAAAAAATACAAAAAAATCGTCACAGGATGCGGGGACATCACCCCCCGTCGCCCTTCGTCCCCCCGCTGTCTCCAGCGTCGCCGTGCGTGGCCCTCTCTTCGTCGGGCCGCCCTCTCCTCCAACGGTGCCACCATCGACTGCCAGCGCACGGGCCTCCATGACCTCGCCACCGTGTGGAGCCGTGCGCATCTCGCAGCCGCCCGCCACCATCGATCGAGCCTCTTGCGGCCATGCGATCTTCGACCCCAGCGACGGCTGTACTCCCTCTTGCCGTCATCGGCATCTGTAGAAGGGGGCGTCGGTCCCGCTCCTCTGCTACCCGAGCGCCGCCCGCTCCTCCCGTTTGTCACCCGCAGCCCAGCATCGGTCGCACCACCCGTCGAGCTCCACAACCGCATCCCCTCCGCCTCTGAATATCGCGCGCCAGCGCGCCGCACCTCCACGACCTCACCACCGCGCGGAGCCGCGCGCCTCTCCGCGCCGCGTGCCGACCTCCGAGCCCCTCCTTTGGTGGCGGCGCACTTTCTCCCTTAGCACCTTGGTCGACGGCCGACCTCTCCCCTGTTGGCTCCATTTTGTAGGAATAAATGAAGGGAACCCTTCTAGGTTTTGATTTAATAAAAAAGGGAAAATTGCATCTTTAGCCCCTAGAACTTCCATAAAATTCAAAGAAGTCCCTGCCAGCCTCCAGCACATGCCATGCACGTATTTCTATTATTTATTTGATGCAAAGACAAAACTTATTTACATTTTAGTCCCTGAACTACAGAACAAACTTGCATGCTCTCTTGCATTGAAATAAATGTTATTTGTGATCGAAAAATCTTGCAAAAATTATGCTATGCTCCTCATGTGATTATCTTCTAAGCATAAAATTTCCATTCATTTTGATTCCATTTATTATTATTGAAAAATAAAAACATGTCATTTTTCCCTATTTGAAATTCAAAAATTCATAAAAATTCGAAAATAACTCCGAAAATTCCAAAGGAAATAGGGTAGTTTTTTTCATTGTCTTTTAATTTCTGACCAATTTTCACGCATTGATTCTTTATAAAAACCCAAAAAATTGAAAAAACCCAAAAATCTTATAAAAATCACAGAAATTTCTACAAAAATCCAAAAATAGTGATTTCAGGTCCTGTTTGTAGATAATTGCTTCTATTTTGTCAAAAAAGTAATTGTCAGGAGTTTTGGGCAATTAAAATATTTTTAAGTTGCAAATTACTCCAGGCTGTGTACATTTTCGTATTTTCTCACTGTTTGATTTTTAGAAAAATACAAAAACATCTGAAAATTCCACAAAAATTCTCAAAAACATTTCAAAACTTTTAAAACCTAAAAATATTTTGTCTATATTTTTCTGAGAATTTTTTACATATTGAAAAATTACAAAAAAGAGTTGGTGTGCGTATTTTTAATCTTGTGAATATTGCTACATAGTATTTTTTGAAAATTTAAAAAAATAAATAAAATAAAAAATTACAAAAACCAAGGATAGTTGTCCTTTGAAATTCCTGTTTTCTCTTAATTAGCTTATGATTAATTGAATAACCCTCGAGAAGTGTAGCCTCCCTGAGTTCGACCATGTCCGCTATACAGGTTAATAAGTAGAAAAAAATTGTTTGTTTGTCATGGGATTTTTGGGGATAGCAACGATACGTCTAATTTACCATTAAATTTCCAACCCTCAAATTTTCGAGTCAACAAAATGGCGTCGTTGCCGGGGAGGCACGACGAGGGTAGTTAGGTTTCTCTTTTGACCTTCTACTCTTGGTTGTAAATATATGTTTATAATTTGCCACATTATTCCATTGTTCATATCCATTACATTTATTTCATCATTTTCTCATATTTGATAATTTTGTTTCTTACACATTGTCTTTTCTTTTTCTTACAAGGGCCCGCAGAGCGAAGGAGGCGATCCTAGGAGAGCCGAAGCACCCAAACGACGTGGAGGCAGCTTGATTCTTCACCAAGTCGCAGGATAGCATGAGAAGAGGAAAAGAAGAAGTGAAGGAGATGCAAAAAAAGAAATAAAACGAGAGAGTTTTTCTTTTTTAGCATTTGAATTCTGTAAACGGACGTTCATTTGTTACGAGGTCTGTTTCGCCAAATGCTGGTGCACTTGGGGGACCTCACCGGTTTTGTTTTAATCGCCTTTATTTTTCTTTGTTTTCTGCAGATTTCATGAGCCACCTATTGATTGATTTAATAAATTTGCTTGAGATAGGTAATTAATTAGGTCCAAACACCCTAAACAAGAATTTATGTGCCTATAGAGTAGAGCATAATTTGGACTTAGTCAAATGAACTTGTTCTTACCCGTTAATAGAAGTTATCTTCTAGGACGGTTCACTTGCATCATATAGGTTAGTTTATCTTTCTGTATTTAAATTATACGCGGATCACTTGCACGTACAGTGCTAGTGACAAGGTACGCGTCTCTAACCCCTGCATGCAACATCGTTTTTAATCGTGCGTTGGCATTTCCGATCTCCTTCCTTGTTTTCACTCACATAAGTTAAAAAGGAAATTGGACACTTAGTAGGCGATTCTTTGAAAATATTTTAACCAAGTGACAACTGCCTAAAATTTTGGACTGTTAATGAAAACTTGACCCTAAAATAAACATAAGGAAAAATCATTGTTTTGGGGGAATTAACCCCCTCATTGTATTCGTTTTAACTTGCTCGCGTACACACTAAGGTTAGTGCCCAAATCCCATAATTCAACCTAAGTATTTGTACAACTTTGTGATTATCACCTAACTCTAAAACAGACAAGATTAAGAGACCGACCCTTCACGATCTTCACATTGCGTTGAGTTGGTGAATTGGGGGTTTGTATTGTGTTTGATTTCTTATATGCATACTAGATCCTGATGTGCATTTGCGCCTTTTTCTCCATATATTTTTACTTGACCCTCGTGCTCTCTCATCTTTTGTTTCGAAGATGGTCGACCGGAGTTATTTTAATACAATCTTCGCAGATACCTCGTATCCTCCAGTTGATCCACCTTCCCTTTTCCAGGAGGACTTTCCTCCTGATTTTTGTGCAAATCCGCCTAACCCATTATTTCAGGAGTCGGAGGACTTTGATTTTCACCCACCCTCACTCAACCCACCCGATCTTGGGATTTTGGAGTCACCTTTCATGTTGTCCACACTTGAGACATTGAACCAGATGATGGAGCATATGAATTTGAGGATTTCCAATCTATTCAACATAAATGAGAGCCAGAATGCTGCTCCACTATTTGAGGATATGAATTCACTAGAGGATAATCATGGGAGCTTGAAATCACCCAAAATACACAAAAAATTAAAAATTTTAAAAAAATCAAAAAGAATTTAGGAGACACGTTGTTGATTCATTTTGTGAGGAGAGGACCCAAATGGCTGATCATTTACCCACACATCCATGTCCCAACCTTGACCCCAAGGATTCCACTGTACAGACTGCTCTTGGAAATCCTCGTGTAAATGTTGATACCAACCTCCTCCCTTGTATGGATGAGGTCCAAAAATTCAAAAAAATGTTGACTAAATCCGAATGGTGGCCACCCTTCATGAGATAATTAAAGCCCCACTTCAACAGGCCATGACAGATTTATCTACTCCTCAACACAAGAAAAGAAACAAAGGAGAAGATCTGAGCGTCACATCCTGACCATGGCTACTGCCTACGCCATTTCTTACCGTCCGTATTTTAAGAAAGGGAACACCGCCACACCTCTTGTGATGCTCCATATCTGACTATTCTTGTGATAACACTCTCCATGACGGCGATTCATCAATCAATATAATACCCTTGTCTATGGTATGGTCTCTTCATCTTAAGCCTCTCAATAAAACTAGGATGATAGTTCAATTTGCTGATGGATCTATCAAGAGGCCGAAAGGCATTTTAGAAAACGCTGTCATTCTTATTCAGGGCATGAATTTCACTTCGGATTTTGTTGTAATACCCATGGAGACCTCCACCGCTGTGGAACACCCTCCAATCATCCTGGGACGACCCTTCGTCGCCTCTGCGGGAGCCGTTATTGATTATGGATCAGGAGAGATTCGCTTCCGTTCTGATGTAGAGAGCGATATGTTGATTACTAGACCCATGACTGACCAGAGACCCGCATCCCCATGAGAGCCCGCTCGTGTTAGCCATCCCCAAGAATTTGACCTCGATGATAATATCAGAGATTATTGTTATATGTTGGATGATAATGAAACCCAAGAATTCCTCTTCAAGGAGGAAGACTCGGAAAGCATAGACCTTGGAGTTCCCCCTTCTAGTACATGGCGATGCATTGATGACATCCGTGGAATTTACACGATAGATACCCTAGAGTGGAAGGCAAATTCTGAGACTAGATAGGATGGACATGATTCGACTACTTTCACTGATGAGTCCATTCCTATTCACCCTGATTCTGATGAGACTGATCAGGCTAAATTTGATTTGATTGCTTTTATAAAGGAATTTGGGCCTTTTGATAAAGATGATGATCTGGTAGAGGCTCGCTGGGCTGAAATTGATCCTACTTTTTGTGATAATGATTTCGAGCCATTTTACTTTGATGTTTGCGAGACTTCCCAGGCAGGGCATGACCACACTACTTCCAATAACCGGTTTAGGCCTACACAATCTGAAACCGCTGAGGATACATTCTTGGTCGATCCTACTCAGTTTATGTTTAATGATGATCCCAATATCGACCTACACCTAGTCAAATCCATACCTCAGCAGTCCCACAAGAAGGTTCATTTTCGACCTTCTTAACCTTTGTAAATCCACTCCTCTTGTATATCCTTTCGTTTCACTCTTTCTTCTCCTGTTTTATCATTCACCCCTTTTTCGTGTGTATATATGCTATACTTAGGATGTGCTTTATCCTAAGTATGGGGGGTGAAGGATTTGTGTTGTTCATGTTCGTCATGTTTATCACCCTTGTTGTTGTTGTTGCCTATACTTAGGGATAGTCTACCCTAAGTATAGGGGGTGATATTGTTCATATCATGTCTTTATGAGTCTGTACATTCTCTTCATCGGTTTTCCCCTTTGTACATTCTACTATACTTAGGACTACTTGATCCTAAGTATAGGGGGGATCACCAACTTCTCTTCTTTGAGTCGTTGTAGTATAGGAGTCTTTTCACCTTTCTATACTTAGCACGAGTTATGTCTTCCTTTGTCGCTCTATGATCACTATGACGACATAGTTCGAGCTAAGTATAGGGTGGTGTCGTATATACTGTATATATACTTTATACATAACTTGTCCTTTTAAATATGTTTATTTGGAAGGATATGTATATAATTTTGTAAAATCCATGTGCATTAAAAAAACAACAACAACAACAAACACAAACAAAATAAACAAAAATAAACAAAAAAAACAAAAACAAAAAAACAAAAACAAAACAAAACAAGAAAACAAAAACAAAAACATAAAAAACAAAAAAAACCTTGTATATATTTTACTAACCCTTTTTCCTTAAAAAAACAACAAAGCCAAAATTCTATAAAATTTGCATAATTCAAAAAAAACTTTCTTTTAACATATGCATTTTTCCTACAAAAATCCATAAAAAGTTTTTTAAAAAATGTTCTTTCCACATGTGCATCGTGTCTTAAAAAACAAAAAAACAAAAACAACTTTTTGCATTGTGTATATTCTCTTACATTTGCATGTGCATTTTTCAGGATAGTATTGACATTTAAACTATTTATGGAATAAAATTGAAGAATGGACCTAAGTTGGACCTTAATCCACTTAATTCTCAGAGGAACTTCACCGAGAAATAGGATTTTAGAAGCTTCAGGTCTTTGCCTTAATTCTTTGAGTTCCACATGATAATGTGCAACATTTGACTCTTAGTGTCTAACCTGGTCTCTTCATTTTGGGTACAACTCTGGAATAGGGAATTAATTTGTACTCCTGCACTATGCACTTAGCTTAACTCAGACGGGATGTTGGAAGACTGTGTGAGTTTCTTTTCCGATAGTGTGGAAATCTAAAGACCGGAGTACGGGTTGAAATAAAGCTTCGGAAAAGGGATAGACGGCTGGGCACAATTTTTTTCTAAGATCCTAAAACATGTACGGAACAAAAAGATTCTATATCCGTAGGGGCACAGCAAGATCCAAGAAGTATCACCAAAAATCTAAATACAAAGAAGCCACTACCAAATAAATATTTGACCAAAAAGGTCCAAGCTTCAAGAAAACCTACAGATCTTGATGGAGACTCGGCTACACTGGCCATCTTCACAAGGAGAGGTGACTACACTGGCCACCCTCCTGTTCTTTTCTCCTTCTTCTAACTTCTCCCCCAATACGATTATGAACACAGCGCGACAGACCTTAGAAAGAAATACCTGACTCCCCGAGGACGATCTACTGGAGAGGAGATTTGCATGGTAGTCCGGCATTTTGGATGGGAAGAGCTAAAACCTTTCACACACATGAGTCGATTGTTCAATGTTCATAAGGTATATTTTTGGAAGAGGATTGATCTAAGATGACTTCTGAACTGAAACTGTGACAATGATGTGTAGAACTTAAAGGCTATCGATTTTAAAATTCTAAGTCTCACAGGATTTCCGACACATTAATAATCTAAAGGTCCGATAGAGCTCCAAACTACAATTTTATGAAGATAAGCCTAATACTCGATATTATCCTACTTTCTTTATTTTTCCCTTTCTTTTTTTTCTTCACTTATTCCTTCAAATAAGTGTATGGTAAGGGACTAGAAAAGGTAAATCATAGGGGGATGATTAATCTAGGATTCGACATCTTTATTCATTTATTTTAGCTTAAAATCCCTTATAAAACACTTGTATATAACACTAACTCTATATTCATACTAACTTGCATCTGTGTAAATATTGTACACTTCTTCTTAATTTTAACCTAAAATAAATAAATCAATAAATAAAGGAAAAATAAAGAAAATAAAAAAAGAGAAAGGAAGATTGTATACAGGCTGACCCGAACCCTGAGAGAAGGTCAAGACTTGACATGATCGACCAGGAATAAAGTAGGGGGAGATAAGGATCCTTAAGGAGAAAATCAAATAAATATGTGTGTGTTGTTGTAAATACTTCTCACTTATTTTGTGAATATCTGTATAAAACTAACACTAATTTATTTGTGCCTTAATTGACCACAAATCAAATAACTTTCAAAACCAAAGTTGTAAATAAAAATGTGTCCTAATTAATAAAAATAATTGCACAATTAAATCATGTACAGAATAAAAGTAGCCACACTTGGAGAAAGCCATTAAGCACTAATTGAAAAATCAATTCTGGCTCCATATGAACTCAAATTGAACCAATCTCACTTTCATTAGATTCTAAATTTAATTAGAGTAAATTACAATTTGGGTCTTCATCTATGGGGCCAATCCCAGAATGGGTCTTGATCTTTAAATTGTAACGATTTGGGTCCTAGAGCCATTAATGTAATGAACTTTTTGGGGCTAATGACGAGTATGTCCTTCTTTAAAAGTTGGAACCCAATCCACATTCCCTTCCCAACAAGGGCATATTTGTCATGAACCCTAAAATTTTCATTTCCTAAATGGTCCTAGGACCAGAATCGTTACAATTTAAATATCGGGACCCATACTAGGATCGGACCCATATATGGAGACCTAAATTGTAATTTACCCATTAAATTATCTTTAAAATGGTTGTGACTTCAACATTTTTGGAGTTACGAGTAAAAAGTTGATTTTTTAGGGTGGTTTGTGCAATTTTCCCATGTATTTTGTAAATATTGTATTTGTATATATTTGTAAATTATTCTTACTAATTATTTAAAATAATAAAAATAATAAAAAACTAATTTCTTCATTTACCCTTGTATATAATGTCATATATGTATATGGTATATGTATATAGTTGCTATTTTTAATTAACCATAATAAAAATAAAAAAAATAACATTTTTAATTCAAATAAATAATGTGATGAAAATTCAAAAAAAAAAGATAATGTTGTAAATAGTTTTATCTCTTTTACTTTATCTCATGTCATCTCTCTTATCTCTTCCATCAAAAAATTCAAAAATTCATTTCAATTTTCATCTCTTATCTCTTTATCCAAAAAAAATCAAAAATCAAATTTCATTCTATTTATTCTATTTATATGGCTCCTTCTCCCTCATTCCAACTTGATCAATCTTTGGTGAGAGGAGCCCGATCTCCGAGAGTCTTCTTATCGAGAAAAGGTGTCTAGCCTCTAAGTCGTCCGATGACAGCGAGTTGGCCTTCATCGAGGCGATCACGATCATTTTCCGCTCCTAAGGTGAGATCCACATTTTTCTAATTTTTATCTAGGTTAATCGTAGTTTATTTCTCGCACTTTTATCTCGTCGTCATTTCTTATCTAGATCTTAAAATCTGCCATGAATTATTCCACCATCGATTTGATTTCTCATCTAGCTTTCTCGATCTCCATGCGTTCTATTATATCGTCCACGATCTCTCAACTCCGACCGCGTACGGTGGACGGAGATCGGATTCGAATCTCTCATTTTCGTCGAATCCCCGTTCATTTTCTGATCTGTAAATAAATAAAAATAATAATAATTTGTTTTTTTCTCTAACGTTTGTTTTGCAGGATCATTAAAAAAATTAAAAAATAAAAATACAAAAATAAAAAAAAAGAATTTCTATATACTTTTTCTTTCCTATTTTTCAGATTTACAAAAAAAAATAAATAAATTCTTTTTATTCATTGTTTACAATAAATAATAAAAAATTTACAAAAAAATCGTCAGAGGCTGCAGGGACAGCACCCCCCACCGCCCTTCATCCCCCCGTTGTCTCCAGCGTTGCCGTGTGCGGCCCCTCTTCATCGGGTCGCCCTCTCCTCCAGCGGCGCTGCCATCGATCGCCAGCGCGCGGGCCTCCACGACCTCGCCCCCGCGCGGAGTCGCACGTATCTCGCAGCCGCCTGCCACTGTCGATCGAGCCTCCCGCAGCCGCGCGGTCATCGACCCCAGCGGCGGTCGTGCTCCCTCCTGCCGCCATCGGCATCTGAAGAAGGGGGAGGCGGCCTAATGAATCCATGATTCATTAACTTTTCTGTCGTATATTGTCATAAAACCCTTAACAAATGCATGTAAATATACATTAATTTCAATCTTTTATTAAAACTTCATTCATGAATAAATATTCACTTTTAAGCATCAAATACATGTAAATAAATAAAGGAATAAAAATAAAGAAAAGAAAAGAAGGCAGATTGTAAATATGTACAATATGACTTATAGATATAAATATAATTACAAGGTATATTTATATAACCTAAATCCCGAGACCAAGTCAGCATGAATTGGTCGACAAACCAATAAGTAGGAGGAGATAAGGAAAGAAAACTATAAAAATAAATTAAAACGCAATTCACACATGTCTCATTATTTATCAAATTAATACAAAATTTCATTTGTTTTTAATTAATTCATATGTACATATTTTTTACCTAACTTTTTTCTTAATTATTTCTAAAAATGTATATAAAAATATAAAAATGAGATAAAAATATTACCCTGTATATATGCCAAGAAATCCAGCTTTCAAATTGTCCAATCCTTAACTTCCGAACATCATAACTTCTTCATACGAACTCCAATTTCACTCTACTCACCATTAAAGATCATAAAATAATATTCTCTAATTAATTGAGGTAATTTCATCGAATTCGGAGTCCGTTTGCAAAAAGTCGGTTTTGGGACCAAATGACAACAGGGTTTCTGAGCTATTTATTTTATGTAGAACACATTATTTATAGTTTTATTAATTTTATATTTTTTAGTTATTTTCATGATCTTGTAATTTAACCCTAATTTATTTCAGAATTTTTGAAGCTTATTTATTATTTTAATAAAAATCTAAAACCCTAAATTATAGGTTAAAATGAATTGGATAACTTATACCAATATTTATTAATATATGTAAATTAATTTATTAAAATCCCTAAAAAATCACACAACCCTTATTTATTATTCTAATAATTAAAAAAATATAAAATTAATATTTAATTATTTATTTATTAAATTAAAAATCCAAAACCTAATTATCTATACATATTTATTAATATAATATTTATATTTGGAATAATATCATTATTTATAAAAACTAATTATTCAATAATTAAGATGATTTATTTATCTTCATTTGTTGTTTTTATACCTATTTAAAATAATGTTATTTAATATTTAATATTGAATTTATAAGCCATTTTATACATCTGGCCTACCAGGTGCTGACACGTGTCAACACCTGATTGATCTTCTCCAAGAAGCCGGTACTGCAGTTGTTCCACCCGATCTTCTTCACCAAATTTTCACGCACACATCTTAACTCCTTCCGACGATTTAAACCCTTGGATCGACTCTCCTAACAACCAAGATTCATGGCCACCCTTCGACTTAACGTGGAACTAACGAAAACTCTTTATATAAATCCCCAAAGTTTGCAAATTTCAATCAACTCTCCATAACCACATGAAGCCCAGGCATTCAGTGGTTGACCCCAACCTTCCCCTCTCGATTCTGGCCTTCTTAGGAGGTGACAGCTCCACTTCGTCGGCTCGCGTGGAAGAAGGGAGATCAAAGGAGGTTCCAAGGCGATCACTCCGCCTTGCGCGCGTCCAGCTCCGGCGAAGATCGGCCGTTGAGCAACCATCTGAGGTAATACACCTCTACATTCACAGATCTGCACATCCACCTTTGTCAAATTTCTTCTCGATCTTTGTGCCACGATTAGCGTGGATAATCACATCACTAGTTAGTCTAACCATCCATCTTAGACACCCAATCTTCAAATCGTTCGAAGTCGTTCACAAATCGAACCAAATCTTGTCTTCATTTTTGTAACAATTCTCACATCCACTTATAAGACTGGAAACACAATTTTTATCTTGCAAAAACTTTAATCCATTTACCGATTTCTTGCAAATCGAGTACGCATATGCATTCTTTGCAGGATTCTCTTTCATCTGGAGCAATTCCAAAGCATCTGGAGCTCTTAATCAACGTGGAAATCATCATCAAAGAAGGCATAACAACTTGGGAATCATTACTAGCTCAAACAAATCGCCATCTTCACCGATCGATTCCCGCCGCTCTCAGTCGTCTCCGACCGACGTCCACCGCGGGCGAGATCGAGGGTTAGAGGAGCTAACCCTCTGGCCGCGTCGGAGACCCCAGTCCGTCGCTAGTTGCCCGTGATAAATTAGAGAAGGAGCACCTGCGTCAATAGCTCAAGAACAGCCAAGAACACTCGGGCTACAGGCTTGCGACGCGTGGCATCTGCGGATGGTTTAGATCGCGCCTCACGATAAAATCCCGACTGTTCAGATGAAGCGGTAGAAATTTTGCACAAAGAGCCCCGAGGACTTCCAGCATTTCCATACTGCTCCAAAGTTTTCCAAAATTTACATTTAGGTCCCCGTATAGGGACCTAAATGTAAACTTTCTTATTTTCATTACAAAACAGTCCCTGACCGAGGACCTTTCTGCAGAACTTTCATTCCTTTTTCTTGCTTTTATACCCCTGGGCTATAGGGGAGTTTTGGACACCTTGTTGACATAATTTTTCGTAGATTTTTTTAGGGTAGTTGCGCAACTACCCTATTAAGGTTTTCAAGTAATATTCATGTATTTTTATCGTGTTTTCATAGTGTTTTGATTTGTCACAAATTGACTCCGTTTTGATTTTTTTTGTGTGTTGTTCGAGCCCGTTACTCGTCCCGTTTCACCTACTATATAGTATCACATAAATTTCACATATATTTAACTATTATATAGTAGGTAATTTGTTTGAAAAAATATCACTTTGAAAAAAATATATAAAAATTGGACAAGTATAAAATCAAATAAAAATTAAAAATCAAAACTCCATAAAAATTGGCGCTTTTCCTTGATCGCTCTAAGAAGAGACAAAATAATCACAAATATATTTCCTCTTAAAAATTCAAAATATACTATTCTGCCTCCTTGTGTTTGACCTAGGCACACTTACCTGGCTAAATAAATTATGTAGTTTTTTTTCTTAAAACCGATCTTTGTTTGATCGACTAGGATCTCTTTGCGGTTTTCTACACGGACAACCTTTTCATCTAAAAGCCGCAATCAGATTTTAGCCGCATCATGACCCTGCTCCTCTGCTATCCAGCACCGCCCGCTCCTACCATTCGTCACTCGCGGCCCAGCATCGGCCACGCCGCCCGTCCAGCTCCACAACTGCAGCCCCTCCTTCTCTGAAGATCGCGCGCCAACGTGCCGCACCTCCACGACCTCGCCACCGTGCGGAGCCACGCGCATCTCCGCGCCGCCCGTCGACCTCCGAGCCCCTCCTTTGGTGGCGGTACACTTTCCCCCTTAGCACCTTGGGCGGCGATCGACCTCTCCCCTGTTGGCTCCTTCTAGGGTTTTGATTTAATAAAAAAATGGAACAATTGCATCTTCAGCCCCTGGAACTTTCAAAAATTTCAAGGAAGTCTCTGCCAGTCTCCAGCACATGCCATGCACGTGGTATATTGGTAAAATTACGCTTCCTCCCATGTGCTTTATTTCTATTATTTATTTGATGCAAAGATAGAACTTATTTACATTTTAGTCCCTGAACAGCAGAACAAAACTTGTGTTCTCTTTTGCATTGAAATAAATGTTATTTCTAATCGAAAAATCTTGCAAAAATTATGATATGCTCCTGATGTGATTATCTTCGTAGCATAAAATTTCCATTGCATTTCGATTTCATTTATTATTATTATTGAAAAATAAAAAAAATGTCATTTTTCCTTGTTTGAAATTCAAAAATTCATAAAAAAATCGAAAATAACACCAAAAATTCCAAAAAATTAGGGTAGTTTCATTTCATTGTCTTTTAATGTCTGACCAATTTTTAGGTATTGATTCTTTATAAAACCCCAAAAAATTAAAAAATACCAAAAATCTTATAAAAATCACATAACATTCTACAAAAATCCAAAAATAGTGATTTCAGTTCTTATTTGTAGATAATTGCTTCTATTTTGTTATAAAAATAACTGTCAGGAGTTTTGGGAACTTAAAATATTTTTAAGTTGCAAATTACTCCAAGCTGTGCACATTTTTGTATTTTCTCATTGTCTGATTTTTAGAAAAATACAAAAACATCTTAAAATTCAACGAAAACTATCAAAAACATTTCAAAACTTTTAAAACCTGAAAATATTTTTTTGGATTTTCCTGAGCATTTTTGACAAACTGAAAAAATTACAAAAAGATTTGGTGTGTGTGTTTTTGATCTTGCGAATATTGCTTCGTGTTATTTTTGAAAATTTAAAAAAAAATAAAAAATAAAAAAAATCACAAAAACCAAGGATAGTTGTCCTTTGAGATTCTTGTTTTCTCTTAATTAATTTCTGATTAATTAAATAACCCTCACGAATTGTAGCCTCCCTAAGTTCGACCCTTTCCATTATACAGGTTAATAAGTAGCAAAAAAATTTTGTTTGTTTATCACAAGATTTTTGGGGATAGCAACGACACGACTAATTTACCACTAAATTTCCAACCCTCAAATTTTCAAGTCAACAGTAGCTGAACGCTACCTAAGTACATCATGAAAGCGTGAGGATCACATCGTATGCGATATGAAAATTTTAAAAAAATAAAAAAATCAAAAATCAAAAAAACCGAGGATAGTTGTCCTTTGAGATTCCTGTTTTCTCTTAATTATTTTTTGATTAATTAAATAACCCTCGGGAATTGTAGCCTCCCTAAGTTCGACCCTTTCCGTTATACAGGTTAATAAGTAGCAAAAAAATTTATTTGTTTATCACAAGATTTTTGGGGATAGCAACGACACGACTAATTTACCATTAAATTTCCAACCCTCAAATTTTCAAGTCAACAGTAGCCGAACGCTACCTAAATACATCACGAAAGCGTGAGGATCGCATCGTATGCGATCGGGAGCGACTAGTCGCACTAGTAGCTCGAGGCAGCAGAAATAAAAAATTTTCATGTGACGAAATCACATGATCCAAGAACACTTCTCAGATCATTTCGTCTAAACCACAAACAATCAGTAGGATTACCTCTTGAAGCGTGGTTGTGATCGAGTCTTTAAATGAAGAGACCTCCTATCTCAAGTCCGATCCGACGGAGGAGACCCTTGCGAGCGTATTGATGAAACATGTGCTCCGCGCAATCCATGTTGATGATCCAAGCAACAAATCTCCCGATCTCATCCCATGAGATACAACATCTTCTTCACGAGCGAGATGCACCAAAGAAGACGGAGATCCACAAGCAAACGATCGGGCAGCATAACGACGACACTGCGGCAATGGAGATTCTCTCTTGGACATCCATGGTGGACGACCATATGAGAGAGAGGGAGAGAGGACATGTAGAGAGAAAGAGAGAGAGAGAGAGAGAGAGCATATGTTGTCTAACTTGTAAAGAGCAAGGGGTGCCCTTCTATTTATAATATTTTGGGATCCATGGATCTCAATTGGAAAACACAAATCCAATGGCTCACATTGATTTGTGTTTCTTTTAATGGTAAATATTTTGTTGGTAAAAAATCAACAACAATTAATTTAATTTAGATTAAATATATATTGATAAATTAATATGATTTATTCTCGAATTAAAACAATCAAGCATGGAGATTTATGGAACAAAGATTGCCTCCTTCCATAATATGGGAGTTGGTGAAAATCTCATGTAATCTCCTGATATCTCATGAGATTACATTATTCCATGGAAATCTCCAAGATTTACAACAACACTTATTGTAAATTATTCTAAAAATTAATTCATTATTATTTCATGAATATTGTAATCTATCCATTGGAAAATTGTGAATTACATTCACAACCCAAAATAAACTGTGAATTACCATTTCAATATAATGTCCAATGTGAATCCAATCCACTTTGACATTTAATTAACAAATGCAAATTAGGAATAGCTCTCTTATATATTATAAATCATATTTATAATATATATGATTAATATGGATAGTGTTATCCACATTATTCATATCCATGATAATTAAATCACATTTAGTCATCTTGGATCCCAAATAATATGAATCACATTCCATTATTCACATCTTTGATAATTAAATCACATTTAATTATCTTAGATAACTCTCTGAATCAAATTCATATTACTCGTGATAATTAAATCACATTTAATTATCTATTTTCTCAGTGCTCGGTTATATAATATCAACAATGAAATTATCTGGAACCCATTCAAGGATAATGCACTTTCTCCGCATATACTTGGAGATAAAGAGAGGGTGATTGTATTGTTCAACGTATAGTGACTTGGATATCGAGATCACATCTCAAATCCAGATCTTGGGCCTCCCATAGATGTTTGATTAAATCAAGACCATAAATCTAATCTTCTCATTGCATCTGAATCACATTCAGATCAATGTCTAACATTTAGACCAAAATCAGATTACTTCTCTACTGAGAGGAATCACTAAAATCCAGACCTGTTTCATCACTTCCTAGGAATGGAAGTGTCATGGTTATACAATCGTATATGATCACATCACCCTTAGGTATTCCCAATACTTGTATATCCCGCATACTGGAAGACTCAAAATAAACCCGAAGTATAAAATCTATTTAACACTGTCTACTTCAGGGTTTTGACGACCGTGCACGGAATTTGGTTCTTCCCAATATCTCATGAGTGAGCTCATGTCTTCTGGTTCAGTAATTGAACATTATGATCCCTTTGAGAGATCGTATTACTCATATGCCCTTACATGCACACCAACGCACCGGTGTATAGACCTTGATTAGGTCATCAACCTATTGGTATGCCAAGTGTACATACTCAGACATATAGTAACACATCTATCTCCGATCAGAGGATGTGTGCCTATATCGTGACAACATACGACATAGGACTTTGGTTATCTCGATCTCGTTAAGTCAACACTTTGACCTGACTTATCTAATACCTTCGAATCTCTATTCCTATGTAGAGGACCTGCATCAAGAGGTCGGTTAGATATCAGCCTTCAGAGAGAGGATTGCCATCTCCTCCTCATGCAGGAGATCATCCTTTAATAATCATATAACGGTGCTTGATGAGTCCTCAATCTAACTCTTTAGATATTCATCCAAGCACTAGCTTCTATGATTCAATTATTGAATCAACAGTTGATGATCATTAAGATGGCCATGGTACATACCCCTAATTGTACTAAGGGACCTATTATGCAAATTAGTTATTCTTCATTTCAAATTAGGGAATGATATTTGCAATAACATTTATTGCATAATGGCTCGTTATGGGCTCGCATGTCCAACACTTCCTAAAGAGGAAGATGGTCTTGGAATCAGGTCCCTTAGGGACCTAGCTAAAGTCTTTAAAGTCGCTTGGGTTTGGAGGTTTCTCTCGGCAGATAGCTTAATTTGAGCTGACTATCTTCACTCCAAATATATTCGAGCAGAGTCTTTTTGGGCTATTCCTTTCCCGTCAAATGCATCATTACTCTGGAAAGGTCTTGTTAAGAAACAGAGATATCATTGCGCCGACTCTGGAGCAGCTTTGTCCCCCTCTACAAATGGATTCTTTCTCCTACTGGATTCTCCTTCTATTCATGCTTTGTTCGATCAAGAGGGCCCAACTTTATTTATTGGAAGGAAGTTTAGGGCTCCAAGGTATCCCCCAAACATAGGTGTTGCATGTTTAGAGCGGTACGTAACAGACTTCCACTCGAGATAGGCTTCTAAAGTTGGGATTATGCGTGGATGGCAATTGTTTGTTGTGTGACCACCCTAGTGAATCTAGAGACCACCTATTCTGGGAGTGTTCATACCCCAGGAAATCTGGGACCTCATCTCGGTTGCTTTGCGGTTGCTCCACTTTGGATCTGGTTCAACTAACTATGAGGCCCTGGATCGGGATAAGATGATACATAGCCAAGACGAGACACATATCTTGCCTTAAGGCTTAAGACTGCTCTTGTGACTTCTACATGGTGGATTTGGTGGGAGCGCAACCTCCGCTGGGCTAGAAGCTCAAATACGCCTGCAAGGGTAACCGCGGATCGGATTTTGGACGACCTCAAGTTCATATGCAACTGAGTTTATGCTGATACCCGCTCCTGGGGGTTTGTAATTTTGTCTAGTTTGGTCTTTTTCAGAACTCCCTCTCCCATCTTTTGAGTTTTTGTCCGGTCCGTTATCGAGGAAAACTAGCCCTTACAACTTGTTGGATTCGGACCCAAATGGACCCGTTGAAAACCATCCAAAATGCTTAAGCCCAAGTTGTCAAGTAGTAATCCCCACCACTTATAAACCATATCCACACTTTGTGAGTTTTCCATGTGGTACTATAATTGAGGTTAGGGTGTTACAGAGGGGGATAACTTCTCCACTCTTTCTGTAAATAATTTACCACATTAATATACTTACCTTTAAAAAAAAGTTTGGAGATAGAGAATAACCCCATGAAATCGCGATGGTCCGCTTCTTTCTTTCATCTATTAAATTAGGAATAGAGCCGGTGTAATCCAATCAGCATCACACAGTCATTCGAAATAAAGACCATAAATTAATCATTTCAAACTTATAAACGAAATTTAATAACTCGGAGCCATCAAATTTAGAAAAGTTATTACGCTATCAAAACACATCTTAAAAATCTCAAATGATATCATTTCCTAATCAATCCAGTTTTATTTCGAAACTCTCAGAAAGCATATCGCGAACTATGCCCTTCTACAACTCATCCGGATACTCAAAATCGGTAATCCTTTTAAATATTGTCACTCAAGAAGCTGAAGTTTATAAATCTCAGACTCCTGATCGTACGGAAACGGCAGGGGCAGAAGTGGGGAGATCACGTTGGGGAGGGTGCCCGCGACGGGACTGGAGGTGACACGTGCGGGACCATCTTTTCTGTGGAGCACACGTTGGGGAGGGTGCCCGCGACGGGACTGGAGGTGACACGTGCGGGACCATCTTTTCTGTGCAGCACTTCAAGAGCTTATTTAATTGAGTGTTTTGCGTTCTGCTGACGTCACATTGTAACGGTTAATTATAAGTTTGGTTTTTTAAATTTTAAATTAAAATGGCACGTTTTTTGAATCAGGAATTCTTCACATTCATGCCTCTGTTTCTGAAGAGGAACCCATCTTTGCGACCAAAACCTTCCCTCCACTTGCATCCTTCCTGCCCACCAGGGACCGAACCAGGGGTTTCTTTGTCAAAGATGGGCCAAATATACATATAATATTTATATGTATAATCAAACTTGAAAATTAATATAATTATTGTTTTTTTTCAGACGATATTCTTTTAGATAGAATTATTGTTTCTATTTGTAAGGATGCAAATGAATATTGATATATCCGTATTGTGTCTGCAACCTTATCCATTTTGTTTGTATAGAGATGCAAATAGATATTGATATATTCGTATCGTATCCACAACCTTATCCATTTTATACAGTTTTGAAGTTTGTATCTGCATCTATTTTAAAATAGACACGGATAATGATATTTGCTTTAATATATAAATATATAGTATAGTCTTGTAGAGTTTTTAAACTATACATTAGCATAATTTTATACCTTTTTCATCATATTTGACATAAGAGTTATAAAATAATTACATTTAATATATTTATATTATGTGTAAATTTATTTGTATCTGTTTTCAAGGACATGTTTATATATGTTTTAAGGATATGGTAGTATAAATAATTTTCATATTTGTCACTGTTGTATTAGCTTTTGTATACATATAAAAATAGATAAGGGTATAACGACGCCTTTGTCAGGATGTGTAGCAGGCCATTTACAACCCTACGTACACATAGACATATACAAATTCATTGTTAGGTTGGAATTTTTTAGTGAAGTTATTATTTCATATAATGATTTTTAGATACACCTATAATTTAATATATCCATGTTCATCCTTGTAGCTCGAAACTTCATTTCCGATCCAATTGTACAGAAATTATAAATTCATAACGTTAATGATTAATTTTAAATTAAAATCAATATATTTATGGATTTTTATGCAACAAACCTTATAATCTTTGTCAATTACTATCATGACCTTTGAAACAACCTAATTCCTCCATCGACCCTGTAAAGATGCTAACCCTTACCTCACAGACTTTGTGTAACCCACATCCATTTGTCCATTAAATGTAATCAGATTCTGTCAAAAAGATGTACATATTATTCTCTTTGTTTAGCAAAATTACAAAAGATAACATCCCTCCCCTTCCACCTCCTCTGCATGGTCCTCAACCTCTCATGCGCGGCCATTGATCTGCCATGAACCGTCGCCAACCTGCACCTCCTTCAGGCCACTATCGACCCACACCTCCTTCAGGCCGACCTCCATTCTTGTAACTCAAAACTTCATTTTCTACCTAATTAAGAAATTATAATTATGTAAAGTTAATGATTAATTTTAAAGGATTGAAAAATAGAAGGGGTTTGAATCATGATTTTTGAAGTGATGTATATAATGTTCTATCATCAGACCATTTAGGTGGGTTCTCTATGAAAAGCATGTAGTTGTTGCACGTACTAACTAATAGTTGTGCATACGATATTCATTTTAGAAAACACATGAAAAGAACATGAGAAATTTCATTGTAGTTCAACCCATTGATGCAGAAGTGAAGTGGATCAAGGTGATTTTCCTTAATTGAGACGAGGTGTAAGCCTCGATGCAGTCGACGCATGCACCTCAATTTTTAGATGAAAAATTATAAGAATCTAGAAATTTGTACTTGTATAATAGAAATGACGATACACTCATACACAAATCATAAGCTGAAAAAGTAATGTTAGTCAATTTGATGATATTGTCAAAAGAATCCCCTAAGTTACAAGTCATAAACTAGTAAATGATAGTAAGTTATGCTAAATTTGAAAATAATCATACAGTTGGGGTCCAAGAATTTGCCAAAACTAAATCCATAAAAAAAAGCTATCATGATTTTTTATGAAAATTTAATAAAAACAAAGCTTCCAACATTTCACATGAACTTAAATAGAGTCTACATAGTACATCAACTTCACTTCAATCCATCAAAATTACGATGTGGCATATTCACTTTGTTGGACATGTGAGCCCACGGCAAGCCATTATGCAATAAATGTTATTGCACATATCATTCCCTGATCTGAAATGAAGATAAATAATTTGCATAAAAGGTCCCTCCGTACAATTAGGGTTATGTACCATGGCCATCTTGATGATCACACAGCTGTTGATTCATTAAATGAATCATAGAGGCTGGTGTTTGGATGAATATCTAAGGAGTTAGATAGAGGACTCATCAAGCACCGTCAAATGATTATTAAGAGATGATCTCCAGCCTGAGTAGGAGATGACAATCTTTTCTCACACAGACTGATATCTGACCGACCTCTTGATGCAGGTCCTCTGCATGGGAATAATGATTCGGAGGTTTCAGATTAGTTAGGTCAATGGGTTGACTTAACGAAATCGAGATAACCCAAGTCCTATGGTGAATGCTGTCACAGCATAGACACGCATCCTCTGACCAGAGACAGATGTATTGTTATATGTCTGAGTATGTACATTTGGCAGACCGATAGATTGATGGCCTAACCAAGGTCTATACACCGACGAGCTGGTGTGCATATAAGGGCATATGAGCAATGTGATCTCTCAAAAGTATCATACAGGTTCACTTATGAACCGGAAGACATTAGCTCACTCATGAGGTATTGGGACCGATCAAATTCCATGCTTGGTCGTTGTGCTTTGGAAGCATGACATGAATTTGAAGGTATGATATATGCTTTGGGAAAGCATATGATCGATACCGACTCCCAATGACCAAGATTGAGAAACTTAGTGATTAAACTCTGAAGAAGACAGTGTAAAATTGATCTTGATCTTCAGGTTGATCATGGGTCTTCCAGTATGCAGGATGTACAGGTATTGGAAATACTTGAGGGTGATGTGATCATAAATGATTGTATGACCATGACGCTTCCATTCCGAGGGAGTGATGAAACAGGTCTGGATTTTAGTGACTCCTTTCAGTAGAGAAGCAATCTGATCTTAGTCCAAGTGTTGGACATTAGTCTGAATGAGATTCAGATTCAATGAGAAGATTAGATTTGTGGTCTTGATTTAATCAAGCATCTATGAGAGGTCCGTGATGAATCCACATTTCATCATCTTTATTCTATCATTTTGGCACCAAAAACCTTAGCAAATGCCTGTAAATAACATTAAAACCACCATCTTAGCATTCATGCATGTGCATTTCAATAGTGTATAAAACACTGTAATTAAGGCCAAAATTATAGAATAAATAAAGAAAAGAAAAAGAATAAAATATTGTAAATATTTTATGACCCAAAACCCCCGAGACCTAGGCATCTTGATGAATAGGTCGACAAGGAATAAAGTAGGGGGAGATAAGGTCAGAAATACAGTGTAAATACCTATACATTTTATTCATTCTTTATTCATTTTGGGACCTATCTTTGGTTCCACTTTTTGTACATCAAATGAAGAAACCTTGTACATGAAAGTTGTAGATAATTTCATAAAGAAAAAGACAAAATTGATTTCACAGAAAAAGAAGGTACAGATAAAAAGATATGGTCTGAATAAGAATCCAAAATCCCAACTTCCCAGACCCGTATCTCACAAACGACAAATCCAAATGCAGTGTACTCACCTTTAATTGTATATAGAATAAAATAATCTACCCAATGGTGGTGGTTTCGCATTTGGCGGAACTACGGTCTGAAAGTTGAGTTTTGGACCCCTGTTGTATACCTATACTGAATAAAATATTCAATTTATTCTTTATTCATTATTTATTAATTTTTATATTTTTATAATTTTGTAAATATTACTTATAGTATATATGTGCATTAAAATCGAAATAAAATGCAAAGAAAAATAAAAATAAAAATACTTGTACAAATACTACCTAGGTATACTATATACACTTGTACCTATACAGAATACACTTGTATTTTATTAAATATCCAAAACATCTTAGAAAAATTAAACAAAAATATAATTATGTATATAAAAGTATGTTATAATTTTACAAAATTATAAATAAAAATAATAAGATTAAAAATACATAAAATAAAATAAAATATCAAAATACATAGGTATTATACCTATATAGGGTTAAAAAGGCAACTTGTAAAAATATATGTCATAAAAATAAATAAAAATCAGAATAAAATACTACATAAAATTTTGAACATTTTTTATTTTATAACTTTTATTTAATTCGGCCATTTACTATTTTTAATTGAATTAATAAATGATTTTTCCAGGGTTTTTCCTGGTTGGTCCACGTGGACCAACCAGGTGCAAACCCTAGTTGACCTCGGTCAACTAGGTACCTTACCCCCCTGTAGCCTCTGTCAGAACCGGCGTTTGACCCATCTTCTCCATTTTTTTCGAGGCATGAACTTGCACCCTTTGAGCTCGATTCCTTCTGCAAAAATCTTCACCTACCATCCCTCTTGCTCGCACAAGGACCATCTTGGGCTGAGAGCTTCTGAATCGGGCCAGCCACCTCGTTCTTTCCACCCTCGTCACCTCGAGTCAAACCCAATAAAACCAACCCCCCCATTTTCAAATCGATCTTGAGTCCCCTTGGTCCACCCCTCTCCGCCTCTCTTGCGCTCCAAGCCTTGCCGGAGGTGACAGCTCCGCCGCGAGCCTCTCAGCCAAGGCGAACGAGGTCGAGGAAGACTCCAGCACCTCCGCCAATCGCCGGCGTCGAGGTAACCTCATCCTCTGGCTCCGGCCATCGAGGGCGTCCACCCCGCCATTTCCTTTATTGCTTTAGATTCCTGTTAGTGTAAGCTTGAAAACCCCTAAAGAAATTTGAAGTTACGATCACTGATTCGCCGAATCAAGCACCTTGGCCGGAGCGCACCTCCGGCCGTGCATCTCTATTTCGACTCGACCATCCCCAAGGCCACCCGAGGGTCCAGGCAGTTCGCCCTGGACTCCTTGACTTTGTTTGCAGGTCCAAGCCACTTCACGCGCGCCTGGAGGCGAGTTTTGGAGCTCGCCGGAGCAGCAGCAGCCTTCCAGCTCCGCCCGCTGCCCGAGAGCACCACGGGCCTCCCCGTGGATTTTTGACGCCCCCAGGAGATAGAAGACCGTTCCAGGAAGCTCCTCGTCCATTTTGAGGACCTGTCGTCGCCGGAGGAGGGATATCGAGTTCGGAGAAGCTCGCCTCCGCCGGCGTTCTTCCCCGTTCTTGCAACCCTCTTCCCAGCCGTTGGATCGAGGAGGAGTCCCAGATCGCACAGTTGCCGTTGGATCTTCCTCAGCCTCAACCGTCAGATCAACTCAGGAGGATCTAATCTTGGCCGCACATCCGCGAAGCGCCATCGGCCGTCCACAACGCGCCACGTGTTTAAGTGGCCTTCCATCCGCCGTTGGATCGCGCGCAAGAGGGTATTTTGCAACTCACCCCTTGCGCATTTTTGTATTTAATATTTAGTTTTTAAACTTTCGTCTGTAGCTTAAATATTTTGTAATATTTGCAAGTAGGCCCCCAAACTTTTGATATTTGCACTTAGGTCCTCCGCCACGTCACCTCACGTGACCTGTACACGTGAGGTGGGGGCATTTTGCAGAGGAACCCCTGTACGTTTGGGTATTTCTTTTTGGTCCTAAAATTTTGGCGTTAAATGTAAAAGTTTAGGTTATTTTGCAACTAAGCCCCCAGGATTCTCTGATATTGCATTCCAGTCCCTCCCAGGCGCGTGCTAGTCACGCGCCCTGGTGGGTAATTTATGGGCATACCCCAGCGGCTTTTGTAATTGCTTTTTGGTTCCAAAACTTGAATATATAGTGTAATATTTCGTGGACAATTGCATGTTAGCCCCTGGATGTTTTGAATATTGCATTTATGCCCTTGCCAGGCCTGTTCAACATTTGTAGGCTTGTTGTATTTATTTGATCTATCTTTTTAAGCCCAAAAATTCCACAAAAATAGACTTAAGCTCCTGTGCACCTATACTTTCACGCCACCTATTTAGTTTTTGATTTTATTTTAGTTCTATATTTATTAAAAATCAAAAACTCTCTTTTTGTGTACTGTCTACCTTAGAAAATACCAAAAAAAATATCAAAACACCTCCAAAAATTCCCAAAAATTCACATAGTGTCTATTTTATCCTATTTTAGTGTCAGTCCAAAAATCATTAAAAATTTCAAAAGAAAAACACTAAAAAATTAAAAACTCTTAAAAACTTCAAAAAAATATATAAAATAGTAGAAAAATCCAAAAAATATAAACTCAGCTCCTGTTTATCCCTTATTTTATTCCCTTTATTAGAAAAATAGTGTGAAATATTTTTGGTACTGGTTGCTATTTTCAAATCTCATTTTTGTCACAGCCAGCCCTATTTGCACTGTTTTCTCTTATTTCAGCTTTTAAAAATCCTAAAAACACCTAGAAAAATCCCCAAAAATCACAAAAATAGTAAAAAACCTTAAAAATCCCAAAAACATTTATTTCCTGAATTTTGGAGCATTTTTGTGCATTTTTATAAATATTTCACTTTGCCTTGTCTTATAGTGCCTTTACTTTCCAATATTGAAAAAAGAAACAAAAAAAATATAAAATATAAAATATAAAAATCAGAAAATCAAAAATCAAATACAAAATTAAAAATCAAATAAAAAAATTAATTAAAAATTAAAAACCCACAAAAATTGTAGTTGCTTGCCTGCTTAGTGTAGACACTCACACACTCACACACTTAGCTTTTGCTAGGACTATACTGTTTGCTCCCTGTGTTCGAACTCTCTGCATACTTGCCCTTTACACCATTTGTGCAGAGTTAAAAATAAATTTTAACTCCACATTTATATCTAATTATTGATTTTTAGTGTGGGTTAATTGTTGACTTTAGTCCGGATTTAGTGTGGTCAACACACCGACTGAGTTCACGCTTTGTGTGAATTCAAGACCGCACTCGATTTTGGCTAAATCAAATGGCGCCGTTGCCGGGGAGCAACAGCCTGTAGTTCACATTTTTGATTGATTGTGTGTTTGTTTACCATAGCATTATCCTTCTCTTACATTTTGATATACATCTTGATTGAACTATCTGACCATCTCTTTTGTCTTCTTGCGAGGGACCGCGGAGCGAGGCGGGTGCCTTAGGTGACCCGACGCAACCTTGGGACGTGGAGCCGGCTTTTCTTGAGCCAAGCCGGCAGGAGAGAGCAAGGAGAGTGAGAGAGTGGCCTAGATTAGTTTTTATTTTTTGTGAGAGAGTGATATTCAATTAATTTGTAATAATACAGGTACACTAGGACTTGGACTTGGACTTAGACATTCGGGCCTAATTTCCGGGTGTTTGTTCACCCGGGGGCTTACCGCAGTTTTGCCGCGTTTTTACCGCTTGTCATTTTTCGGTTTTGTGTTTATTTTCCATTTTCTTTTGTGGAATGAGCTCTTAGATCTAGGTCTGCTTGATCGATTAGAATAGGTCCAAACACCTAATAATCTTTGCATGTTCCTATAGATACGTTTTGGACTTAGACTAATTTAAACAGTTAGCAAGTAATTCCCAAATCCACGCGCCGCGAGCTCACACCCGAACAAGCGCTTTCTCCTACTCCAAATGTGTTGGGCAGAGGAGGGGTGAGCCAAGACCGGACACTCGGATTAGGAGTTGCTAGTTGACTTGTGGTTCTATCGCTAGCAGTTGCCTGTTCTAGGACGATTTCCGTTGCATTTCGCCATATAGCTTAGGTTTAAATATTCTGCTTTGCATCCCGCATGGAGAGAGCTGGGATTCACTGTAAGTCTTCTTACTTTGCACGCATCATTTAGGCACAAAGGTGAGATCTCCATCTTTGTGTCGACTTGCACGGCTTTTCCGACTCTTTTCTCCCTCTGTTTTTGGAACAAAGTAGGATAAAGGAAAAAAATACAAAAACGTTAGGCGCTTGCTTGAATTGACTCAAAAGAAGCGATAACACCAAAAAAAAAAAAATTAAAAAAAGGGACTGCTAAAGAAAACTTGACCAAAATAAAAACGGTAATTGGATTCATTGCTTGGGGAGAGTAACACCCTCACTTGTTTTCAGGTTGCATAGGAAGGTTTCCTTCCCAGTGAGGTGAGCGCTTCGTAAGGATTAGAGCCCAAAACCCAACTTGTGGCTGCCTTGTGTATCGCCTGGATTTCCGAAGTATTGGCGCTACTATCGTACGTAGTCGAGTAGGACTTGGTCGCCATTGGTGACTCTCTATTGTGAGAGCGCCGACCCTGTCCGAAGTACCGAGCCTAGGCCACGCCTTCACGGGTGTGTCTGTCTCACCGGCTGCGTCCGAGTAGGACCTTGTACGCTCACGGGTGATTCCGTTGCGAGCGAGGTCCGAAGTATCGGTTTCGCCTATCGGCTTCCTCCCTCTTTTCTTTGGCTGAGTAGGGATCCAGGAAGGGTTACAAGGACCTCAAAAAGCGCAAGTTACAGGTTACACAGGAGGAGGACAAGTACGGGGACACTCTCCTGGCAGTACTCTCTCTCCTATAGGCGTAGCGCTCTAAGGACTCGTGAAAAGATAATTGCCTGAAAAACAAGCTAAAATTGACAAGATAAAAGCCGAACCTTCACGGCTTCACGAGTTGAGTTGGTGAACTTACCCTTGCTTTGTGTTTGATTTCTAGATTTATTAAGGTCAAGATCAAAAATACCGCACAATTGTGCAAAATTTTGTTGCATCTCATTTTCTTCTTCTTGCATCTTCCCTGCTCTATTCTAAACAATCAAGATGATGGGACGGAGGTCTCTTAGGCCGACCCTGTCGGCACCGCTATCCAGCACTCCCCCCTACTCATCTAGGAATAACTCGGAGAGTCCGCTCTCCGAGCCCGAGTTCACATCCACCCTGTTCCCCCTCGACCACCCTTCCAATTCTCCTTCCCTCAGTCCAATTATTTCAGAGTACAGTGAATCACAGAATTCAGCTCATTCATCAACACCTGAAATGGCCTCGTTTGCATTTTCAGAGAATCAAGCAATGGCAGACAGAGGCGAGCACCCAGATGACCACGAGGACCCTCCATTCATCATCGATCAAGTGGCCATCAACAATTCATTGCTAGCATCCATGGAGACCATGCAGAGACAGATCAGGGACCAGGGTGCATTCATGGGTGATCTCATGAGGGAGTTAGCTCAGATGAGAGAGCACAGAGCCGGAGGAGGCGGTGGCGGTGGAGGAGGAGGAGGACCCGATGCAGGAGGAGGTGACCCAGACGGTGAGCGACCGCCACAGACCATAATGAGGGAATTGCACAACCCAGCTTCATCCCTCACTCACCGGTGGATCAGACTCCCACCAATCCTTGGAGACTTCGAGCTTCGGCACAACACTATTCAGATGCTACCCAAGTTCCATGGGCTGCCGACCGAAGAGCCACACCTCCACCTCCAAGAGTTCGAGATGATCTGCAGCACAATCCATGATCGGTTGTTGACCGAGGACACTATCAGGATGATCGCCTTTCCATTCTCATTGGTTGACAGAGCCGCTTACTGGCTCAAACACCTGGGGCGATTCATCGACACGTGGGCAGATCTCCGGTCTGCATTCTTGAAGAAATACTATCCTCTTGGCCGGACAAATGCAGCCAGAGCTATGATCAGCAACTTTGTGATGATCCCAAATGAACAGTTCCACGAAGCATGGGATCGATTCAGAGAGCTCATAGACCGGTGTCCACATCACGACATTTCTAAGCCCAATCTGGTGCAGAGTTTCTTCTGTGGGCTGACACCGGAGCTGCAGGGGCTTGTGAACGCCTCTTGCGGTGGATCATATTTTTCCAAAGGTGAAGACGATGTCTGGGCCATATACGAAGGTATGGCAGAAAACTCCACAGTGATGACCCAGGCCAGAGTCTACACTCAGCAGAAGCCCCCGCAAGGAGCGGGATCATTTCAGAGGATCGCCCGCATTGATGCCGGTCCTAGCACACCGTCGGTAGCCGCGGCCCAAGCCGAATCAGCAGCAGCCGACATGGGCATTATCAGTGAAAAGCTGGACCGCATGGAGATCCTCGAAAAGAAGCAGAATCAAGGTCTAGCCCAGATGGACCTTCTCACAAAAACAATGAGTGACCTGAAGACTCAAATTCTCTGTATTCAGGAGGCACAAGCCTCATCCCAACAGCCTCCCAGGTCACAGGTTGCTTCCAGCAGCAACAATCCCAACCAGGCATCCACCTCATACCGCCAGGTGAACCATATCCAGGCGGAGCCGGTTCCATTGTTGCAGTACCATCCAGAGCCACAGCCATCTCAGGAGACTCAGATGGTGGTTTATCAGCCGGAGCAGCCACTGGCAGTTCTTCCTCCACCCTCCTTCGAGCAGGAACCGTTGATGGAAGTCAACGGGATTTGGTATGACCGATACCCGCAGCCAGCGATTCGCAGGGATCATCCCGGATTCCGTTGGGGTAATGGTGGATCCACATCCCAACAGCATTCCCCTGCTCAAGGACAGCAGAGCGGCCAGCCACAACAACAACACCAGCAGCCCCAGTACAACCAACCCCAGCAGTACCACAGTGGTCCTCGTCCTGCCTATCAGGGACAGCAGTGGAGGCAGCGTCAGCCGCCTCAGCATTCTTATACCCAGCCTCCCCTCCAATATCAGCAGCAATACCAGCAGCAGCAGCCCCATGTCCAGCAGGGACAGACATCCGGTTCTCAGGGTCCAGCCTACGAGAACCCAGCCCTTGATGATCTTGCCCGCTTGCTATCTGAACAGCGAGCATCTTTCAGGCAAGAAATGGATGAGTTCCGGCAGGAGATGCGGGACATTATCAAAGGCAAGGCCGCCATACCCGCTCAGATCGAACCAAACCCTAATAATTTCAAGAGAAAATCTGAGCAGGTAGCGTTCATAGAGGGTGCCTCTCCTAGTGAAAATTTGAATGATATGTCTTCTTTTGTGCATGATGCGGATTTTGTGACTACTAGGAGCGGTAGGATACCAGCCGGCGGCGCCTCTTCTGAGCGACAACCCGAAGCCGAACCAGGAGCGCCAGAGGAGCAGAGGAGCGGTACTGATGCCGCGACAGATGATGTTGAAGACGGTGGTGCTAATGCCACCAATGATGGAGCCCAGGATGACGGTGCTGATGCCGTCGTGATACCAGATGCAGACAGTGGTGCTGATGCCACCATTTTGGGAGATGAACCAGAGCGTGGTGCTGATGCCGCGAAGACAGGTGCGAGTGGTGGTGCTGAGGCCACCACATCTACTTTTGTTGAGCCATCTTCTGTGACTTCACCACATCTTGTATCTAGAGATTGTGGGAAGAACAACAAAAACAAAAATATGAATAAAGGAAAGGTTTCTGTTCAAATTGCGGATCCATATGTGTTGAATGATGATGATTGTGTGGATTCTCCACCTTCACAGGCACAGGAACCGATTCCTAGGCCCCCATCCGAGGAGGCACCTACCATCCCCTTCCCTGAGGCACTCCGCCGAGCGAAGGGAAATAAAAAAGAAAATCCCAAAAAGAATCAGCAGGTAGAGTTCGGAAATGAGATGATTGACAGATTCCATATCCAGCTGACTCTACGAGAAGCGTTTGAGCATATCCCCTTCTTCAAGAAGAATCTGAAAGAAACAACTACTGTTCGAAGAAGGAAGAGGCACAGAGATCAAATCCATATGCTCACACATAACACTTGCTGCGCCATTCAGAACACATTGCCAGCCAAGCGACCAGACGCAGGAGCTCCCTATGTCAGATGCGAGATTCAGGAGCAACAGTTTGATCGTACTCTATTAGACAGCGGCTCTTCAATTAACCTTCTTCCGGCAGCCTTACTCAAGCAGTTCAAGTTTGGCCCTCTTCTTCGAAGCAGAACCGTCCTTCAATTTGCTGATAGGTCGATTAAGAGGCCGAAGGGGTTATTGAAAGACGTGGTCATTACCATTCAGGGCCTGCAATTCCCCGTGGACTTCGTCGTGTTGGACATGGAGATCCCTGAGTCGGTAACTGATGCCCCCATCATTCTCGGACGTCCATTCTTGGCCACAGCCAAGGCGGTGACCGACCATGACAGTGGGAAGGTATGCTTTCGTGTAGAGGGCGAAACCATACAAATAGAGACGATTGAAGAGATCAGAGCCAGAGAGGCAGAATGCTCCGAGCAGTTCAGCGAAGCCGAGCAGATGACAGAGGAAGAGCTAGACATCCACCAGGTTTGTGATTTTGAAATGACTGATGATGAATCCAATTGGAAAGATCCTGTAGCACCGACCCTCGCCTTGCCTACAGATTCACTGTATCTCAAGCTCATGGCAATCGAGAGTCGGGAGAGCACATCCCTGGATGAGGATATCTTTGAGGCTGACAGTGTTGTGATGAGTGGTGCTGAGGAATTTCAATCTTGCTCATCATCTTCTGATCCCTCGGATTCAGACATTGACTGGGATGACTTTGATGATTATTTACCTTGTCTGATTCCTTCTGAGCCGACAGCCGTGACAGAGTGCGTGCCAGTGCAGTTCATTGATGATCAATCAGGCCGCCCTTCGTCAGATATTCATGCAGAGCGAGAGTTCTCCCATGCAGACTTGGTTGCATTCACACAGACATATCAGAAGCCAGATCTGCCACCTCCCAGTTGTCCGGAAAGAAAACCTCTGCCGCAGTCTATGAAGTACAGATTCCTTGCTGGAGAGCCAGAAATGCACCCAGTCATTATCTCAGCAGATTTGACTGGAGAACAAGAATCTCGTCTGATGGAGGTTCTTGAAAGAAACCGCAAGGCAATCGGTTGGAGTATAGCTGATCTCCAGGGGCTGAGCCCAAAGCTTTGCTCTCACCACATCTATCTTGAAGATAACGCTAAGCCGTCGCGTGAGTTCCAACGACGGCTGAACCCGAATCTTCGAGACGTAGTCATGAAAGAAATTTCCAAGTGGTGGAGCGCTGATTTCATCTATCCCATCTCCGACTCCAAATGGGTTAGTCCACTCCATGTGGTACCCAAGAAGACGGGTATCACTACAGTTATCAATGAGTCCGGAGAGGAGATCGCTACCAGAGTACCAACTTCTTGGAGGGTCTGTGTGGACTACAGACGATTGAATGAGGCCACCAAGAAGGATCACTTCCCGCTACCATTTATTGATCAGATTATCGAGCGGTTAGCTGGGAAGAGCCATTACTGTTTTCTTGATGGGTACTCTGGATATAATCAAGTGGCCATTGCGCCCGAAGACCAGGAGAAAACGACATTCACCTGTCCGTTTGGGACGTATGCTTTCAGACGGATGCCCTTTGGTCTATGTAACGCTCCAGCGACATTCCAAAGGTGCATGTTGTCCATCTTCTCGGACATGGTGGGTGACTGTTTAGAGGTCTTCATGGATGACTTCTCGGTCTATGGCGACGGGTTCGACGCTTGTCTTGACTGCCTAGACCGTGTGCTGAAGCGCTGCATAGAGGTTAATCTAGTCTTATCCTGGGAGAAGAGTCATTTCATGATGACTCAAGGGACGGTCCTTGGTCATATCGTCTCCAACAGGGGCATGGAGGTCGATCCGGCTAAGGTGGACATCATCAGGAAACTCAATCCGCCGTCCAATCTGCGTCAGTTACGGTCTTTTCTGGGGCATGTCGGTTTCTACCGACGGTTTATTCAGGACTTCAGTCGAATTGCCCGACCGCTAACTGACTTGCTGACCAAAGACACCGAGTTTATTGTTAATGATAAGTGTCTTGAATCATTTGCGACTCTCAAAAATATGGTTGTTTCAGCTCCTGTCCTTCAGCCACCCGATTGGTCTCTCCCATTCGAGATCATGACGGATGCTTCAGATTTTGCCGTAGGGGCTGTGCTTGGACAGAGGAGGGATGGTTTACCATTTGCCATTCACTACGCCAGCCGGACTTTGGATGCCGCGCAGCGGAATTACACTGTAACTGAGAAAGAGATGCTGGCCGTAGTCTTCGCTCTTGATAAGTATCGATCTTACATTCTCGGATCTAGAGTGACCATTTACACCGATCACACCGCCATCCGGTACTTAATGGCTAAGAAGGATGCCAAAGCACGTCTGACCAGATGGATCCTTCTACTCCAGGAATTTGATATTGAAATTAAGGACAAGCCTGGAGTCAAGAATGTGGTGGCGGATCATCTCTCCAGGTTGGAGAATCTTGAGGAATCTGAGCCCAGCGCACCTATCTCAGAGACATTTCCAGATGAGGCGATCTTAGCTGTCACCTCACTCCCATGGTATGCCGACTTTGTAAACTATCTTGTTGCCAAGACAGTCCCTCAGGGTTGGCCCAGGCAGAAACTTGAGACCTTCCTAGCTAAGGCCAAGTTTTACCATTGGGAGGATCCTGTCCTTTATCATGAAGGAGGGGATAGTATCTGGAGGAGGTGCATTCCTCAAGAAGAGCAGCATAGCGTCCTCACATACTGCCACAAGCTTGAGGCAGGAGGACATCATTCTGGAAAAAGGACAACACAAAAGGTGCTTCAATCCGGCCTATGGTGGCCTACTCTCTTCAAGGATTCTGATGAGTTCGTGAAGGGATGTACTGACTGTCAGAAAATGGGAACCTGCGGACAGAGAGACATGATGCCCATGCAACCCATTCACTTCTGTGAGGTTTTTGATGCATGGGGGATTGATTTCATGGGCCCATTTCCTAAGAGTCAGGGATTCGAGCATATTTTGCTCGCTGTAGATTATGTCAGTCGATGGGTTGAGGCCATTCCCGCCCGAGCCGCAGATGCAAAAACCGTGTGTAAATTCTTGAGGAAAAATATCATTTCACGGTTCGGGGTACCTAGAGTTTTGATTTCTGACGGGGGGTCTCATTTCATCAATGACAAAGTTAGGGCCCTTGCTGACGAGTTCGGTATTGACCATCGGGTTGCCACTCCTTATCACCCTCAGACTAATGGTCTTGCTGAAGTATCGAATCGGGAGATAAAGACTATCTTGCAGAAAGTTGTCCGCCCAGACCGAAAGGATTGGTCACAGCTTTTGGACTCGGTCTTGTGGGCCTATCGGACATCTTTCAAAAATCCATTGGGAACATCTCCTTTTCGTCTCGTCTATGGCAAGCCGTGCCATTTGCCAGTGGAAATCAAGCACAAATCTTTTTGGGCAGTTACTGAGTTGCTTCTAGATCCAGAGAGTGTAGGAGACCAGAGAAGAGCAGAATTGGCAGCCCTGGAAGAATTGAGAGATACAGCCTTCTCCAACAGCCTACAGTACAAGGAGAAAGTAAAGACATGGCATGATTCGCATATCAGCCATAAACAGTTTGAGCCAGATCAGAGAGTATGGTTGTTTGATTCCAGGCTGAAATTGTTCCCAGGGAAATTACAGAGCAAGTGGAAAGGACCGTATGTGGTCAGGAAGGTACATGACAATGGCAGCATTGACATATCCGAACCGTCATCTTCCGCTACCTTCCGCGTCAATGGTCAACGCTTGAAGCTATATCTTGATCATGATCCACCGACCATTGACGTTGCCCCCATTCTTCTGGTATGAGATGTGTCTTTTGACTCTCATCATCTACATCTCATACATGGTGATCAATGCTCTTTTCCGCTGTACAGATCCATCTGTTTATATCACTCTGTTGTCTGTTGATTTATTTTCTTCTTTTCTTCTTTTCTTCTTTTCCTTTTCTATCTATCAAAAAGGTGCCGCCCTTGTAGACAGTTTTCCATACTTAGGACGTACTTTGTCCTAAGTATAGGGGGGTTGGCACCCCGAGTTTTTCTATTCTTTTCGGTCCTCTCCATTGTCTCCTCTTCTTGTCTATACTTAGGGATACCTTACCCTAAGTATAGGGGGAGACAATCTGAGTACGATCTGTTCATTCCCACCCTTGACCCTCCCTGCTTTGTGTACAGTCTGCTATACTTAGGATTATTTGATCCTAAGTATAGGGGGGACGGTCAACTTCTCATTCATTGATTCATTACTTCATTCCTTTATTTTTTAGATTTTCCTATACTTAGTACGAGTTATGTCTTCTCTTTTCTCTCCGATCTATGAGGACATAGCTCCAGCTAAGTATAGGGGGGTCGTATATACTACGTATATACTTTAGCCATAACTCGTACTTTCGTATTCCCTTAATATTATGGCTAATAATTCTTTAAAATTCATTAAAATCCTTAATAAAAAGATGTGGTTACTCCTCAAATTCTTTTTGTATTTACTGATTAATAAATCAGGTGAAAATGTTTTTTGCAAAATGTTTGAAAAATAGTTTGAAAATCTTTGTGAATATCTATTGAAAACTATTTTGAAAATATTTTGTTTCGTGTTTTCAACCTGTGTGTTTTGTAAAACTTTCTTTTCTTTGTGTGAAATAAAATGTTTGAAAAATGATTTGCAAATGGTTTGAAAAATGGTTGCAAAAATGATTTGAAAAACCTATATATACTGTTTTGAAGGCCTTTGCAAAATGATTTTTAAATGTGTGTAAAATGTTTGTAAAAACTATTTTGGACTATAGTTTTCAAAAATTGTGTGTCGATTGTTTTCAAATAAGTTTGAGGAATATACACATCACACCAAAATCCATCTTATGAATATATGTATAAAATTGACCACTTACCCTGTGAATTCTTAAAAACCACTTCTTGTATATACAAAGAAGCACTCCCGTGTACATAGTTTTCACCTTGTTTTCAGCCAAAATCTTTTTGTTTTCAAAAATTCCCAAAAACACTTGCAAAAATTAAAATCCAAAAACATCTGAAAAATCTTTTTGAAAAATACAAAAAATTATGCATCATCATCATCATCTTTTCAAAAACCCATAAAAAGTTCAAAATCTTGAAAATTGCATCACAAAAATATTTTCTGCATTGCATTGCATAGCATTCGCATTTTTCGGATTGAGTTTGATAGTTGAACGAGTCTAAGTAAAATCCGGAGATTGGAGCTTGATTGGACCTTATAATCTACCTAATAACAGGAACCTTATAGGAACTGTGTTTGAGGTACTTCAGGTCTAGTTGACTTAATTCTTTGAGGATCACGAGACTTAGTTCAATGGATTCTTGACTGCCTAAGTAGAGTATTTCGGAGCACACGCACGACTCTTGTTGATAATGACCTAACTTGGACACCTGCACCTTTCACATGGCTCAACTCAGTTGGAGTGGTGAGGGGATTGGATTTGCCGGTATGAGACGCACACAAGTGGAAACATTTGTCCTCCTCTAGGGAGGGAAGTGCACCCCAACCCGTCCAGTGATTAGGAAGTCTAAAGACAGGAGGCTGTGGGTTGCGATAAAGCTTCAAAAGAGGGATAGTCTACTGGCTCAAGAGGAAAAACTCCTTATGTAAATGCTGCTGTGTATAGTATTCAAAAAAAAAAAAATGTGTTCAAGCATGCACAAAAATAAAAAGCCTGCACGTATGTACAAAGTCAATAAGCAAGCTTGAGTTCCAAAGTCAAATATGTGAGCCTGCAGCAGGATGACTTGACTACACTGGTCTTGCATCCAAGGATAGGTAGCTACACTGGCTACCGTCCATTCTTCTCTTCACCCCCTCCTCTTGAGCTGGTTGCCACTTGAACTTAGAAGGGAATACCCCGCTCCTCGAGGATGGAGTTGCTGGATTGGGGAATCATTGGGTTGTCATACTGGAGAAGTCAGTTTCTTTGTCATTCTAATTAGGGAGAGCCACCATCACTTACACTGTACAAGTCAGATTCATAGTCGTAAGAGTTTGCGTATGAGTTGAGATATTTCTGACCTGGCTATTGAGGAGACTTGGACAAAGTTTTGGGATTCTCAAGGACTGTTGGATTTCAAACACGGTTCTCATTAAGGTTCCGCCCGCACTAAAATTTCCAAAGGTCCGACTTAAGCTCCAAACTTTGATTTTGCGAAGACAAGTTTGATGATTAAATAAAATCCAAGTTCTTCTTTTTCTTTTCTTTCTTTTCTTTTTTTTGCACTTATTGCATAAGTGTTTGCTAGGGACTAGCAAAGGTAAAGTATAGGGGGATGATGAATCCACATTTCATCATCTTTATTCTATCATTTTGGCACAAAAAACCTTAGCAAATGCCTGTAAATAGCATTAAAACCACCATCTTAGCATTCATGCATGTGCATTTCAATAGTGTATAAAACACTGTAATTAAGGCCAAAATTATAGAATAAATAAAGAAAAGAAAAAGAATAAAATATTGTAAATATTTTATGACCCAAAACCCCCGAGACCTAGGCATCTTGATGAATAGGTCGACAAGGAATAAAGTAGGGGGAGATAAGGTCAGAAATACAGTGTAAATACCTATACATTTTATTCATTCTTTATTCATTTTGGGACCTATCTTTGGTTCCACTTTTTGTACATCAAATGAAGAAACCTTGTACATGAAAGTTGTAGATAATTTCATAAAGAAAAAGACAAAATTGATTTCACAGAAAAAGAAGGTACAGATAAAAAGATATGGTCTGAATAAGAATCCAAAATCCCAACTTCCCAGACCCGTATCTCACAAACGACAAATCCAAATGCAGTGTACTCACCTTTAATTGTATATAGAATAAAATAATCTACCCAATGGTGGTGGTTTCGCATTTGGCGGAACTACGGTCTGAAAGTTGAGTTTTGGACCCCTGTTGTATACCTATACTGAATAAAATATTCAATTTATTCTTTATTCATTATTTATTAATTTTTATATTTTTATAATTTTGTAAATATTACTTATAGTATATATGTGCATTAAAATCGAAATAAAATGCAAAGAAAAATAAAAATAAAAATACTTGTACAAATACTACCTAGGTATACTATATACACTTGTACCTATACAGAATACACTTGTATTTTATTAAATATCCAAAACATCTTAGAAAAATTAAACAAAAATATAATTATGTATATAAAAGTATGTTATAATTTTACAAAATTATAAATAAAAATAATAAGATTAAAAATACATAAAATAAAATAAAATATCAAAATACATAGGTATTATACCTATATAGGGTTAAAAAGGCAACTTGTAAAAATATATGTCATAAAAATAAATAAAAATCAGAATAAAATACTACATAAAATTTTGAACATTTTTTATTTTATAACTTTTATTTAATTCGGCCATTTACTATTTTTAATTGAATTAATAAATGATTTTTCCAGGGTTTTTCCTGGTTGGTCCACGTGGACCAACCAGGTGCAAACCCTAGTTGACCTCGGTCAACTAGGTACCTTACCCCCCTGTAGCCTCTGTCAGAACCGGCGTTTGACCCATCTTCTCCATTTTTTTCGAGGCATGAACTTGCACCCTTTGAGCTCGATTCCTTCTGCAAAAATCTTCACCTACCATTCCTCTTGCTCGCACAAGGACCATCTTGGGCTGAGAGCTTCTGAATCGGGCCAGCCACCTCGTTCTTTCCACCCTCGTCACCTCGAGTCAAACCCAATAAAACCAACCCCCCCATTTTCAAATCGATCTTCAGTCCCCTTGGTCCACCCCTCTCCGCCTCTCTTGCGCTCCAAGCCTTGCCGGAGGTGACAGCTCCGCCGCGAGCCTCTCAGCCAAGGCGAACGAGGTCGAGGAAGACTCCAGCACCTCCGCCAATCGCCGGCGTCGAGGTAACCTCATCCTCTGGCTCCGGCCATCGAGGGCGTCCACCCCGCCATTTCCTTTATTTCTTTAGATTCCTGTTAGTGTAAGCTTGAAAACCCCTAAAGAAATTTGAAGTTACGATCACTGATTCGCCGAATCAAGCACCTTGGCCGGAGCGCACCTCCGGCCGTGCATCTCTATTTCGACTCGACCATCCCCAAGGCCACCCGAGGGTCCAGGCAGTTCGCCCTGGACTCCTTGACTTTGTTTGCAGGTCCAAGCCACTTCACGCGCGCCTGGAGGCGAGTTTTGGAGCTCGCCGGAGCAGCAGCAGCCTTCCAGCTCCGCCCGCTGCCCGAGAGCACCACGGGCCTCCCCGTGGATTTTTGACGCCCCCAGGAGATAGAAGACCGTTCCAGGAAGCTCCTCGTCCATTTTGAGGACCTGTCGTCGCCGGAGGAGGGATATCGAGTTCGGAGAAGCTCGCCTCCGCCGGCGTTCTTCCCCGTTCTTGCAACCCTCTTCCCAGCCGTTGGATCGAGGAGGAGTCCCAGATCGCACAGTTGCCGTTGGATCTTCCTCAGCCTCAACCGTCAGATCAACTCAGGAGGATCTAATCTTGGCCGCACATCCGCGAAGCGCCATCGGCCGTCCACAACGCGCCACGTGTTTAAGTGGCCTTCCATCCGCCGTTGGATCGCGCGCAAGAGGGTATTTTGCAACTCACCCCTTGCGCATTTTTGTATTTAATATTTAGTTTTTAAACTTTCGTCTGTAGCTTAAATATTTTGTAATATTTGCAAGTAGGCCCCCAAACTTTTGATATTTGCACTTAGGTCCTCCGCCACGTCACCTCACGTGACCTGTACACGTGAGGTGGGGGCATTTTGCAGAGGAACCCCTGTACGTTTGGGTATTTCTTTTTGGTCCTAAAATTTTGGCGTTAAATGTAAAAGTTTAGGTTATTTTGCAACTAAGCCCCCAGGATTCTCTGATATTGCATTCCAGTCCCTCCCAGGCGCGTGCTAGTCACGCGCCCTGGTGGGTAATTTATGGGCATACCCCAGCGGCTTTTGTAATTGCTTTTTGGTTCCAAAACTTGAATATATAGTGTAATATTTCGTGGACAATTGCATGTTAGCCCCTGGATGTTTTGAATATTGCATTTATGCCCTTGCCAGGCCTGTTCAACATTTGTAGGCTTGTTGTATTTATTTGATCTATCTTTTTAAGCCCAAAAATTCCACAAAAATAGACTTAAGCTCCTGTGCACCTATACTTTCACGCCACCTATTTAGTTTTTGATTTTATTTTAGTTCTATATTTATTAAAAATCAAAAACTCTCTTTTTGTGTACTGTCTACCTTAGAAAATACCAAAAAAAATATCAAAACACCTCCAAAAATTCCCAAAAATTCACATAGTGTCTATTTTATCCTATTTTAGTGTCAGTCCAAAAATCATTAAAAATTTCAAAAGAAAAACACTAAAAAATTAAAAACTCTTAAAAACTTCAAAAAAATATATAAAATAGTAGAAAAATCCAAAAAATATAAACTCAGCTCCTGTTTATCCCTTATTTTATTCCCTTTATTAGAAAAATAGTGTGAAATATTTTTGGTACTGGTTGCTATTTTCAAATCTCATTTTTGTCACAGCCAGCCCTATTTGCACTGTTTTCTCTTATTTCAGCTTTTAAAAATCCTAAAAACACCTAGAAAAATCCCCAAAAATCACAAAAACAGTAAAAAACCTTAAAAATCCCAAAAACATTTATTTCCTGAATTTTGGAGCATTTTTGTGCATTTTTATAAATATTTCACTTTGCCTTGTCTTATAGTGCCTTTACTTTCCAATATTGAAAAAAGAAACAAAAAAAATATAAAATATAAAATATAAAAATCAGAAAATCAAAAATCAAATACAAAATTAAAAATCAAATAAAAAAATTAATTAAAAATTAAAAACCCACAAAAATTGTAGTTGCTTGCCTGCTTAGTGTAGACACTCACACACTCACACACTTAGCTTTTGCTAGGACTATACTGTTTGCTCCCTGTGTTCGAACTCTCTGCATACTTGCCCTTTACACCATTTGTGCAGAGTTAAAAATAAATTTTAACTCCACATTTATATCTAATTATTGATTTTTAGTGTGGGTTAATTGTTGACTTTAGTCCGGATTTAGTGTGGTCAACACACCGACTGAGTTCACGCTTTGTGTGAATTCAAGACCGCACTCGATTTTGGCTAAATCAGTCCGTAAGATCTGGATTTGAGATAAGATCTCAACATCCAAGTTGCTATACGTGTAACAATACAATCACCCTGTCCTTATCTCCAAGTATCTGCGGTGAAAGCACATTCTTCTTGAAGGTGTTCAAGAACAATTCATTTGATGAATTACATATCCAAGCAAGAAGGACTTGATGATTAAATGAGATTTAATGATCAAGTATGATATGAATGAGATTCATATTGTGAGAATAATTATCCAAGATAATTAAATGGGATTTAAATATCAAGGATTAGAGAATGTGGACAATATCCATGATATTTGTATATTATAAATATGATTTATAATATACATATAAAAGACAGAGAATTTTGTAAATAGCATTTGTTAATTATTAATATGGATTGGATTCACATTAATTAATTAATTTGAAATGTAATTTACAAATTAGCTTGGGTTGTGAATATAATTCACATATTTATCAATGGCATGATTGAAATATTCACAAATTAATTTGGAATTAATTTGGTGAATAATTTTGTGATAATGATTATTACAAATTCATAAAGAAATAATAATATAAAATAAAAGGGACATAATAACCACCAAATGAAGTGGCGTCACCAATGACACAGTCAAAGGTGACGCCCCCTCATTTTTAGGAGGTAATTTGTTATCTCCCTTTTATTATATTGTTATCTCTTAATAGTTAATTTATGTTAAATTAAATTATGTTGATATTGTTGCAACATATATTTGATTTAAAAATAAATTAATGTTGTTGTTTTTTAGCCAACAACAATCTTGGCCATTGATTAATACATAGATCAACTTGACCGTTGGATCTATGTGTCCCATGGATTGAGATCCATTGGATCCTAAACTAATATAAAAGGAGGGCTAACCTAGCCTTTCAAGGTACATTATTAAGAGTTGTAGAATCCTACTACTCTCTCTCTCTCTCATTCTCGCCCTCTCTCTCTCTTTCTCTCCTTTCAAAGGTGGCCGTCCACCTAGTATTGAAAGGGAGTCTCTGTCCTTCGCCTTCGACGACTCGAGGATCTCCTTCTTATTTGGAGTTGCTTTCTCTAAAGGAAGACGACGGATTTCGTTGGACGAAATTAGGTGGATTCGTTACTAGGATCTTCATCAAGGATTGCGGGAGGAACGTGTCTCATTATCGCGCCCGCAAGTGCATTCTTCATGGATCGGATTTAAGATAGGAGGATCTCTTATTTTGGGATCTCACGATTACAACCACGATCCAAGAGGTATTCCTTATACTTTGTGGTTTGATGAAATGATCTGAGAAATATTCTCGTGATCATGTGGTTTCATCACTTGAATTAAAAATTTTAATTTCCGCCACATCCAGCGACTAGTGCGACTAGTTGCCCCGATTGCATATGATGCGATCGACACGCTTCCGTGATGCACTTAAGGATTCTCAATATCCTTCAAGTGGTATCAGAGCCATAGATCGAATAAAGTTTTGGATATGATCCATAGACCTAGGACGACTTGGGTTCGAAAGGGTCGCGAGATTTTTGTCGCATTTCAATTTTCGCACCTCTGTTTAATTGGAATTTTTCGGTACTGTTTAAATTGTTTAAACACAAAATTTGCAATTAAATTTTGTTACCCATTAAATAAGGAAACCATAGAATCTGAGTTTACGAAATTTGAATTTCATTTGCTCAAGATATGGCCTTTTGAATATGCATGTCTTCACTGTTGCGGGAACAACAGATCTAAACGTGATTAATGAGTTAATTACTGTTTTGATGCTCCTTGAAATGCGTGAATTATCACTTTTGTTCTTTATAAATCAAATTGGCAATCTTAGGAAACTGATTTTGTAAGTTTTTGATTTAAATTGATCAAGATAAGTTAATTTTAGTGATTGGGGGTCACTGCTGGAAATCGACATCTTTTGATCATGAACCTTGTGATAAGTCATTCAGATATGATGATGAAAATTAATGGTTAATTTTCTTAAATAATTAGTGATAAATATTTGTGAAATATTTAAATAGATAATTATTTCATTGAATGACATTTGCCTAAACCATACTGATAAGATAAAGATCTTGATCATTTGTTGATATGAAATCATCAACGAACTTTTTTTCATGAAGAACCTTAGTTTATCCTACAATAGTTGTAGGACAATTTTTACATGAAAAACCCTCTTTCTTGAATAGGATTGAGGATTTATTTAGAAAATCTCCTTATAATATAATCAAAATTGTTTTGATGTATATTATATGGTATAATTTCGGTTGAAAAACCGATGAGCATCTCAAAGTACATGATGATATATCTGGCATTATCCTTTCCTGAGGTGGATATGGTTCCTAGTCGGAGAGCATTGGGGTTGCGGGTTGCAACGTATGTGGTCCTTCCCACTCTCGTCGGTACTGGCCATGACAGCGGTTAGGGACTCGATAATGCCGGAGAAGTCAAAGTGTGTTTTTGTAATTATTAAAATTCGAATAATACGTACTTTGAGGTTATACCTACTATTCAAGTAATAATCAAGTTTGTTGATTGATGATTGGATTAATGATTAATTTAATGTGATTAAATTAATTATATCCAATAAACACTGTACTATGAATAGATGTGGGATTCCCTTGGAAGAATTAATTATGTGAATATGATTCACGATAATTAGTTATAAAATTTGAATATGAGATGGAGGGTCACATAAGTGACATCTGTGGTCTCCCGTCAAGACGAAGGGTTCCGTCGTCAGGGATTGTATGTAGGAGACGCCTGTCCGAAGTGACAGCTCCTGTATGCAAGCACATCTGGATCGGGCGCTTTGCTTCTCGAAAGAGTAAGGCCGTATACGTAGTGACCCCAATATCGAGTCCTCATATTATTGGGGCGATATTGGATTGCGCATAATGAGTTCTAATCCTGTTGACGGTTGGTTCAATTAATGACGGGTCAACATCATCTTAGGGGGTGGTGGACACGGGTGTTAAAGACCGAATTGGGAAATGCAAGTTGGACTTGCAAGGTGGAATGAGTTCCCGCTTCTTTTTATCGGAGTCGCAAGTTCTCATATTATTGGGATGTGACGAAGATAGGAAAGGAGATCCCAGATCTTGTAAGAGATATAATGGTAAGAATATCTCTTACATTGAAAGTAATTAAGGAAATGAACTTTCATTGTTGACAAGGCAAGGAAACTTTGATATAAAAATTCCTAAATCAAAGTAAAACATGTATATATAATATATAAACCATTATGCAAATTTCTTATTTCAGATAACCCTTCATTAAACCCACTCAATGTTATACTCAATGATAACCAGCAAAATATCATGGATTGGACTCATGATCCAGATATTGTACTTACAATTGGACACATAATGTATGTGGTTGGAATGTGCAAGTTTCCTCAACATAATGAGGAATGACAATTAAATAAGAGAATAAGACATCACCTTACGGTTTGTATGTCTCTATAGTCTTGATCTTTCGTTGAGTGTACTTTGGAAGTGACATGTCGATGATGATCGCAATTGTCAAATTAATCCTTGATAAATCTAAGAAGATATTCTAGCATACATATGTGCTCTAGACATTTAATCATGAATAACATGGTTCTCTGCATTATACAGAATGGTAGCTCGAAAGAGATTATGTATTCAAAATGTTTGAATACCTACCTGAATCCAAAAGTTAAGATGTATGTAGATATGATGAGTGTCATCATTCTACTATCTAAACTCATGTTATTCATGAAGATTTATAATAATCATTTTTGTATGAATTTAATGAAGCATGTATAAATGTTGAAGTGCTCTTGTATTGAAATCATTTGAATTCAACATAAGAAATTCTTTGTCTTGAACAACGGTTGTTTATAGATGAAGAGAGAACAGTGGAAGCGTGGGTTGGACTCATGTGAGAAGGAAAGTCAAAGAGTTGATTGTACTTCTGTGACTTCCATATGACATCCAAAG
This sequence comes from Ottelia alismoides, assembly GCA_037367405.1. NCBI lineage: Eukaryota > Viridiplantae > Streptophyta > Magnoliopsida > Alismatales > Hydrocharitaceae > Ottelia > Ottelia alismoides. The sequence goes on along the minus strand of JAZKJV010011285.1, from coordinate 1,039,021 downwards.
AGTGGATGAATGCCAATACTGCAATAAGTTGATGTGTTGATAGTATGACTATCAAGTCTGTCTAAAATCCTTAGTGAAGGACTCAGATAGAGCATCAGAATAATCTACATATAATCATTGACTTTGACTTACTTATTTCATAAGATAAAGTCTGATAATTGTATCCCGATCTTCTAATGACACTTGCAATTAGTCGCATGTATATATTAGAAGATTAGAAATTTGATCTTAAAGTTTAATAGTCATTTACATGGATATTGATGTAATTGTTGCAGCAATCTCTGTTGGATAGATGTCCTTCATATTCTAAGTGGGAGAGCCCTTTGTCTTAGATAATGTCTCTATGACATGGATATTAGAATACACTCATATTTTATTTCCAAGTGTTGGAAATAAACATGAATTCTAAGATAGAACTACGATAAAGAGTTATGATGGATATATTTCAGATAGTAATCTAACATCTAATGGACTCCACAAAATTAGAAAACTAATGAATGGTTCATTAAGATTTCTAATACTGAAAATTAAAACCTTTATAAGATCAGTAGGAGGATGAAGATCATTTGACAATGATTTGGCATCAAGTTTTGGACATATGTCTATTGATATGATAAATAGACTAGTAAGAGATGAAACTTAAGAATGTCTAAAAAAATTCAAATCTTACATACTTGTGAATATTGTATTCGAAGAATATCCAATACACCCTTCTCCTAGGAAAGGTTTAAGATGTCAAGGTATTCGGGATCTCATACATATTGATGTAGGTGGATCATCTGTATCATAGTGAACATTATGGATATGTGATATCTATTGATGATTATGTATGATATGAGATTTCTTCTCTTCACCTGAGAAACCTTTGAAATGTTCAAAGATTTTACAATTTTGATTTAGAACCAAAGTTTGAAGGAATATTAAATGAATTTGATCTAACCAAGGTAGCAAGTACCTGTTAGATGAATTCAAAGAATACCTTATAAAGATATGAATATAAGTTCTATCTCAATCCTCCTAACACACCTAAACTCAATGGAGTTGTAGGGAGATACAATTGGATCATGTGTGACATGATTTGATCAATGATGAATTTTAGCATAATTATCCCTTAATTTCCAGGTATATATGTGTAGTAGAGACTTTATGTATCCTTAATAAGGTTCCATGCATGTAAGATGGAATTTAGCACTTGAGAGTGATACTTCATTAGGAAAATAAAGGATGGTATTGGATACCTACTTTATGACCTTGAGATTCTTAAAAGATCTCATCTATGAGAATGTGATTCTTAATAGATTGAGACTCTCTTGAGAATCAAGATGAAAATGAAGTTAAGGAACTCATTTAATCTTGAGAAGATAATGAGGCTCCTGAAATCGAGAACTAAAACGATAATTAAAGATGAAGCACTAATACCTCTTCAAATGAGTTTGAGGATGTATTCCATGTGTCAATCAAGTCTGACAATGATCGGACTTCATGTGGTGAAGCTCCTGAGGATCATGACATGGAAAGATGGATATTAGCAATAAAGTCTAAGTAGACTTCATATACAAAGTGTTGTATATGGACTCTCGAGGATCCACCTATAAGGGTAAGACCTGTTAATGTGTAAATGGATCTTCAAGAGAAGAGGGAACCTGATGAGAAGGTAGAGACCTTCAAGCATAGTTCATAGCCATGAGATAACACCGGAAGAAAAGACATTGCTTGCAATAAGACTTGCTCTTCGGTGACCATGCTTAAAATCATCAGAATATTGCTAACCTTAGCTACACAACTTGACTATTGCATCTTCAAGATGTAAGTCAAGATTACATTCCTCTAAGAATACCTCTCTAAGAATATTCACATGAAGTAGCCCCAGGGCTTCATGATTAGGGAAAGTGAGGTGTTAAAGCTAAAGAAATCCATCTATGGACTCAAATAAGCTTCTTGTAGTTGGAACATAAGATTTGATGAAATTATAAATATTATGATTTCAGATAGAATCTTGAAGTACCATGTGAAGCTTAGTGGGTGTGCCATTGTGTTCGTCATGCTGAATCTAGATAATATCCTAATCATTTGGAATGATATAAGGATGATAATAAGTGTTTTGTGATCTGGCTATTCCATACCTTGAGATATGATCTCAAAGATGACTCTTGGATCTTAGTTCTGAAGGTGTTCAAAAGAAAAGAAAAGAAGGTATTGGAACTATCACATTTGTAGTACTCCTTGGACATGTTCCATTTTCTGGAAATTCTAGGAAAGGCCTTCTTACCTTGAGATTTGGTACTGACCTATCTAAAGGGATAGCACCTCAAAGAATTGAGTAAGTGAATGCTAGAACTGCTTGCACTTATGCATCAGTTATGAGAAGCTAAGTGTATGCTAGATGTGTAGAAAAGCCAGATATCTGCCATGCAGTGGGAGTAGTAAACTGTTACTAATCCTACTATGGAGAGAAAACACTTGATTGCAGTAATTACAAAGTCTTCATAGATGACAAGATTTTAGAGATAGTGATCTCAAAGTCATATCTTCAAAAGCTTAAGACTTTATAGATAGAGATCTAAAAGGTCTTAACGGTGGATACCTTTGGAGATAGAGATCTCCAGGGGTAAAGATATTCTTATAAGGATTAATAAAATGCTGATTATAATAATTATGATTGAGAAATAGTGTTAAGGACACTATAATTGCTTTATCAAGATTGAGTATTGGTTGCATAGGATGCAATATTCGCAATGGATGCGAGCACTATTTACTGGGGATATGCAAGTGCCTTAAAAGGACTTGGCGTAGTCTCGCGGGAACAGAGTGACTGATCAGCTTACCTAGTTATTTTCTAAAAAGCCTATGATTGTCACATGAGTGTGGGTTTAGATGATTAGCCCATAAATGGCTCTTTGGGCCAGTGGGAGATCGTTAGACATGTGAGCCCACGGAGCCATTATGCAATAAATATTATTGCACATATCATTCCCTGATCTGAAATGAAGAATAAATAATTTACATAAAAGGTCCCTCTGTACAATTAGGGTTATCTACCATGGCCATCTTGATGATCACACAGCTGCTGATTCATTAAATGAATCATAGAGGCTGGTGTTTGGATGAATATCTAAGGTGTTAGATAGAGGACTCATCAAGCACCATCAAATGATTATTAAGAGATGATCTCCAGCCTGAGTAGGAGATGGCAATCTTTTCTCACATAGGCTGATATCTGACCGACCTCTTGATGCAGGTCCTCTGCATGGGAATAGTGATTCGGAGGTGTCAGATTAGGTAGGTCAATGGGTTGACTTAACGAAATCGAGATAACCCAAGTCCTATGGTGAATGCTGTCACAACATAGGCATGCATCCTCTGACCAGAGACAGATGTATTGCTATATGTCTGAGTATGCACATTTGGCAGACCGATAGGTTGATGGCCTAACCAAGGTCTATACACCGGCGAGCTGGTGTGCATATAAGGGCATATAAAGCAATGCGATCTCCCTAAGGGATCATACAGGTTCACTTATGAACCGGAAGACATGAGCTCACTCATGAGGTATTGGGACCAATCAAATTCCATGCATGGTCGTCGTGCTTTGGAAGCATGACATGAATTTGAAGGTATGATATGTGCTTTGGGAAAGCATATGATCGATACCGACTCCCAATGACCAAGATTGAGAAACTTAGTGATTAAACTCTGAAGAAGACAATGTAAAATTGATCTTGATCTTCAGGTTGATCATGGGTCTTCCAGTATGCAGGATGTACATGTATTGGGAATACCTGAGGGTGATGTGATAATAAACGATTGTTTAACCATGACGCTTCTATTCTGAGGGAGTGATGAAACAGGTCTGGATTTTAGTGATTCCTTTCAGTAGAGAAGCAATCTAATCTTAGTCCAAGTGTTGGACATTGGTCTGAATGAGATTCTGATTCAATGAGAAGATTAGATTTGTGGTCTTGATTTAATCAAGCATATATGGGAGGTCCGTAAGATCTGGATTTGAGATAAGATCTCAACATCCAAGTCGCTATACGTGGAACAATACAATCGCCATGTCTTTATTTCCAAGTATCTGCGGAGAAAGCACATTATTCTTGAAGGGGTTCAAGAACAATTCATTTGATGAATTACATATCCAAGCAAGAAGGACTTGATGATTAAATGAGATTTAATTATCAAGCATGATATGAATGAGATTCATATTGTGAGAATAATTATCCAAGATAATCAAATGGGATTTAGTTATCAAGGATTAGAGAATGTGGATAATACTATCCATTATATTTGTATATTATAAATATGATTTATAATATACATATAAAAGAGAGAGAATTTTGTAAATAACATTTCTTAATTATTAATGTGGATTGGATTCACATTAATTAATTAATTGAAAATGTAATTTACAAATTAGTTTGGATTGTGAATATATGATTCATATATTTATCAATGGCATGATTGAAATATTCACAAATTAATTTGGAATTAATTTGGTGAATAATTTTGTGATAATGATTATTAGAAATTCATAAAGAAATAATAATATAAAATAAAAGGGACATAATAACCACCAAATGAAGTGGCGTCACCAATGACATAGTCAAAGGTGGCACCTCCTCATTTTTAGTAGATAATTTGTTATCCCCCTTTTATTATATTGTTATCTCTTAATAGTTAATTTATGGTAAATTAAATTATGTTGATATTGTTGCAACATATATTTGATTTAAATATAAATTAATGTTGTTTTTTAGCCAACAACAATCATGGCCATTGATTAATACATAGATCAACTTGATCGTTGGATCTATGTGTCCCATGGATTGAGATCCATTGGATACTAAACTAATATCAAAAGAGGGCTAACCTAGCCTTTCAAGGTACATTATTAAGAATTGTGGAAGCCTACTACTCTCTCTCTCTCTCTCATTCTCGCCCTCTCTCTTTCTCTCCTTTCAAAGGTGGTCGTCCACCTTGTATTGAAAGGGAGTCTCTCGCCTTCACCTTCGACGACTCGAGGATCTCCTTCTTCTTTGGAGTTGCTTGCTCTAAAGGAAGAAGACGGATTTCCTTGGACGAAATCTGGGGATTTGTTGCTAGTATCTTCATCAAGGATTGTGGGAGGAACACATCTCATCATCGCGTCCGCAAGTGCATTCTTCGTGGATCAGACTTAAGATAGGAGGATCTCTTGTTTTGGGATCTCACGATTATAGCCACGCTCCAAAAGGTATTCCTTATACTTTGTAGTTTGATGAAACGATCCGAGAAATGTTCTCGTGATCATGTGGTTTCATCTCTTGAATTAAAAAAATTAATTCCCGCCGCATCCTGCGAATAGTGCAACTAGTTGCCCCGATTGCATATGATGCGATCGACACGCTTTCGTGATGCGCTTAAGGATTCTCAATATCCTTCACACTTCAGTCCAATAAAATTAAGCGAACATGGTTCTCATATCGCATAAGCACTTTGATGAGTCAAGGGCTATCGCAAGAGCAGCTGCGGAGGAGGAGGGGTAGATGAATAGGCTTTAAAATTAAGGCAGAGGTATTTTTTATCGAGGAGGGGGTTTAGAATAGGACCGAAAGGGATTTTAGGGTACTGACAGCGAGGTGGGACTGCACTTACTCCCCAACAGTGTTTTTAAATTGGACGGGATCGGTTGGTTCGATCGGTTTGACTGGTAAATCAGGCTTGGACCGATTCGGTTAACCGGTTCATGCCAGTTCGGTTCAATTATACAAATTTTAATTAACCTGTCCTGTTCAACCTATTTTTTTGACCCGGTTCACATTTACTTTTTAAATTATTTAAAAAAATCGGTAGTGGGAGTTGAACCCATGACCTTTGATTACTAACAAACTACACTAACACAACTTTTTGTATATATTGGATTTTAAATGTAATTTATTTATTATCATGTTATAAAGTATCTAATCCTATATATATGTATGATACGTATGATATTTGGCGTATAAGAAAAAACTTTATGTATAGTGTGAAATATATATATTATCTATGTATTATATATATATTTCAAGTATATTTAAGTGTATTGTATATATATATATATATATATATATATATATTTAATTTCATTTCAGTTTGATTAGCCGGTTCAACTACTTTTTTCAACGATCCGATTTAATTCGGTTTTAAATAATGATAATGTCATCATCCAGTTGAACCGCTTGACTACATAATTCGACCCGATTCGAACTTTTCAACAAAGTTTCTGGTTCGGTGTCCGGTTCGATTTTAAAAATCTTGCTCCCCAACGCCTCGAGGTTTAAGTTTCAAATATTGGAACCGAGGCTATAGCCTCGAAGCGGATTTTGCAAAAAGCACCTAGAGGCACGATTTTGAAAGCCTTGCACGTACCTCCTTTAAGAATGGGGAAGATCTTAACTGCGTCAATCATGTTCAAATATTCCAAGTTTAACGATAATTGATGGAAAAGTTTCAAAATGCGCCGGACGATCTCTGCACTTTTCTAAATATATTGTTAGAGTTTTTTAATGCCATTAAACTATATAGATGTGAAATGAGAATACGATAATATCAATATGAGTATTGGTAACATAAATCTATATAACATCATGCTTTTTTATCTCCTCCAATTACTGTCAATATTATGGAACTTGATTTATAAAGTTGGTAACCATTAGAAAAATGAGGTGTCCTGTTTCAATTTGGAAATCAATATTTCATAATTTATTGGATGGTTGAATAGATCAAATTTCTTTACAATGTCGTTAATCTAAATATTTCATACTGCACATAAGAATGGATTTTGTAAAAAAAATCTTTGGTTCTCCCATCTTAATTGCCAACAGTTGATCAAATAAGTGAGTCAAGTAGAAAGAGTGTCATGTGATTTGAATATCTCTTAGTTGCCTACTGATCATGCCTATTGCGCATGCATATTCCAGTTTTCAATTGTCATTCGGATTTTCAAGATGATATTCGAAGAGCATATATGAAAAAATCAAAACAAATAGAAATTGTACCAGCTGTACTTAATAATAGAAGAATTTGGCAGAAATATGTAGAATTGTCCCTCCTCAGAAAATGATTCCAGAAGAAATGGGAACTTGCAATCATCTTATCAAGATTTGCTTTCACAAGTCAAGTCATTCCCCACGTCACCAGAATTTTCACCTGCATCCTGCGGGTCAGATGTACGCTGCTCAGACCCTAGACCTCGCCACCAGCCTCACCTGCATCCACAGAGTCAGGAACATGCTCCTCAGACCTGACCTCAGACTCAGCGCCTTCCCCGCCCGTTCTCCTATCTTCTTTGCTTTCAGCCTGACTTCCCGCACCTGCATCAGCATCATTGGTAAGCTGATCAGCTCCCATTAGAACCGATATTGATACCCAAGTCATAGTATATAGTATGCTCCGCTAACTCGAGCGAAAAGCCATACTCCTCCATGTGAGGCGCTGGGCCTTGTCACTTGTTACTTGGTACTTTGAAATTGTTTATACATCTATGCTGATATAGTGCGGGAGTCAGAAGGCGAAAGCATGACGAATAGTAACCGAGCTCATTAGATTTCCCCGGGAACAGAGTCCCCCTCACGCGACACAGGGAGTGCATGAGACGCATTGAACAAGGGATAACTAGGGGAGAGAGCCCACTCACTTTTTTCAAAGGTCGATTCCCCTATTCGAAAAGCACGACATTGTTTTCCGCGGCTTTTTCTCTTTCTCCTGGCCAATGACCAGTCACAGCGCATCGTTTCGTGGCTTTACCCGCTCGGTTGTTGAATGACCGAAGGTAGAGTTGTGCATGACTAATTCCCCAACTAGTATATAAGATGGTATGAGAAAACGGATGTCTGACTTCCGTGATCTCCGCAAAGAGCGGAGGGTCCTATCGGGAGGGAGAGGTCTTACTGGGAGGGAGTCTGCCTTATCGGCTGAGGGTGAGCTAGTCGGTGGATAGATAGGTAAGGTCAGGTACCCGTGACTTAGACAAATCTTCTTTGTGCCTCGGACCAATCAATCGAATATTGATTAATACGTAATCGATCGAGCACGCCTTCCTAGCCTTTTAGAACATGTATTTCCAGTCTAATCGCTTTCTCTTTCCGCGATTTCGCGAAAATTTCTCTGCTGGCTTCTTTGCCCGAACTCTCGAGGGACCGCTCGAAGCCAATGCAGGGGTGTGGGTGTAGGAGCTACTTCCTGAACATATTCAAAACGATTCAGGGGATAGCATTTTCACCCCACTCCCCAGATTTTCCCAGAATGAGTAGTTCAACGCCTAACTATACTATAGCCGAATTAGAAACCTGACAGACCTGAATCTATAAGCTATGTATCCTGGCTGAATTCACCGCCCTCCCCCTCCCTTCCCAAGGGTCTGGTCCTTTCTGACTGACCATCTGTCTGCTTAAAATCAAGATGATGGCAGTGCTAAACTTTTGATTGGTGCCCATAGCTTATACCATATGAGAAATCAAGCTCCTCAAAAATCTAGATGTAAACCTTGGGTCCCGATCTGATACAATCGATACAGGGACACCATGCAACCTGACTATCTCAATCACATATAATTCGGCCAAATGCCTTTTCGCCGGAGTTCCTGTGGATCAAATGTGTGTGACCGCCTTTCGGATTCCGTGTGTCTTTGTCTTCCTGTGTCTTTTGACGACCCAGAATCGGAGAGAAGAAAAAGAGACTACCTCACTGCCCAGGGAGACGCAGAGATTGAAAGACCCCTTCCAGAAGCCTGATGAACTTGTGGCTGCCTTCCGCCCGACCAGCTCTCCTCCCAGTACAGAGCAGGGAGCATCGCAACGGAGCATCAACTTTCGCAGGGTTCAGGTTATCTGAAGTGGATTCTCTCTTTTTTAGTAGTAGATGCCGAACCTGCTGCTCAACGTCCCGGGGGGCGAAATGGAAGGTGCAATGAGATATGCGAATAGGAGGGAGGTTTGTTTAGGCAGCGCTGCCTGTCGAAATGCCGGAGGAGTCTGGAATTCGCCCGAGAACTGCCACCGAGTAGGGAGAATGAGAGGGGCGTGCCCTCGGATTCACGGGTCAACAACCATCCTCCTCAGCTTATATGAGAAGCATTATATATAGTCAAGCCCGGGAAGAATGGAGCGGGAAAGGCGGGAAGGGCCCCTACTAAATCTGCCTACAGCTACCTTCCTCTTAGAGCCGTCAGGATCAGCTTTCACGCATTCCAGCCTACACTCATACAACTCCGTCCATCTACTAATCCTGCTTCTACGAGCCCCCTATAATGACGTCTTTCTTTTCCGCTGCTCTATGCTATGAGCTATGAGCAAAGGAAGAGAGCCCAGTCGCTGACTCCGGTTTTGTCCCAGTCCATTCTGATATACACCTAGATGACCGACCACCGCCAATTCCAGGTCTCATGACGCGGCTGATCGAAGCCGCCCAACTGGAGGCAATCGAAGCAAGGGACTAGTCACTGAGGACATTGAAAATACAATACAATGCACATTGAAGTTCTTCGGAGTACGCACGTACGATTTATTCATATCCAAGGTTTGTTCTAGTTCCTTTCCTAATATATATTCCCTCAGTCTGAGAGATAGTCAGCCCTGGTAGAAGATAGGGCAGGGAAGAGTCCAAGGAGTCGAGTTCTGACTGAGGAGTCAAAGCATGTCAGGCGAACAACCCAACCCTTGGAACATACTACAGCCCCAGGTGGCGAAGAGCCGACATCGAGGTGCCAAACCTCCCCATGTTCACTCTTGGTTGGGGAAGATCAGTCAGTTATCCCGTCAGTCACTTTTCTCCGTTGAGGCCCTTCCACTCGGGTGCTTTCAACAGTAGTGCTCGTAGCTGAGGCCGACTTTCGTCCCAGGGTCTTGCAGTCAAGCTCCCTTCTTCCTTTGCACTCGAGGGCCAATCTCCGTCCGGCCCGAGGAAACCTTTGCACGCCTCCGTTACCTTTTGGGAGGCCTACGCCCCCCTAATATGTCTACAGTCTACCTTGTCCCTTGGCCCGTGGGTCCGGTGAGAATTCTAGCTCTTCCAGAATGGTATCTCACTGATGGCTCGGGCCCCCCGGAAGGAGGCCTTCTTCGCCTTCCACCTAAGCAGCGCAGGAAAGGCCCAAAGCCAATCCCAGAGTCAGAAATTGCGATTTCAGTCAAGGTTAAGGCAAATATATTATAAAGCTACTATATATTTTGGTAATTCTTCACAGATTTCATAGAGTCAATATTTCACCGAGCCTCTCTCCGCCCAGATCGTGATGCCTTTCGTGCGGGTTGGAACTGACCCGATCTCCTTTGCAATCTCTTTCGCTACCGCACCGAGGCATTATAGTGACGGCCGCCGTGAACCCTCGGTCGCCGGCTCCCCTTTCATCAGGTCACCGACTTCCTTGACCTGGGCTCACGGATATGGCCGCAATGGTCATGGTCTAATCTCTCTGTAGGGGATTCTCGTATCGCATGCCCTTTAGATCGTGCCGTGGTCCGAGTGGGACTAGGCTATCGCGATAGGTGTAGGAGTCACTTGTCAGAGTGCCTTAGCCTGACGCGACCATGCTGCCATGAGGATTGACCTGCATGACGAAATAGCCCCTCTTAGCCTGCGACATGCTAATAGAGCTGGGCGGATAGGGAAGGGGAATAGCTTGAAGCGGCTTGTCGAGGAGGCCTAGGCGGAGGAGGTTGTAGGCAACCCGCTTTTCATTTGTGTTAAGAAATGGAAGAAGGTCAAACGTAGCATTCTCACTAGTCGGAGTGGGCAAAAGCGGACTCGAACGGGCCATGCCTACTATCTCTTTATAATAATAACTGGCTTTTTTTTCTGAGAATCTCTTTTCTTTTTCTATGCGGCTCTGGCTCTGGTTACCTTTTTCATGGACTTTTCCACTTCTCGACAGCCAAACTGGATAAATCTTGATAACAACGAGTACCATCTAAGACGATGAAAGGCATGATTGCATCGCCTAAAACTACCTCTTTATTCGCTTTCCTCTCCTATCTCATACTATTTCTCAGGTGGTGAGCGAGCCGTACAAGACAAGGAGGAGAGCGGTGCGAAGGTAGACTAGAGGGGAGATCCGAAAAACAAAGCCCACAACCGGCCCACTAACTAGGGCTCTTTCCTCAGAAGACATATCAGAAGACATTTATGGAGAAGAGATGCGGGAGGAAGATCCTCCAAACAGGTATCCCCTTAACCAGACCCCCGGGACGAGTATTTGCCATAAGCGGTCAAAGAATGAAAGAACCAGGCCTGTACCCTCAAGAATTTCCTTCCGCCCCTTGACGGAGTGGGGATTTCTAAGAGCTCTCTCATTTATCCCTGGTTTTGTCTCTCCTCTTATAAGCTGCGAAGGGTGCGAGCCCCGAATATATAGTAGCGAGAGAGTTGAGGAAGCGGCCTCGCGCAGGTACAGAACGGAAGTGACGGGGAGGGGGAGGATCTATGAATATTAGCATTTCTCATTTGTGTGCATTTTAGAATAATGAAGGCCAATCAAATCCGCTTTGCAACACACACCTACAGCGCCTCCGTTTTCTTTCCGGCCCCACATGCTGAGAAAAAGTTCGTATGCTTTGAAATTCGCTCTCAGGAACACACCTTCTTCTTATTTGGTCCGCGCAAATATGAAACAAATCGGGTTCCTCCCAATAGTGTGTTTAATCTGGGCAAAGAATTTCTCCTTCTTAATCTGATAGAAAGGGCAAAGGTAGCCCTTGGGGAATGAGCAAGCTGTCGGTTCCCGGTCCGCAATGCATCCGCGAGAGTGAGAGCTAGCATTGAGCAGGTCATTCTAGTGGGCAACATCTACCTCGCTTATTGGTTAGTTGCATTCTTTCCCCTTGGCATTGATGTCGCGTGCAGTGGAAAAGGGGAACTCGTGGATAGAGACCACAACGTCACTATGGGGCCCTCTCTGACACCAAGCCCTCAGGGATGTCGAGACTTTCCCGTTCTCGACGAATGATGGCCGCCGAGTCCCTGCTTTCAACGCGGGTTGAGATATCTTCCCCTCGGTCATTCTGGACCTGAGTTCGGCCAGCCTTCTTGGGAACCACATGAAGGGGGCTGACCCACTTACTATCCGAAATGGGGAATTGTGAAAGAATCTACCAATCCCTGATTTTTGTCATCAAGCGAATAATAGGAGTAAGCAAATCCTCTAGCCTTCAGAATAATAGCGATGAGAGACTTCGAGGGAGTATTTTGTAAAAGCCAGACCCCCCTACTATAATATATCTGGGGCCAACAAGAAATCAGGCTCGGTAAGAGGAGCCTGTGCAGCTATCTCAACCAATTACCCATAAATAACAAAGACTTAACCCCATATGGTTTCGAAGATATCCTACTTGTATGGAATGCACCGTGGCAAAAGAGGTAGTTTTTTGATGATATTGTTATATATTCTAGATAAATTGCACTGATTAATAGTGATAAATTTGTTTCTTGATGATAGAATAATAGGAAAGATAAAAGTGACTTTGATAATTTTATTAAAAGTCCTAAAAGTGCTCATAATTTGACTCGTGTAAATTGTGAGAATCCAATGAAGCAAGCTCAACTTATTACAATGACAATAATACACATGATGACCATACTAAAAACTTGTATTGAACACAGCTTTATTCATCCATTAGTATTATCCGAGCTTGCTACATCAGGATTAGCTTTTCGAGGGCGTGAGGAATATGAAAATTCATCTCATAAAAAGTAATTTTTTGACAGTACTGGATATTTTTCAAAGGTTAGGCTTGACATCGGTAAAGTTGCACTTCAAAATTATTTTGAAAATAATAAATTCATTTCTCCCAGGATACAAAAAGATGCAGTGATGGCTTACGCTATTGATTCTTAAAGAACTTGGCAATTCTTTAATCACTCTTTTGCTTTTATCAATGTCAAGATATATGAAAAAAAAGGAGAAAATGACTATTATTTTAAGATATGTTAATTTTAAAGGACAATTATATAAGAGAATATTGAACTAGTACATATTCATAAAACTAGTGCAGTGGCACCCGAAGAGGCAATAAATGAAGTATTTGCAAGATATAGCTTTAGCTTATCAAGACTTTGTGGTCAAGGTTATGACTGAAAAAGTAACATGCGAGGTGAATTAAATAATTTAAAAATTCTATATTAATGAAGAATATGTCTTCTTTTTATATTTATTATTCTGAACATCAACTTTAGTTGGCAATGGTCGTAGTAAATAGAAATCACGATCAACTTATATGTTTTTTTGTGGGGAAGACATCGAGTTTTTATGCCACTTCATGCAATAATATAGAATTACTTGAAGAGGGAGAAACTATAAGAATTGCATAATTACTTGATTTAAGTGAACTTGATACATGAACATGAGTGAATAAACAGAAGAATTTCTTACATCCTGGTGGTACACGTTGTAGTTCTCATTACATTAAATTTATTTTATTTACACCCTTCCACGATTACAATATTAGAGTTATCAAGAGAAAATAATAACATAGGTAAACATGAAGAGGCATTTGAATATTTCCGTGAGTGGCAAGATTTTGAATATATTCCTTACTTGCACTTAATGGCCGAATTTCCGGACATACATACGCACTTTCCCAATCATTACAAAAAAAGATCAAGATATTATTAACACAATGACATTGGTATTCATAGAAAAATAATATTTGCAAGAGATGAGAGATGGAGGGTGGACTTCATTAATAGAAAGAGTCAGTTATACTAAACTAACATGAAGTGGATAGTGGAAATATTAGGACAAGGTGGTTAGGGTTTTTGATATTTATTTACACCAGGGTGCAAGTGCATGTGCAAGGGTCTGTAAAAACAAGAGTGGCAGCTAAAACGGAAGCCTTCAACCCAAAAGATCCTCCCTTCTTTTCACCTTTGTATTTCACTGGTATAAGAGCTATTGCAACTGATTGCGATCATCGTCTCTACAAGTAGTATTTGAGAAATTCCTCCTGGGATTGGTGCTCGATTTCATCAATCCCGTGGTGCCGTTTCACACGCCCTCCAAATCCCTTTTCAACAAGCAAACCAATGGCTTAGAAAAACTCCATGGTTAATTTGTTTTAATGCTCCATCGTTGTACTTTTTGTCCTCTTTCGCCCAACTTTTGCAAACTTAACACTAACCACTCACTTTTGATAATGTTTTTTTGAGATCCGCTGATATAGACGTGATACGTTATTACCTTAATTGTTTATAGTTTGTAAACCATAAAAAGTTCATTAAGTAATGAAGGGGTATATAAATAATTGGATCCAATTGCATGTTATATCCTTCTAAAAAACATAGATCAAGATAGGTGTGGTTGATTTACGGGTTTTTATTGCATTCTCTATCATGTTTTCTCTTAATTAAAAAAAAGTTTTTTTATACTACTTCTTCGAGTTCTTATGTGCTGATTGTTTTTTATTTTTCTAAAGGGATATTTACATCCATAACCCTAAGTAATTTCGTAATTACCTCAGATACCTTCTATAATCATGAATTACCCATATGACCCTGAATAAATGCTTCATTTTACATGCATAACCTTCCGTTAGTTTAGTCTTTAACTCAACCATACGAATGAGTTAATCTAACCAAATCATGATCAAATGGTTAGGATTAACCAAAATAAAAAAAAATGCAAAGGAAAAAAAACTTCTAGGAGACGAGCTAGCAGGCGACGGGTGGGGGGCTTGAAGGCGAGGGTTCTTTGCCAACGGACGCGGTGGAGGGAGGGGGTTTACTGGCGGGGGTCAGGCTTTCCGCCATGGAGAGTGGGTTTGTTATTGCTAACGAGGGGGTCTTCGAACTTGCTGACAGAGGCAGTGGGGGAAGGGGGGTCTTCGAGCTTTGCTGGAGGAGGCGGAAGGGGGGGGGGGAAGGGGGTCTTCGAGCTTTGCTGGAGGGGGGCGACTTCGAGAAGGCAGGTTCTTCCAAGTTGCTTCTGTCCAAGCACCATTCTGTGCTTTCCATTACTATTGCATACAATTTCTCCTTGTTTGATACGACCACACAGTCAGATCCTACAGTCTCGAGGAAATTTCTGAAAATATCCAACTCTGCAGCAAAGAATTCACTCTCCTGATTAAGACGTTCTCAGAAGCTCGTGGGGGAAACGTAACTGTTCGTATCATGATCTTAGATTGTTGGACATGTGAGCCCACGGCGAGCCATTATGCAATAAATGTTATTGCACATATCATTCCCTGATCTGAAATGAAGAATAAATAATTTGCATAATAGGTCCCTCTGTACAATTAGGGTTATGTACCATGGCTATCTTAATGATCATACAAGTTGTTGATTCAATTATTGAATCATAGAGGCTGGTGCTTGGATGAATATCTAAAGAGTTAGATTGAGGACTCATCAAGCACCGTCAGATGATTGTTAAGATGTGATCTCCAGCCTGAGTAGGAGATGGCAATCCTTTTCTCACATAGGCTGATATCTGACCGACCTCTTGATGCAGGTCCTCTGCATAGGAATAGAGATTCGGAGGTGTCAGATTAGTTAGGTCAATGGGTTGACTTAACGAGATCGAGACAACCTAAGTCCTATGTTGAATGCTGTCACAGCATAGGCACGCATCCTCTGACCGGAGACAGATGTATTGCTATATGTCTGAATATGCACATTTGACAGACCAATAGGTTGATGACCTAACCAAGGTCTATACACCGGCGCGTTGGTGTACATATAAGGGCATATGAGTAATACGATCTCTCAAAGGGATCATACAGGTTCAATATTGAACCGGAAGACATGAGCTCACTCATGAGATATTGGGAGGAATCAAATTCCGTGCACGGTCGTCTCGCTTTGGAAGCTTGACTGAATTTGTAGGTTTGATATATACTTTTGTGAAGTATATAATCAAGACCTAGGTATGATATATGCTTTTGGAAAGTATATGATCGATACCAAATCCCAATGATCAAATGAGAAACTTGGTGATCAAACCCTGAAGAAGACAGTGTAAAATAGATCTTGATCTTCGGGTTGACCATGGGTCTTCCAGTATGCAGGATGTACAGGTATTGGGAATACCTGAAGGGTGATGTGATCATAAACGATTGTATATCCATGACGCTTCCATTCCGAGGGAGTAATGAAACAGGTCTGGATTTTAGTGACTCCTTTCATTAGAGAAGCAATCCGATCTTAGTCCAAGTGTTGGACATTGGTCTGAATGGGATTCAGATTCAATGAGAAGATTGGATTTGCGGTCTTGATTTAATCAAGCATCTGTGGGAGGTACGTTCGATCTGGATTTGAGATAATATCTCAACATCCAAGTCACTATACATGGAATAATACAATCGCCCTGTCCTTATCTCCAAGTATCTGCGGAGAAAGCACATTATTTTTGAAAGGGTTCAAGAATAATTCTTTTGATGAAATATCCAAGCAAGGACTTGATGATTAAATGTGATTTAATTATCAAGCTTAAATATGAATATGATTCATATTATGAAAATGATTATCTAAGATAATTAAATGAGATTTAATTATCAAGGATTAAGAGAATGTGGATAACACTATCCATGATATATGTGTGTTATAAATATGATTTATAATATACATATATAGGAGAGAGAATTTGTGTAAATAGCATTTGTTAATTAAAAATGTGGATTGGATTCACATTTGTTAATTAATTGGAAATGCAATTTACTAACTAGTTTGGGTTGTGAATATGATTCACACAATATTCAATGGAAAGATTGAAATATTCACAAATTAATTTGGAATTAATTTGGTGAATATTTATTGAGATTAATTAAGGAATAATAAGATAAATAAAATAGAGAAAACCACCTCCATGGGTGGCGTCACCCATGAATTGTTCATGGGTGACGCCCCCCCCCCTTTTTAGGAGGGTGGTTAACTCCACTTCATTTATCATGTTATCTCTTGATTAATTATTTTTAAATTGTTGTTGTTGAACAACAATCCTAGCCATTGATTTATCATGGACCAAGCATATCCCTTGGATCCATGTGTCCCATGGATTGAGATCCATTGGATCCTAAACTAGTATATAAGGAGGGCTAGGGTAGCCTTCCAAGGTACAACAACATTAAGAGTTGTGCAAGGTTACAACTCTCTCTCTTTCTTTCTCATTCTCGCCCTCTCTCTTTCTCTTCTCCATCAAGTGGCCGTCCACTTGATGTTGAGAAAGGAGAGACTCTCGGCTTCTTCTTCGACGACTCGTGGATCTCCATCTTCTTTGGAGTTTCTTACTCTAAAGGAAGACGACGGATTTCGTTTGACGAAATCGGGGGAGCCATCGCTTGGATCTTCATCGAGGATTGCGGGAAGGAACGTGACTCATCATCACGCCCGCAAGCGCGTTCTTCGTGGATCGGACTTAAGATAGGAGGATCTCTACTTTGGGATCTCGCGATCACAACCACGCTTCAAGAGGTATTCCTTGTACTTTGTGGTTTGATGAAACGATCTGAGAAGTGTTCTCGTGATCATGTGGTTTCATCTTTAAAGTTAAAATTTTAATTTCCGCTGCATCTAGCATCTAGTACGACTAGTTGCTCCGATTGCATACGATGCGACACGCTTCCGTGATGCGCTTGAGGATTCTCGATATCCTTCAAGTGGTATCAGAGCCAGGTTGAATAAGGTTTTGGATATGATCCATGAACCTTAGACGATTTGGTTCTTGAAAGGATTGCGAAATTTTTTGCTGCATTTCAATTTTCGCACCTCTGTAAAATTGAATTTTTCGGCACTGTTTAAAATGTTTAAACACGAAATTTTCAATTGGATTTTGTTCCCCATTAAATAAGGAAACCATAGGACTTGAGTTTACTAAATTTGGACTTTATTTGCTCAAGATATGGCTTTTTGAATATGACTATATTCACTGTTGCGGGAACTGCGGATTTGAACGTGATTAATGAGATAATTACGGTTTTAATCCGCCTTGAAATGCGTGAACTATCACTTGGGTTCTTTAATAAATCAAATAGGCAATCTTTGGAAACTAAGTTTTCATTTTTTGGATTTAAATTGATCAAGATAAGTTAATTTTAGTGATTGGGGGTCACTGCTGGAAATTAACATTCTTTGATCTTGAACCTTGTGATATGTCATTCAATTATCATGATGAAAATTAATTGTTAATTTTCTGGAATAATTAGTGATAAATATTTGTGAAATATTTAAAGAAATAATTATTTCATTGAATGACACTTGCCTAAACCACAATGATGAGATATTAGATCTTGATCATTGGTTCATCAACAAACATTGCTTTCATGAAAACCATAGTTTATCCTACAATTGTTGTAGGACAACTTTTACATGAATGAAAAACCCTCTTGCTTGAATAGGATTGGGGATTTGTCTAGCAAATCTCCTTATAATATAATCAAAAATGTTTTGATGTATATTATATGGTATAATTTCGGTTGAAAAACCGATGAACATCTCAAAGTACATGATGGTCTATCTGGTATTATCCTTTCCCGAGGCGGATGTGGTGCCTAGTCGGAGAGCATTGGGGTCGCGGGTTGCAACGTATGTGGTCCGTCCCACTCTCGTCGGTACTGGCCATGACAGCGGGTAGGGACTGTATAATACCGGAGACAGACAATGTGTATTTTTCTAATTTTTAAAATTCGAATAATACGTACTTTGAGTATATACCTACTATTCAAGTAAAAGACATGTTTGTTGATTGATGATTGGATTGATGATTAATTTAATGTGATTAAATTAATTATATCCAATAAACACTCTATTTTGAATAGATGTGTATTTCCCTTGGAAGAATTAATTATGTGAATATGATTCACGATAATTAATTACAATTTGAATATGAGGTGGAGGATCACATAAGTGACATCCATGGTCTCCCGTCAAGGCAAAGGATTTCGTCGCCAGTTGTTGTATACAGGAGACGCCTGTCCGAAGTGACAGATCCTGTATATGATTTAATTGGATCGGGTTCTTTGCTTCTCGAAAGAGTAAGGCCGTATACGTAGTGACCCAATATCGGGTCCTCATATTATTGGGGCGATATTGGATTGCGTATAGCGAGTATTAAGCCTGTTGACGGTTGGTTCAATTAATGACGGGTCAACATTGCCTTAGGGGTGGTGGGCCCGGGTGTTAAAGACCGAATTGGGAGATGCAAGTTGGACTTGCAAGGCGGAATGTGTTCCCGCTTCTTTTTATCCGAGTTGTAGGTTCTCATATTATTGGGATGCAACGAAGATAGGAAAGGAGATCCCAGATCTTGCTAGAGATATAATGGTAAGAATATCTCTTACATTGAAAGTGATTAAGGGAATGAACTTTCAGTGTTGACAAGGCAAGACAACTTTGATATAAAAATTCCTAAATCAAAGTAAAACATGTATATATAATATATACCCTTATGCAAATTTCTTATTTCAGATAATCCTTCATTAAACCCACTCAATGTTATACTCAATAATAACCAGTAAAAATATCTTGGATTGGACTCATGATCCAGATATTGTACTTGCAATTGGACACATTAATGTATGTGGTTGCAGTGTGCAAGTCCCCTCAACATAACGAGGAAGGGCAATTAAATAAGACAATAAGACATCACCTTAGGGTTTGTATGTCTTTATAGTCTTGATCTTTCATCGAGTGTACTTTGGAAGTGACATGTCGATGGTGATCGTAATTGTCGAATAATCCTTATAAAATAAAAGAAGATATTTTGGCATACATGTGTGCTCTAGACATTTAATCATGAATGACATGGTTCTCTGCATTATGCAGAATGGTGGCTCGAAAGAGATGATGTATTCAAAATGTTTGAATACCTACCTGAACCTAAGTCTCTAAGAGTTAAAATGTATGTAGATATGATGAGTGTCATCATTCTACTATCTATACTCTAGTCATTCATGAAGCTTTATGATATTCATATTGTATGAATTTAATAAAGCATGTATAAATGTTGAAATGCTCTTGTATTGAAATTCTTAGAATTCAACATAAGAGATTCTTTGTCTTGAACAATGGTTGTTTTTAGATGAAGAGAGCGCAGTGGAAGCATGGGTGAGACCCAAGTAAGAAGGAAAGTCAAAGAGTTGACCTACTTCTGTGACTTCCATATGACATCCAAAGAGTTGGATGAATGCCAATACTGCAATATGTTGATGTGTTGATAGTATGACTATCAAGTCTGTCTAAAATCCTTAGTGAAGGACTCAGATAGAGCATCAGAATAATCTACATGTAATCATTGGACTATGACTTTCTTATTTCATAAGTTAAAGTCTAACAATTGTATCCCAATCTTCTAATGACATTTGCAATTGGTTGCATATATATTAGAAGATTAGAAATTTGATCTTAAGGTTTAGTAGTCATCTACATGGATATTGATGTAATTGTTGCACCAATCTCTGTTGGATAGATGGACTTCATATTCTCAGTGGGAGAGCCCTTAGTCTTAGAGAATGTCTCTATGATCTAGATATTAGAATACCTCATTGTTTGTTTCCAAATGTTGGAAATAAACATGAACTCTGAGATAGAACTTTCATAAAGAGTTATGATGGAAATATTTCAGATAGTAATCTAACATCTAGTGGACTCCACAAAATTAGAATATTAATGAATGGTTCATTAAGATTTCTAATACTGAAAATCAAACCTTATAAGATCAATAGGAGGATGAAGATCATTTGACAATGATCTGGCATCAAGACTTGGACATTTGTCTATTGATTTGATCAATAGACTAGTAAGATACGAAACTTTAGAATGTCTAAAATTTCAAATCTTACATGCTTGTGAATATTGTATTCAAAGTAAAATGCTCCAATACACCCTTCTCTATGAATGGTGTTAGATGTCGAGGTATTCAAGATCTCATACATATTGATGTATGTAGATCATCTATATCATAATAAACATTATGGATATGTGATATCTATTAATGATTATGTATGATATGAGATTTCTTCTCTTCACCTGAGAAACCTTTGAAATATTCAAAGATTTCACAATTTGGTTTAGAACCAAAATTTGGAGGAAGAATAAATGAATTTGATCTAACCAAGGTAGCAAGTACCTATTAGATAAAATTCAAAGAATACCTTATAGAGATATGAATATCACTCCTCCTGGTAAACCTGAACTCAATAGAGTTGTAAGGAGATACAATTGGATCATGTGTGACATGATTTGATCAATGATGAATTTTAGCATAATTATCCTTAGTTTCCTGGTATATATGTGTAGTAGAGACTACAATATATATCCTTAATAAGGTTCCATGGATGTAAGCTGGAATCTAGCACTTGAGAGTGCTACTTCATTAGGAAAATAAAGTATGGTATTGGATACCTACTTTATGACCTTGAGATTCTTAAAAGATCTCATCTCTGAGAATGTGATTCTTGGAGGATTGAGACTCTTAAGAATCAAGATGAAATGAAGTGAAGGAACTCATTTAATCTTGAGAAGATAATGAGGCTCCTGAAATCGGGAACTAAAAGGACAATTAAAGATGAAACACTAATACCTCTTCAAATGAGTTTGAGGATGTATTCCATGTGTCAATTAAGCCTGACAATGATCGGACTTCATGTGATGAAGCTCCTAAAGATCATGACATGGAAAGATGGATATTAGCAATAAAGTCTAAAGTAGACTTCATATACAAGTGTTGTATATGAACCCTCGAGGATCCACCTATAAGGGTTAGACCCATTAAGGTATAAATGGATCTTTAAGAGAAAGGGAACCTGATGAGAAGGTAGAGACCTTCAAAGCTTGGTTCGTAGCCATGAGCTACACACCATAAGAGAAGACATTGATTGCAATGAGACTTTCTCTTCGGTAACCATGCTTAAACTCATCAGAATATTGCTAACCTTAGCTATACAACTTGACTATTGCATCTTCAGGAGTAATTCAAGATTGCATTCCTCTAAGAATACCTCTCGGAGGATATTCACATGAAGTAACCCCAGGGCTTCATGGTTGAGGAAAGCAATGTGTGAAAGCTAACGAAATCCATCTATGGACTCAAATAAGCTTCTTGTAGTTAGAACATCAGATTTGTTGAAATCATAAGTGTTATGATTTTAGATATAATCTTGATGTACCATGTGAAGCTTAGTGGGAGTTTCATTATGTTCATCGTGCTAAATGTAGATAATATCCTAATCATTTGGAATGATATAAGGATGATAATAAGTGTTTTATGATCTGGCTATCCCATACCTTGAGATATGATCTCAAGAATACCTCTTAGATCTTAGTTCTGAAGTTGTTCAGAAGCAAAGAAAAGAGGATATTGGGACTGTCACATTTGTAGTACACCTTGGACATATTCCATTTTTGGAAATTCCAAGAAAGGCTTTCTTACCTTAAGATTTGGTACTGACCTATCTAAAGGGATAGCACCTCAAAGAGTTGAGGAAGTGAATGCTAGAACTTCTTGCACTTGTGCATCAGTTATGGAAAGCTAAGTGTATGCTAAATGTGTACAAAAGCCATATATCTGCCATGCAGTGGGAGTAGTAAACTGTTACTAATCCTACTATGGAGAAAGAACAATTGATTGCAGAAATAACGATATCTTCAAAGAAGACAAGGCTTTAGAGATGGTGATCTCTGAGTCTTATCTTTTAGAGCTTAAGACTTTATAGATAGAGATCTAAAAGGTCTTAACTGTGGATACCTTGAGAGATAGTGATCTCCCGGAATAAGGTTATTCTAATAAGGATTATGGAAATACTGGTTATAATAGTTATTGAGCAATAGTGTCAAAGACACTATAATTTCTTTGTCAAGATTGAGTATAGGTTGCATTAGATGCAACATTCGCATTGGATGCGAGCACTGTTACCTAGGGATATGCAAGTGCCGTAAAAGGACTTGGCGTAGTCTCGTGGGAACAGAGTGACTGATCAGCTTACCTAGCTATTTCTAAATAGCTTATGATTGTCACTTGAGTGTGGGTTTAAATGATTAGCCCATTAATGGCTCTTTGGGCTAGTGGGAGATTGTTGGACATGTGAGCCCACGGCGAGCCATTATGCAATAAATGTTATTGCACATATCATTCCCTGATCTGAAATGAAGAATAAATAATTTACATAATAGGTCCCTCTGTACAATTAGGGTTATGTACCATGGCTATCTTAATGATCATACAAGTTGTTGATTCAATTATTGAATCATAGAGGCTGGTGCTTGGATGAATATCTAAAGAGTTAGATTGAGGACTCATCAAGCACCGTCAGATGATTGTTAAGATGTGATCTCCAGCCTGAGTAGGAGATGGCAATCCTTTTCTCACATAGGCTGATATCTGACTGACCTCTTGATGCAGGTCTTCTGCATAGGAATAGAGATTCGGAGGTGTCAGATTAGTTAGGTCAATGGGTTGACTTAACGAGATCGAGACAACCTAAGTCCTATGTTGAATGCTGTCACAGCATAGGCACGCATCCTCTGACCGGAGACAGATGTATTGCTATATGTCTGAATATGCACATTTGACAGACCAATAGGTTGATGACCTAACCAAGGTCTATACACCGGCGCGTTGGTGTGCATATAAGGGCATATGAGTAATACGATCTCTCAAAGGGATCATACAGGTTCAATACTGAACCGGAAGACATGAGCTCACTCATGAGATATTGGGAGGAATCAAATTCCGTGCACGGTCGTCTCGCTTTGGAAGCTTGACTGAATTTGTAGGTTTGATATATACTTTTGTGAAGTATATAATCAAGACCTAGGTATGATATATGCTTTTGGAAAGTATATGATCGATACCAAATCCCAATGATCAAATGAGAAACTTGGTGATCAAACCCTGAAGAAGACAGTGTAAAATAGATCTTGATCTTCGGGTTGACCATGGGTCTTCCAGTATGCAGGATGTACAGGTATTGGGAATACCTGAAGGGTGATGTGATCATAAACGATTGTATATCCATGACGCTTCCATTCCGAGGGAGTGATGAAACAGGTCTGGATTTTAGTGACTCCTTTCATTAGAGAAGCAATCCGATCTTAGTCCAAGTGTTGGACATTGGTCTGAATGGGATTCAGATTCAATGAGAAGAATGGATTTGCGGTCTTGATTTAATCAAGCATCTGTGGGAGGTACGTTCGATCTGGATTTGAGATAATATCTCAACATCCAAGTCACTATACATGGAATAATACAATCGCCCTGTCCTTATCTCCAAGTATCTGCGGAGAAAGCACATTATTTTTGAAAGGGTTCAAGAATAATTCTTTTGATGAAATATCCAAGCAAGGACTTGATGATTAAATGTGATTTAATTATCAAGCTTAAATATGAATATGATTCATATTGTGAAAATGATTATCTAAGATAATTAAATGAGATTTAATTATCAAGGATTAAGAGAATGTGGATAACACTATCCATGATATATGTGTGTTATAAATATGATTTATAATATACATATATAAGAGAGAGAATTTGTGTAAATAGCATTTGTTAATTAATA
The DNA here is from genome assembly GCA_037367405.1 of Ottelia alismoides. Taxonomy (NCBI): domain Eukaryota; kingdom Viridiplantae; phylum Streptophyta; class Magnoliopsida; order Alismatales; family Hydrocharitaceae; genus Ottelia; species Ottelia alismoides. Next base: position 1,014,521 of record JAZKJV010011285.1, on the reverse strand, counting down.
ATGTGGATTGGATTCACATTTGTTAATTAATTGGAAATGCAATTTACTAACTAGTTTGGGTTGTGAATATGATTCACACAATATTCAATGGCAAGATTGAAATATTCACAAATTAATTTGGAATTAATTTGGTGAATATTTATTGAGATTAATTAAGGAATAATAAGATAAATAAAATAGAGAAAACCACCTCCATGGGTGGCGTCACCCATGAATTGTTCATGGGTGACGCCCCCCCCTTTTTAGGAGGGTGGTTAACTCCACTTCATTTATCATGTTATCTCTTGATTAATTATTTTTAAATTGTTGTTGTTGAACAACAATCCTAGCCATTGATTTATCATGGACCAAGCATATCCCTTGGATCCATGTGTCCCATGGATTGAGATCCATTGGATCCTAAACTAGTATATAAGGAGGGCTAGGGTAGCCTTCCAAGGTACAACAACATTAAGAGTTGTGCAAGGTTACAACTCTCTCTCTTTCTTTCTCATTCTCGCCCTCTCTCTTTCTCTTCTCCATCAAGTGGCCGTCCACTTGATGTTGAGAAAGGAGAGACTCTCGGCTTCTTCTTCGACGACTCGTGGATCTCCATCTTCTTTGGAGTTTCTTACTCTAAAGGAAGACGACGGATTTCGTTTGACGAAATCGGGGGAGCCATCGCTTGGATCTTCATCGAGGATTGCGGGAAGGAACGTGACTCATCATCACGCCCGCAAGCGCGTTCTTCGTGGATCGGACTTAAGATAGGAGGATCTCTACTTTGGGATCTCGCGATCACAACCACGCTTCAAGAGGTATTCCTTGTACTTTGTGGTTTGATGAAACGATCTGAGAAGTGTTCTCGTGATCATGTGGTTTCATCTTTAAAGTTAAAATTTTAATTTCCGCTGCATCTAGCATCTAGTACGACTAGTTGCTCCGATTGCATACGATGCGATCGACACGCTTCCGTGATGCGCTTGAGGATTCTCGATATCCTTCATAGATCTCTTCAACTCCATCACCCCCCCTTTCAGTTCCACTCTGCAAATACTCCTTTGGGAAGTCGAGACTGTAGAAATGGTTAGATCTCTTCAACTCCATCACCCCCCCCTTTCAGTTCCACTCTGCAAATACTCCTTTGGGAAGTCGAGACTGTAGAAATGGAATCGACCCAACAAATAGCATGTTGATCGATATCAGGCTTCTCAACCTTCAAGATGCCCCTCCTTCTGGAAGAAGAAGAAGAAGAAGTTGTTGATGATGATGATGCAGATACTCCCTTCACCCTGAAGCTCTTTCGAGTTTTGACAGATGGAGGCGTGTCCATGTCTATCATCTCGGGTCTGCTTGAAAGTTGACATCTTTGATTGTCGATGAGCATGTGTGCCCATCCTTCTCCTTTGAAGGCTTCATGGTTGTTTTCCTCATCTTTGATTGGCCAGAAGCCACTGGAGAGCTATTCAAATTCTGTTTGGTTTCACAAGAATAGGGCTTGTGGGTGCTCGCCTCTAATACCTCCTTCCTTGCTCTGTTATTTCTTATGGGTTTCATGTAATTCGGAGGTGGCTTCGGCGACACGCGAGAACGATCGCCGAGCTTCTTGGGCATCGAGGGGCTTCCAACGGACACCACAACTTTCTTCTTTTGATCCATGAACTGATGGTGGTAGATAGGAGTATTGAAGAGCGGTGATTGCTTAGGGATTATGGTGATGATCGAGGAAGATTGTAAGATTTTGGAGGGATGAAGATGTTGGAATTGACCGGGAAAACCTGGTTGCAGAATTGATAATCCACGTATGTAGATGTGGATGTTGACGGAGATGATCTATCTTAAGGTTTGTAGGCCAACCAACCTGAGATAGATGCGTTGGTCATTTGGAGCTTAAGTTTTGTGCAAAGTTGGATAAATTAAAACCCCATTTAGCAGAATATCATGTGAGGTTTTTTTACCCGTATCGAAGTATCTTTTGTGATTATAAAGAACATTATGGATTCTTATGGTCGTATGTTTAAAATATGCATACGTTTTGACATGTTCTTTCGTATCTTTTATCTGAATCACTCGACCGTGTTTGATGGACATCTGTGGTGGTTCTGTGGAAGCATGCGAAGTCATTCGTTGCAATTTTAAGAAATATCATATGATTAAGCCCTTGAATTTGGATTCCGCATTTGCATGCATATGCTATTTATGTTTGGGGGAGGGGGGCGAGCTTGTTGGAGGAGGCGAGGTCTTCGAGCTTGTTGGTGTAGGCGATTTGGGGAAGGGGCTTTGGGGAGGGGAGAGATGATGGTGTGGAGGATGGGGTCGGGAGTGGTCCATGAGGAGGCGAGCGAGGGAGAGGGATCAAGATGAGGAGTCATCATTTTGTAAATAATGGGAATACAAAGGGTATAAAATATAAAATAGCCAACGGATATTGTTATAGTTAATGGAAAATTAGATGAAAGTTAACACGAGGTTATGAGTGTCAGAGTTAAGCAATATTCAAGGTCTTGGATGTAATTCATAATTATAAAGGGTATCTGGGGTAATTACGAAATTACTCAGGCTTATAGGTGTAAATTTCTCTTTTCTAAAAGGGGTTTTCAGGAGCCTGTCATAAATCTCATTTTCCCTTATTCTTTTCTTTTCCATCCACAATGTAAGTATTTATTGCACAACCCTCTAGGCTTGTCCTCTATCCTTTGTACAATGACCTAGTCATTGTGCAATTTTCAGAAATATCATATGATCAAGCCCTTGAATTTGGATTCCGCATTTGCATGCATATGCTATTTATGTTTGGGGGAGGGGGGCGAGCTTGTTGGAGGAGGCGAGGTCTTCGAGCTTGTTGGTGTAGGCGATTTGGGGAAGGGGCTTTGGGGAGGGGAGAGATGATTGTGTGGAGGATGGGGTCGGGAGTGGTCCATGAGGAGGCGAGCGAGGGAGAGGGATCAAGATGAGGAGTCATCATTTTGTAAATAATGGGAATACAAAGGGTATAAAATATAAAATAGCCAACGGATATTGTTATAGTTAATGGAAAATTAGATGAAAGTTAACACGAGGTTATGAGTGTCAGAGTTAAGCAATATTCAAGGTCTTGGATGTAATTCATAATTATAAAGGGTATCTGGGGTAATTACGAAATTACTCAGGCTTATAGGTGTAAATTTCTCTTTTCTAAAAGGGGTTTTCAGGAGCCTGTCATAAATCTCATTTTCCCTTATTCTTTTCTTTTCCATCCACAATGTAAGTATTTATTGCACAACCCTCTAGGCTTGTCCTCTATCCTTTGTACAATGACCTAGTCATTGGACTGGGGATTAACCTACCCAACCCACTCATAGGTTAGGCTCGATCTAAGAAATCTTATGAATGGGCCAGTCCGGCACATTCTTTGGGCTACCCATCAACTGGACGAGACATAAATATGTGTCACAAAGCCCAGCATGGCCTAGGTCATAATGATGAAAATATATATTTTAAAAATTAAATGTTACATTTCTTTAATATAATATACTTCAAAATTTTCTTGTACATTATCAATGGTACATTACATTTAGCATTTTACATTTCAAGCAATACATAAGATAATTATCAAGATTGATAATTCAAATTTTGATTATAGTAAAAGGGGTTGCATAGAAATGGATAGGAGATAGGAAACAAGCTGCGTCGCCAATCTCTTTTGGATGACGGATCCAATTCTTCGGAACACAACATTCATAGATATAGGAATCATAACATTGCTATGCATAATTTTTTAGACCCTCTTAAGGAGCTCAACAACTTCACTTTCCAAGAACCCAACTGTGCCAAAACCAAAGGGGATGGATACATGTTGATTGTACACCCAAGCCTTCTCATGCTTAGCCACTTTAGCTGAGACAGCTTTTTGTGCAGCATATCCCGCAACGAAATCGCTCCTTATAGGACCCACCAATGGAGAAAATCCAATCAAATCAACACATGCATATTTCCCTCTAGCCCATCCAAATATTAAAATATCTGCTGGTCTAAGTGTCGATCTCCCTGATAATGCGGTCCCGACATGCGGTTTATTAGATTGTCGGTTGTAGAGAGCTATAGAGAGGGAACCATATCGAATTAAATAAAAATTACAATATAATAGGAGAAAAATCCTATTTTATCATTCACTACTAATTTTACTAGGTGAGTGAGCCTGGGTCGAACTCAAGGAGGCAGAATACTTAAACTACGATTTTCAAGTCAAGGAAAAAAAATTCCAACAAAATTCTCTTTTATTCTTGATTTTACAAAGGAACAAAATTAAAAGGAAATACGACTGAAAATAAACTCGAGATGTCCAAAATCAAAACAACAAAACAAAGTGATGAAAAATACGAGAAAAATACTCGAAAATACCTTGAATAGTTATCGAGCTACCCTAGAAAAAGCGCGGAAAAATATGAAAAATACGAGGTCCAAACTTCCCCTACAAGCCAAGGGCTGACTTACAGAGAGGTCCTTGTAGGGACTGAAATGAAAAAGAAACTAAAAGAATTGCATTTAGGTCCCTACGCGAGGACCTAAATGAAATTTTTGGAAATTTCTGGGGTGCATTTGAAATCAGGAACTCGGCTGGGCTTAAGATGCAATTATTCCACCGGTTCGCTTTGAACGACTCAGATTAGAATCTGACGTGTGATCCGGACCGTCCAAGTGCGTCACGTGTCGCACACCTGTAGCCTCTGGCTTTTCTAACGGTTCTTGTGGTCGGTTGCACAGCTGACGATGATGCTTCCTTCTTCGACTTTTCTCTAGCAAATGAAGATAGTCTGGGGCCTCCTGCGGGGCCAGAGGGGTGACTCTTCACCCCTCGAGCTCGCCCGCGGTAGTACTCCTCCATAGACCGCGGAAGTCGATGGATATCAGTCGATGAAGTTGGCGGTCCCAGCTCTGATCCAGGAGCTGCTAGGTTGTTTCACCTTCTTCGGATGTGAATTGATTGTGTTTGGGAATTCCATTTGCTTTTAGATTTTCTCCAGATGAAAGTTGATCCTGCAAAAAATGAATTTATGTGCTCGATTTGCGAAGCAATCGGTCAAAGGATTAAGGATTGCAAGACCAAAATAGTGTTTCCAGAATAGATGAAAATTGGAATGAAAAGTAGTGAAATTGAATCACGAGATGGTTTGATTTTTAATTGGATGGAATAGGTGATTTGTATGGGCGCCTAAGAAGAATGATTCGTAAAGCTAATGACACGATTAACTATCCTAAATACAACACGATCTTCGAGAAAAGAATTAGTAAATGTGGAGGATTAGATCTGTGAAGAGAGGTCTATTTACCTCAGATGGCGGCTCGACGATCGATCTTCCCGGAGCTGAACGCAACGCTGGGCGGCGATGCAAGGTGGTGATGCACCTTGGAGCTTCTCCTCTGACAATCGTCTTCTACGCGGGGTAGCTAACTAGCGCCACTACCACCGGAGTTGGCCGTCACAGAGCTTGGAAGGAGAGGGGTCGGTTATGGAAGTGGTGGCTTTCAGGTAGTTGAAGAAGACTAAGTTGGTTATGCCAACTTCATGGCCTTTTATAGATGCAACGACGAAGCTCTAAGGTGGATCTAATGACTGGTGTGCATGATGGTTGTTAGGGGAAGAGAATGAAAGGTTAGGATCGAGCGAGCTAGTTAGTAGTGGCGTCTTTTAATTTGTTGAACTTCAGCCTGTGGAATAGAATCCACACTGGCTTCTTGAAGAAGAAGAGCGAGGTGCTGACACATGTCAGCACCTGGTTGTCCAGGCATGCAAAATTCAATCTAAATTAGATAATAAATAATAAATAGCATTATTTTAAAGAGGGATAAAACGAAAAATATAGATAATTAAATTATCTAAATTATGGTATAATTAATTTTTGTAAATAATAATTCTTATTTGAAATATAAATATTATACAAATTAATAAGTATAAATAATACTTTATAAATAGGTATTGAATTTTTAGTTCAATAAATAATTAACCATTTATTAATTTTATATTTTATTAATTATTAGAATAATAAATAACGCCTCTATGAATTGTTGTGTATTTTAATAAAATAATTTCGATATATTAATAAATACAGGTATAAGATAGATAGTTCAATTTCATCTATAAATTAGGGTTTTGGATTTTATAAAAATAATAATTAAGCTCCAAAAATTTTGAAATAAATCACGGTGAAAATATAATATCATAAAAATAATTAAAAATTATAAAATTAATAAAAATATAGATAATGTTTTCTAAATAAAATAAATAGCCCAGAAATCTTGTCGTCATTATGTCCCAAATCGACTTTTTGCAAACGGACCCTGATTTTAATGAAACCACCTCTATTAATTAGAGAATATTATTTTAGAAACTTTAAAGGTGAGTGGAATGAAATTTAAGTTTGTATGAGGAAGTTATGATGTTCGGAAGTTGAGAATTTAACAATTTTAAAGTGGGATTTCTTGCCATATATACAAGATAATATTTTTAACTTATTTTTATATTTTTATATACATTTTTAGAAATAATTAGAAAAGAATTTGATGAAAAATATGATCATATGAATTAATTAAAAATCAATGAATATTTGATAATTATTTGATAAATAGTGAATAATGTGTGGGGTGTTCTTTAATTTTTTTTCTGGTTTTCTTCCCTTATCTCCCCCTACTTGTTTATTCGTCAACCAATCCCTGCTGATTTGGTCTCGGGGGGTAGGTTATATAAATATATCTTACAGCTATATTTACATTTTCTGAGTCATATTGTACATATATGCATATCTACAATCTGCCTTCTTTTCTTTTCTTTATTATTTTTTATGCTTTATTAATTTACATGTTTTTGATGCATAAAAGTGCATTTTTATTCACGATTATGATTTTGATAAAATATGGAAAATAATGAATATTTACATGTATTTGTTAAGCGTTTTAAGACAAAATGCGACAGAAATGTTAATGAATCATGGATTCTTCAACCCCCTATACTTAAACTTTGCTAGTCCCTTAGCAAACACTTATTTGAAAAGTAAGTGAAAAAGAAAGTTAGAATGAATTTGTTTTCCTAATCTAATTCATGAGAACAGACAAAGGACAAAGTTCGATCGGGCCTAGAACAAGCATTTTGTCGGAACCTTAACTAGGATTAGTATTTCATCCTCAACTGTCCTCGAGTTCCACAAATCCTTATTCGAGATCATCTCACCAGCTAGTTCAGACTCACTTATTCATATCGCAAACTCTGTCAATCTTGAAGTCAATTTGTACAGTGTGTGAATCAATTTATCTCTTCCTGTTTAAAGAAGCGAAGAAACCGTCCATCCCAGTTATACACTTCCATTGATTCCTCATCCAGCTACTCTTCCTCGGGGAGGGAGGTATTCTCTTTCTGAGGTCAGTTCATGCTATGTCCAAAATCGAATATAGAGAGAAAGTAGAAGAATGAGAAAAGAACTGGAGTGCGACAGTGTAGATGCATCTCCTTGTGAAGCTCAGCCGGTGTAGCTAAGTTTCCACTAAGATTTGCAGGCATTTTTTTGTGGAAGCTTTGGACCATTATGGTCGTATTTGTATTTGGTGGCTTCTTCTTTGATTTGGCTTTATAATTTGCTTGCACTGCATTCATCTTTCTGTGCCTCGACAGATATAGAGTCTTTTATTTCGTCCCTTTTTTAAGGTCTTAGAAAAAATTGTGTTGGCAGATCCTTCCCTCATCCGAAGTGACTATCACAACCCCAATCTCTCTCGTCTTTAGAAGTCATTGTTGCAAAGACAAGGATAGAAACACACTACCAAGATGTACTGCCCTTCGCAACTTTATACAAGTTAAGCTAAGTGCAGAGTGCATGTGTCCAAAATTGGTTCATTGATGCATAGTTGTACGGATGACACCAAGTGTTCTACTTAAGAACATATGAGTTAATTTCCCAAATATGGTCTCATGGAACCCAAAGATTTAAGTCGAAGACCTGAAGAGTCTAAATTCCAGATCCTAATCTAGGTTCCTTACAATGACAGTTAAAGGCCATAATCAAGCTCCATCCTTTAGACTAGAGTCAATCCTTAGTTCTAGAAATCAAACTTATCTTGAAAAATGCGAATGCAAATGCGATAATGTTTTTGTAAAGTATATTTTCTGAATTTTATAGATTTTTATGGATTTTAAGGTTCTTGTAGTTTTTATGAATTTTAGGACTTTATACTTTTTTATGATTTTCCGATTTTTATAAACAAGTAATTATATAAGAATTTTACAAGATATATTTTATTTAAATATCTAATGTATTTTACAAATTTTATATACAGAAAATTTTACAAGGATTAAATGATTTTTACACATATTTTAATAGATAGGAATTTAAATAAGTATCATACATATTTTAAATACATATTTTAATTTAAGTCTTTTAAATACCAATTTTAGACATTTTTTACTTATTTACAAGGATTTTATAAGTAATAAATAAATAATTGGATGGATTTTAATTTAAACCTCACCCACTTTTTATGGATTTTATAAATATAGAAAATACATAAAAGTATGAGTTATGGACAAAAGCATATATACAATATATATGCACCTTCCTATACTTAGCTTGTGTTATGTACTCATAGCATCAAAAGAAAAAAAGGAAGACATAACTTGTGCTAAGTAAATGTGGGTGAAAAAGAATAAGAGAATAAAAGTCAGTCGACCCCCCTATACTTACGATCTGGTCATCATAAGTATACTGGAAGAGCAAAAATGAGGTGACTGAGCGAAAAGAATATATAACGAAGGAACAGAAGAAATAAAGAACACGAGATCAATGAAATCACTCGTTCCCCCTATACTTAGGATAAGGCATCCTGAGTATAGAAAAGAATGTGACCAAAAATTGGAGATCAGTGATTTGTGAAAAAGAAAGGATATACAAAAGAAAAAGAACAAAATCGAAAACGCTAATCATCAGACAATCAGTCCCTCCTATACTTAAGATCTTGTATCCTAAGCATAAAAGATGAGCAAAAATGGGGACGATTGTGGTCTGTGAAGAATGTACAAGTGTTGTGTACTCCAAAAATCGAATGGCTCAAAAATCTCTGCATAGGATGAGATGAAGTAGAAAAATAATCACGAGTCCTGTACAAAATAGATCATCTCAACCTGGGTCGTACGACATCATCTGCTATGTAAGTGTGTGTTGATCCCTGGTTGTCTGAGTAGAGCTGCCTCTGTAAATGAACTCTGTACTTGTCGTAAGCCTCTCTATTGAAATACGCGCCTCTGGAGTCGGATTACATAAGGTGTCTATATGTGTAACCATCACACCATCCGACTCTCTACGCTGCATAGACTGTATGATCTGTGAAATGTAATCAACTGACTCTTGTGCTATAATATGTGTACTCTCCATCTGCGGTACTGAAATGTCTACTGTGAGTGACTGCTCATCTGAATCTGATATGAAATCTGTCTCTTTATGTGAACAATCATCTGAATAACTAGGTACCATGTGATCTACCCTATCCTCGTGTAGGATATCATGTGTATCAAAATAAACGCTCTCGAGATCAAGAAACTGTGTATTATCTATGTGATGGCAATCGTCTGCAAGACTTTTGTCCTCTGAAGTAAATGAAAATACTAATCTGGGATTGCTACATTCTCTCTCCATCTCAATGTGTATCTCTCCATTGTCTGTGTAGAATGATACTCTCTTACGAATCTCGGATTCATCACTCTAAGTCTCATTAATTAAGCTCATATCCCTCAAAATCAACAACATTTCTGCATTTATTCTGCATAATTAGCATTCATGCATGATTTCATAAGAATTGCATTTTAGCATTAATTTTTGCACAAAATAAGAAGCCAAAAACCCAAGCCAAAGTTGACCTATAAATAGCCTCATTTCCCGGATTTTTAACTCCTCCACGCTATCTCAGAATGACACAAAACCACATCCACTGTGTGCACGTCACTAACAAGAATAAATAAAAAATACAAAAAAATTACTAACCCTGATAAGTGGACCAAAAACCCAAACCCTAGTTTCAGGATTTTCGGACTAAAAGCCCCATATCTTCTCCATCTAGTGTCCGATTTGATCCTACTCACTTTTGAACTAATGTACATTCAATTACCTTCAAAACAAGACCAAGTTCAAGTGAATCGGAGCTCGTATGTGAAAGTTGGGTTTTGGGCCTCTTTTGTACATTGTATATTTTAGCGGTTTTCTAACCTACATTTTATGTATATATTTTCTTAATTTATAAAAATCCAAAATTAGATTTAGATGTCTTTTATTTATCTTTGATTTCTCTATATTTTTCTGGATTTTTATCTTGTTTAAAAATGATAAAAAAGTTAGAAAACCAAAAATCAAGGTATTCTATGTACATGGGATACACCCAAAAATTCACTTTTTACATGTGACCGATTTTGGCTTTGATGTCTTTTCGTCGAGACGAGCATTTTTCGTGAAGGAACTTTTTCGATCCGAGGTCATTTGCTATTTATTTTTGATTTTACAAGATCTTTTCCTATGGATTTTTCTGGTGCTGACACATGGCAGCCTAAGAGGCCACCACGTGTCAGCGGTTTTTGAGCTTTATTTATATAGTTTTTATAGAGAAAAAATTAAAAAATAATAATAAAAAAATAATAATAAAAGGGGCGCACGTGCGTCGCACGTGCCATCCCAGGCACACGCTCCGCACGTGCCCCGCGCCCCTCAGCCTTTCTCCTCCTTTGCCACGTGGCATCTCGACGGCCGTTCGATCTCGGCCGATTGAACGGCCGCGGTGCCTCATCTTCCTCCCAACGCCCTCCTCCAAAACCTCCGTCGCCGCCTCCGCTAACTTCGCAACCGCCGCACCTGCCCTCTCCAACCATCTCCCCGCTATCCTCGCAACAGTCAACCTACTCCCGTTCATCCCGCAACTCCATCGCCGACTCCCTCACTGGCCGCTCTTCCTTCGTGCCCTATTTAAAAGCCTCGACCACCCCCAGTCCGACTTATCCGCCGACTGCACAAGAATGGAGCCTCGGTGGTGACAGTTCGGAGCCCCGTCTTCTCCGGCGAGATCCGAGAGTCTCCGCGACCCTCGTAGCAGACGCGCCTCCTTCGCCATACTGATCTTTCTCCGCCTTGGCGTTGAGCCGACAACCACCGCCTTCAACTTCGACAACTTCGTCATCGACACTCCCAACGCCGTCGAGCTACGTCTTCTCCGAAATCGACCATCCTCCAGAAGCTTCGTGCTTCACTTACACTGCCTCCATCTTCGACAACGACCACCTTCTTCACCAACGCTATGCCATCAACGATTCAACTCCGACCTTCGTCTTCATCCATCGCTCTGAGCTTCCCTACGACACCAACGCCGCCATCTTCTCCACCCGATCATCGACAACTACAGCAGCTACACCTTCGTCATCGACACCCCCGACGTCATCGCCACCAGCTTCAACTTCGCCACGCCAGTGCCCCCGTCTCCACCAACGTTTCTCCTCTGGCACTGCACCGGAGCCCCGCTCGCATCTTCACCGACTCCGCTGCTTCCTCCGCCGACCATCACCGATGCGCCAACCGCCTCCGACGCTCCGCCCCGGCCTCCAGGCCAAGGCCCCCGTCACGCGCGCTGCACGTGAGGACGGGGGTGACGTCAGCCACGCCATTCATCCAGAGGTCACGTGCTGTGCACGTGATCCTCTGGGCCATTTGCAGCCACACCCCCGGAGGATCTTCATATTGCAGACAAGTCCACGAGCTCCAGGTCACGTGTAAGGCACTTGATTCTGGTGAATTTTGTAGAGAACCCCCCACAGTATAGGTAATTGCAATTAGGTCCTCCGCAGTTCATTCTTTTTATATTTTGTTTATTTTATTTACATCTGTACCCTCGCATTCCTCATTCAGTTTAGACCTCTGTTTTCCATCATTTTATTTATTTAAAAATAGCATTTTGTTCATATTTTAATTCTCTACACTTTGATATAATGTGGAAATTTTTCTGATTAATGGTTAATTCATACTTATTTATTTTGTGGAAAATTGTGAAGTTTACCCAGTTTATGCTCTAAATTTTGTATTTGATTAACCAGAGCTTTCAAAATCCCTGAAAAATCACATGTTGTAGAGTTTATTTTGGTGAACATTGTGCCCAAAAAGAATTCATTTGCATGCATCATTTGCCCTATAAAATTCATTTTGCATATTTCAATGTTTAATTTTTAATAGGTATTAAACCCCACATTTTCGAGGTCTAGGATTTTTCTGAGATCCACCACCTAGTGATAGATCTTAGATAATTTTATAACTTGAAAATAAATAGGTTTGATATTTATTATAATTAAATATTGAAATTCATTTTGTTTGCATTTAAAAATCCATAAAAAAATCATTTTGCATCCAAAAATTCCAAAAAAATTACGGTGCATCCATTTCATCATAATCTACATGGTGGCCAAGTTTCATATTTTTCGGACAGAGTTTGAACATAGCCGATATTTTAGTCCCTAAGATTGGCCGAAATTGCATCTCGCATCCCTATTTGCATTGAAAATATAAAAAAAGACCACCTTGAAAACCGAACACGAAATTGGATAGACATAATTCTAGGTTGTTCCTTTGCCTCCTTGTGATCGACCTTAGGACTTGCCCAAGAAAAATAAACATAAAAACCACTTGATTAAAATTGATTAAAAATTCGTGGTTATTTCTTGACCGTTTCCGATCGCCGCCTACAACGAACGATAAATTTTTATTTTCGCGCACTATTATTAAAATCAACATCTCTTAACTCGGCATTTTTCGGATTCGTCACTCTCCCAGCATCATAATCAAAGAGTGCACTTGCTGTCTGCAAAAAGGGCCTCCCGAGAATTATTGGAGCAAGGTGTAAGTGTGTAGGGCATGTCATGTCTAGGATAGTAATGTCCACTGAAAACTGTAAGCCCTGAACGGTTACAATAATGTTCCTCAGCACACCTCTAGGTCTCTTCACAGATCGATCTGCAAACTGAAGTATCGCTCGTGATTTATAGAGAGGACCTCGCTTGAGCTTATCAAGCAAAGAGAATGGAAGCAAGTTGATCAAGGAACCATTATCTAAGAGAGTATAATGGAATGCAGCATCTTCAATCTAACAAGTGACATAGTGAGCTCCAGAATCATTCTTCTTCTTGGGTGCCTTGTTCCGAATAGCACATGAAGTTGCCTGGGTCAATATATGCTTCTAAACTCATGATCTCTTCTTCCTACACGTAGTATATCTATTCTTCAGTTGATTCTTGAGCGTAGGTAAATGATCCAAGGCATCGTGAAGTGGGATCTTCAAAAAGATGTCATCTTTTAATAATGGAATGCAGCATCTTCAATCTAACAAGTGACATAGTGAGCTCCAGAATCATTCTTCTTCTTGGGTGCCTTGTTCCGAATAGCACATGAAGTTGCCTGGGTCAATATATGCTTCTAAACTCATGATCTCTTCTTCCTACACGTAGTATATCTATTCTTCAGTTGATTCTTGAGCGTAGGTAAATGATCCAAGGCATCGTGAAGTGGGATCTTCAAAAAGATGTAATCTTTTAATAATCATCCAGTCTCTGGAGTCACACCATTCTTTTTGGTATTTTTCTTTCCTTTTCCAAATAAGGCATCGGGAAAATGAACAATATCGAGAATGACAAAATCAAACTTTTTATTTATTTCAAAATCAGCTTGTACATCGAGAGTTTCATAATTATGTACAAAACTCTCTAAAATAGGGGAAGAAAAGTTTTGTTGGGAGTATCAGCATGGTCTGGCGTGATATCATTGTCTAACTCGCCTGTGTCCATGTCAATTGTTTCAGCATCGCTCCCTTCTCGCTGATCATTATGATGGTCTTCATCAGTGTGATGGTTCTTCTCCTCAGCATCAGAATGCTTTTGATCATGGATTGGCTCTCTCTCCTCATCAAGTGCCCTCTCCTCTACTCCATCAGGTGCTCGTGATGATCTACCGCTCCTGAGATGAATGAAGTTAGATAAAAATTCAGGAAAAGAGATCGTACCTGTAGTGGTGTCTACCCAGACTACATGCATCCTCTTGTTATTCGGGTTCGTCTGAGGCTGTCTGAGTCATCTTCGGTGCAGTTAACTCATCCAAATGATGGTTAACCTGCTCCATCTCTGTTCTATGAGCAGTATGGAGCGTGCTTAGCATATCCGTGATCTGATTCAGTGCTAGGGCTTGTGAAGACATCTCAGATTCAATTTGGTGACCCTGGATTTCTACTTTCTCCTGCCTTGACGTGTATTACTGTGAGGTGTAAGGCTGGGAAGATCTCTACAGTATAAATGAAGACTGATGCTGCTACTGATAATGATATGTCTGTTAATGGTTAGCAGCATATTGATAGGAATGTGGTCTCTTATATGCGTGTTGATAAGACTGTTGCTACATGAAAGGTTGTCGGTGCTAAAAGTGTGGACGTCCATGTTGCGACTGACTATACTGCTGCTGGGCTGATGATGAGGTACACAAGGTTGCTGAATCGGAGTGTACCATATTCCATTGATCTCAAGAGGGACTAGAGATTCAACATTTATCCACAGAATTGGTGATCTGACCAGTATTGGCATGAGACTGGTTCTCATGCCAATCAATCTGCGGAGTCTCTGGCTCGCTCTGGACGAAATGTATTTGGCGGTTGGGCAGAGCGGGTAAAGACCTCCGTGCAGGTTGTGGAGTAGAAGAAGCTTGAGCCTGCTGATACTGAAGTTGTAGTTCCATCACCTTCTTCGTAAGATCACTCAGCTGTTGAGGCAGAGATAAGAGTTTCTCTAACTCTCGCAGCGGATGCAAGTCTTGAACTTGCTTCTGAATAACATCTACCAACGCTAATTTTTCACTAATAAAACCCATGTTGGTATTGGATTCATAATCTGAAATGTTCACCACCATATGATGCTCTCGGTGATGTGGTGGCCAAGGGGCTTTCTGGAATACCCGAGTAGAGTCAACGACTCTTGATTTCTCTGCCATCCCTTCGAAGATGGATCAAACTGACTCGACATCCTTATTCATATAGCTGCCGCCACATGTGACATTACCAACCCCTGAATGTCTGGCTGGAGTCCTCCGAAGTAATTCCGTACTAGCACCTTCATTTGTATCTCGTGATGAGTACATCTCTCCGTCAGATCTTTGAATCAATCCCATGCCTCATGGAAAGATTCATTCGGTAATTGTATGAAATTAGAGATCTGACTTCCCATCGTATTCCTCCTTCCAAGAGGAAAATATTTACGTAGAAAAGTGGACTTTAGATCATCCCATTTAGAAATTTCTTTCCTAAATGACTCATCCAGTAAAGCGCCTTATCAGTTAAGGAGAAAGGAAAGGCTTTGAGGCGAACAACCTCCTGCGTAACTCCTGGATAGCTTTTCGTACCACAAATAGTCTCAAACTGCTACAGAAAGGTAAATGGCTCCTTTGTAGCATTCCTGTAGAATTTGGGAAGCAAAGAGATGAAGGACGGCCTCAACTCATGTGGCCCTTGATTCGGCGGTAGCCGAATCCAATGATGTAGCATTCATGCTCCCGGCTCATACTCATCTCGTAACGTGGCGGGAACCATTGCAGGTGGTAAAGGGTCCCGGCTCCTACTCTCAGCGTGGCTATATCAGCTCGCAACTCATTCTGAGTTCTGAATTGTTCTCGAATCTGTATGTTCATTTGTTGTAATGTGTCGAGAATCTCGGTCGTGATATTTGCGGCTGGATCTAGTCTTCCCTTAGCATGGTGATCCTTAGCTGGCCTCTCCTCTGCTGGTCCTTTTCTACAACCCATGTGCTTCATATCTTCTGTGAAAGAGAATTTCTCGTAAGAACTCAGCGAAAAATTGGCTGGAGAAATTGATAATGCATTGAGACAAGGGTCTGCCTCAAAAGACTGCCCGGGAGGCGAGGGAGTCTAGGTCTGACTCTCCTCGAGATCAGGTGGGACCAACTCGGGAAGAGGGTCATCCCGAGTTTGTGAAGATGTATGACAGACGATGAAAGATCGAGGGCTCACGGAGTCTGAGCAAAATAACCATCGAGTCATCATATTCGATGTCAAGAGAGTGATCGTGAGAGCAGTGTTATCGATTCAAGAGAGATGGGAATGCGTCAAAGCTGCGGTAACTTACGCCCCACAAACAAACACAAAGCAAACTCCGTTGTCATAAACACAAACCGATGATGATCGTAAGAGTTCAGTCATTTATCTTGTTGGTTTTAGGATTGTATTAGCATACAAATGTATTCTCCGATTATCGTGAGCTGATAGGAGCTCGAAGTTTCCCCGCAATACTATCCCAAGTCCTTACAGAAAACCACTTGTTCATGGCCAGTATGGGAGTAAGTACAGACCGTTTCTGGCTTCCTGTGTTGCTTGAGGACCGAGTCTTACGCAGTGTCCTCTAAACCACCCATTCTGCTAAGTAAACTCGGACCGTTACCAGCTACCCGAGCGTACCCACTGAAAAATAGTGATTAGGTGTATGGACTAAGTAGTATTTTGAAAGAAATACAGGTTTTTGGTTCTATCCTTAAGGGTCATGTCTCACTCGCGAACTCTGAAAAGTACCTGTGCGGGGATTTCTCTCCCAAATCAATTGATCCTTACGTTTGTTTTAGGTCAGATACTTAAGCAGTCCCGATTTTATTTTTGGTTATATATTTTTTGGGTTTTTTTCAGACAAGCATCTAATGAATGTCTTTTATTATATTTTTTAGAAATCCTAAAATCATGCACCTATGTTGGGAGTCCTAAGACTAACTACAAAAGCGCAATCAGATAGGAAAAGAAAATGAAAACTCCTAAGCAAGAACCTAGCCTCGTGAAAAGCCGTGAAAAACTGGCGATGCAAGAAAAACTACGGTGGGTGCCCTAATCTCCTGAATGCATGGCACTCGGTGCATCATACCATCAAGAAAATGGGAGCGGAGGTACAAGTCAGGATGCCCTTATGGGGCCCCATTCTAACGAAAACAAAAACCCGGGCAAGTGCCTTTCCCTTTTTTTACAAAAATATATGAAGAAGATACAACACAAACCCTAACTAATCCTGCCCTCAGCAACCGAAAATCTTGGTCTCTGCACTTTCAACTGCTTCGGCTTTCGAGGAAAATAACTGAACCTACATGCCCTGCAAAGATTAATTAATAAAGAACAAAAATACACAAAAAAAACGTACACAAAAATTTCAAAGGAACACGAAAAACCGCAAAAATTGAAGAAAAAACCGTAAATCAAAAACTGAAAGAAAACATAATTCATAAAATTAAGAATACGAGAGAAAATCAAGTCAAAAATCGCTGTAGAAATAATGTCTCCCCGACAACGACGTCATTTTGATATCGCGGTCTCGACCTGTGGTTTATTAGATTGTCGGTTGTAAAGAGCCGCAGAGAGGGAACCATGTTGAATCAAACAAAAATTACGATATAATAGGAGAAAAATCCTATTTTATCATTCACTACTAATTTTACCCACTGAGTGTGCCTGGGTCGAACTCAAGGAGTCGGAATACTTAAACTAAGGTTTTCAAGTCAAGGAAAAAAAATTACAATAAAATTCTCTTTTATTCTTTATTTTGCAAAGGAAGAAAATTAAAAGGAAATACTTCTGAAAATCAACTCGAGATGTCGAAAATCAAAACAAAAAACAAAGCGATGAAAAATACGAGAAAAATACTCGAAAAATATTGAGCTACCGTAGAAAAAACACGAAAAATATGGAAAATTTGAGGTCCAAACTACCCCTACAAGCCAGGGGTCTTACAACAAAGAAAATATATTGTTTTTATTACAGAAAGGTCCTTGTAGCGACTGAAATGAAAAAGAAACTAAAAAAGTTGCATTTAGGTCACTGTCCTGGGAACTAAAAGTAATTTTTGGAAATCTCTGGGGCGCGTTTGAAATCAGGAACTCGACTGGGCTTAAGATGTAATTATTCCACCGTTTCTCTTTGAACGGCTCAGATTAGAATCTGACGTGTGATCCGGACCGTCCTAGTGCGCCACATGTCGCACACTTGTAGCCTCTGGATGTTCTAGCTGTTCTTGAGGTCGGTTGCACAACCAACGACAGGGCTTCCTTCTCCGACTTTTCTATGGCAACTGAAGATGATATGGGGCCTCTGGCGGGGATAGAGGGGTGACTCCTTCACCCCTCGAGCTCGCCCGCAGTAGTACTCCTCGTAGACGGCAGAATTTGATGGATATCAGTCGATGAAGTTGGTGGTCCCAACTCTGATCCTGGAGCTGCTAGGTTGTTGCACCTTCTTCGGATGTGAATTAATTGTGTTTGGGAGTTCCAGTTGCTTTGAAATTTGCTCCAGATGAAAGTTGATCAGCAAAGAATGAATTTATGTGCTCGATTTGCGATGCAATCAGCTAAAGGATTAAGGATTGCAAGATCAAAATAATGTTTCCAGAATAGATGAAAATTGGAATGAAAAGTAGTGAAATTGAATCACGAGATGGTTTGATTTTTAATTGGATGGAATAGGTGATTTGTATGGGCATCTAAGAAGAATGATTGGTGAAGCTAATGACGTGATTAACTATCCTAAATACGACACAATCTTCGAGAAAAGAATTAGCAAAGGTGGAGGATTAGATCAGTGAAGAGAGGTTTATTTACCTCAGATGGCGGCTCGACGGTCGATCTTCCCGGAGCTGAACACGACATTAGGCAGTGATGCAAGGTGGTGATGCACCTTGGAGCTTCTCCTTTGACAATTGTCTTCCACGCGGGGCGTCTAACTAGTGTTGTCACCACCGGAGTTGGCTGGCACGGAGCTTGGAAGGAGAGGGGTCGGTTCTGGAAGTGGTGGCTTTCAGGTAGTTGAAGAAGACTAAGTTGGTTATGCCAACTTCATGGCCTTTTATAGATGCAATGGTGAAGCTCTAAGGTGGATCTAATGGCCGACGTGCATGATGGTTGTTAGGGGAAGAGAGTGAAAGGTTAGGATCGAGCGAGGTAGTTAGTATTGGTAAGGAATAATTTGTTGAACATCGGTCGGTGGAACAGAAGCCACACCGGCTTCTTGAAGAAGAAGAGCCAGGTGCTGACACGTGTCAGCACCTGGTTAACCAGGTATGCAAAATTCAATCTAAATTAGATATTAAATAATAAATAGCATTTTTTTCAAGAGGGATAAAAATGAAAAATATAGATAATTAAATTATCTAAATTATGGTATAATTTATTTCTGTAAATAATAAATCTTATTCGATATATAAATATTTTACTAATAAATAAGTATATAGCTATTGAATTTTTAATTCAATAATTAGTTATTTATTTATTATTTTTATATTTTCATAATTATTAGAATAATAAATAATGACTTTATGAATTTGTTTGGATTTTAATAAAACAATTTAGATATATTAATAAAAATAGGTATAAGTTTGATAGTTCAATTTCATCTATAAATTAGCATTTTGGATTTTATTAAAATAATAAATAAGCTCCAAAAATTTTAAATAAATCATGATGAAAATACAATATCATGAAAATAATTAAAATTATAAAATCAATAAAACTATAAATAATGTGTTCTAAATAAAATAAATAGCCAAGAAACCCTGTTGTCATTAGGTCCCAAAACCGACTTTTTGCAAACGGACCCTGATTTTAATGAAACCACCTCTATTAATTATAGAATATTATTTTAAACTTTAAAGGTGAGTAGAAAGAAATTCGAGTTTCGTATGAGGAAGTTATGTTGTTGGGAACTTGAGAATTTGACAATTAAAAGTTGGATTTCTTGCCCTATATACAACATAATATTTTTAACTTATTTTTATATTTTTATATACATTTTTAAAAATAATTATGAAAATAATTTGATGAAAAATATATTCATATGAATTAACTAAAAATCAATGAATATTTGATAATTATTTGATAAATAGTGAATTATGCGTGGGGTGTTCTTTAATTATTTTTCATGTTTTCTTCCCTTATCTCCCCCTACTTGTTTGTTTGTCGACCAATCCATGCTAACTTGGTCTCGAGGGGTTGGTTATATAAATATATCTTACATCTATATTTACATTTTCTGAGTCATATTGTATGTATATACATATCTACAATCCACATTCTTTTCTTTTCTTTATTATTTTTTTATTCTTTAATTATTTTCATGTTTTTGATGAATAAAAATGAATTTTTATTCATGAATATGATTTTGATAAAATATGGAAATTGATGAATATTTCCATGTATTTGTTAAGGGTTTTAAGACAAAATGCAACAGAAATGTTAATGAATCGTGGATTCATCACTCCCCTCCTATGGATTCGTCAGGAAATTGACATGTGCTTCTTTCTTTGAAGCAACCCCTGCATGCCTATGAACATCATAAAGGAAATCCTTGATAAAATAATGTCAATATTTAAAACCTGACAGTTCATGACAATGAACGACATGCTCCCCAAAGGCGTCTAAACAGGATTTGTGCCATACTGGACAAGCCTCATCTGCTGGAAATAAAAGAATAATGAGGCGATGCTTGAGAATAGTATGGTACTCAATGGGTGACTTATTCATTGCAGGCCCCTCAATAGGAATGGCAAGAAGAAAATCTTGAGCACATTCAGCTTGCAATCATCATAAAATTGCTTTTTGTCTAGCAGTCATGTCAAACTCAACTTCCTTTTCTTTTGCTATTTTGCTAAAAAGGGAATTCGCGAAAGCATTCTGGGATTTAAGGGACAGTATCCTTATTAGCAAAATATGTAAGATCAAGAGACGGAAGTGTGACATGTAGACCTTCCAAACCATTTAGAAAAACAGAATCCATATCATATATCACACTGTCTCGTAATATGTGGTCTTGGAGCATCCAAGATTGAGGTCAAGAGGCCACAAAAAGTATATGAAGAAGCCTCGATAGCCAAGTGCAAACCTAAGCCATTGGGTCTGATTGGTAAAGACGCCACTCACCATTGAGGGTCACTAAAGAAAGGGCCTCCACAAACCACAATATCCTCAATAGCTCCACGTAAACCTTTGTTAAACCATGTAGCAGCACGCTCCATGTATGCAGGTTGACACATCCTCAAGCCGAATGATCTTGGCAATACCAATACAAGAATGTAATAAATGTAGCTCATTTTGCAAATCATTCAACTGAGGAAGTAAAACTCATTAAATCAACAGCTTTGGTGGCCCTCATCATAGCCAAATCTTCAACAAAGTCTTCATCTCTGCTCAATGCTCCCCCAAGTAACTTCATGCCTAGCTTCGGCCTCTAAATATCCATTGGAAACAACCCTTTGTAGTTCTTCTGACCATAACATGAAGGTCAGAAAAGCTCTATTTTTTATATTCAAAATAAGCCCTATCTCGGGACCCCTATGTTGAATAAGGTCGTCCCTTGTCCACCTCTAACATATCCCAATGATAGTCCCATCATCAAGATACCAAGCATGGAGCAAGAGTTTACAATTGTCTCTGATCTCATGAATAAGTGGGTGCCATTCTAGAGAAAAAAGAAGTGGACCTAAAGGATGCTGCAATCCTGTTGAAGACCGCATATGATTGTCTCCAGTATATAATCCGACAGCTTGAACATATATAAATTCCACCCATGAAGAGATAGAAGGGCATCTCCTCCTAACTTCACCGAGAATCAGCGATCTATCTATCAAATTGAAAGTATTAGAGAAATCTACCATAATCATAGAGAGAGACCCGCACCCGTGAAGCTTGCTTAGAAGACGGTTGGTGTAGTGTAAGATGGATTTCGCTCCTCCAGATACATCAACCCCAGATTGAAAGTCATTGAGATACTTAGACATCTCTTTGCCCACCCCTGTCATCATGTGCCTACAACAATAGGACGAATGCCATTGTCCGGTTTGAGCAGTGGAGTAAGAGGTGCAAAGTCTGCAAACTAAGACAAACTCAAGGGACATCTCCCACTTCGCCATAAATTAACTACTAAGGAGATAGCATGTTGGAGATCCCTGGTAACCGCAGACCCCTCCCACATAGGGCATCTAAAATGTGTTGAGCTCTCAGGCCATGTCTTCCACATGATGTCCCTTTAGGAAGAGATTTGATAGCCTGCAAAATAGCATTTGCATCAGCTGTTAGAGGAGTCTCTGAAATCAAGATGTTTGGTAGGGAAGGAGGCAGCTTATAAGGATGTTTAGTTTTTAAGGCCTTCAAGGTGTTTTCATTAAACAGAGCCACTCCTAAAAGCATAAAACTTTTATGGATGTTGTAAAGTGTCCATCTGACACTTTGCGAAGACATTGTCGGATGTTAGAGATTTGATATTATTCTCCTCCAAATAGTTCTTCTGATTAAGATATGAAGTCCCAGAAACATCCCATTTCAAAAAATCACCCACTCAATTGGTGAATCCATCTGCATTGGCCCATGTAGTGAGTGAGCTTAGAATAAGTCGTTGTTGCAAGGATCTTCTATTACCATATCTTTTATCCCTCTTATTTATGGGTTTAAAAACCTGCAAGGTTCAATGGGGAAGAAGTAGAAATCTCACCCATGCTTGTATGGACTCCAGTTCGACGATAACTTGATACAGAGCTGCTTTCAAATCATGAGAGAAAGAGAGTTGACAACTTGGAGGAAAGCTCTTAACGGCGGTGACCGGATGCTTAAAAATACGATCAAGGAGTGTAGCATCAACAATCACCCCATCTGTGACATCAAGTATAACAGGTAGGATTGTTTTGACGATGCTGATAATGTGCCCTTTAACTACACCCGCATCATCTATAGCCCGAATAAGGCCATCGTCATGATGTCAAGCATGGCTCACAACTTGTATCTTCATACACCTCCCACACAATCACCGATCAAGGACCCTCAAGGTACCTTCTATGGCAAGAAATAGATCAAGATCAACCGCAATGGTGTCCTATAAAACAAAAGCGCGTTCATCGCTGAAAAGATGTGCCCTCTAAATATGAGAAATTAATCGTGTAGTCCCTTTGCTCCCTTCTCTACCATTTAGACAACAGTGGAAGTTCCAGAATGGACACAACAATCCACCTCCTTCTTCCAAGCCAGACATAGTAGAGGTCATCCTTATGGGAGGAGGGGACATCGATGAGTGGGTGCCGCCTCATCAGGATGCACAGGGATCTCTTTGGAAACGACAAGCCAAGGGTGGGGGCATCGAGAGCAGGGGTGCTGGGGTCTGGATGGGGGCGCTGGGGTCAGTTCTAGGCAATGAGGTTCGGGCACCAGGCGTTGGGGGCTGAGCGGTGGGGGTTGGTGCTGGGGTTGGGCGATGGGGGTCGATGCTGGCCACTAGGTGGGGCTGGGGCTGGGCAATGGGGGTCGGGGTTTGGGCGGAGGGTTGGGCGGAGGTGCTGGGGTAGGAATGCGGGCGTCGGGGGTTGGGCGGTTGGGGTCGGGATTGGGCTGGGGGCGTGGGGTGCTGGGCGGTCGGGGCGTGGGGGCGTCGGGGGCATGGGGGTATGAGGCTGGGGGTGTTTGGTTGGGGCTAGATGATTTAAGAGTTTAGATGATGCTAAAATATTTATGCATCTTTTTGAACTATATACCACATTTTGGGAAAGGATAGAAGTGTACAAAAAGGCTAGGTCCTTTGAATTTTGTGTGATTCTCTTTTACTTTTTATACTATGATTCTTCATAAATTCTATGGTTTCGTTCCAGAAATTATAGAACATGAGCCTCTCCTTGGGCATCTTTATATGCATGAAATAAATTTCTTTCTGGAGATGCTCAATTATTTCTTATGTTCTGATCGCTCTTAAGGACGTTCTTGTGTTATTAGTGATTGAATGGAGCTAGCTTACCTTTAATTAAGCTATGTTCATACAACATAGACTTAGGAGAGATTTAGTTGAAGTTGAACTGAATATCTGATGATAATCATGATGTTATCTTTGAAACTGTCTAATCTTTTTGAAAGAACAGAATGATGGATCTGATTGTTCCAGATGTTGGGAAGCTGCTGAAAACTATTGGACTACAAATTTTCAAAGAAGCACATTAGTTGATTAAAGATATCTCATTGTTGCAGTCATTTGAACTCTTTGGGAGGTGTTGAATCAGTTAACAGTTCTCAATAACTGAACATAAGGAGGAATTTTGAGAAATCAAAGATTCAGTCGAATGAAAGCAAATTATGGAGTACTGATGCCTATTCAAAGGCTCACTAAGGTTTTGATAAGGAAGGTGCAATAGATAAAGGTGGGAGCCCACTAAGAAAAAATAAATTATATAACACGTGAAAAAATATTTTGGATTCGACCCATGGGCCCATCTCAACGTCTCAATAGAAGGCTTTAGATAGGGATGCAAATAGACGGATACATGTGTTATTATATCCTTATCCATTTTAAAATAAACAGATACTAAAACTATGCAACAACATCCTTAAAAAAATAGATACATATGTAAAAGGGATATATATCACATACAATTAATGTTGGAAATATTCTATAGATTGACTTATATGTACGTGAATTGAATGGAAAAGACATGATATAATTATAGTAAATGTGCTTATATCATAAAAATATATATTGAGTACGGTGAAAAACAGTTTAGAATTATGTTATATATGGTTAAAAATAAATCTACAATTATATTTCTTTTCAAAATGGATAAATGGATATAGATGTTTACGGATATCAAATTTAAAAATATCTATATCCATATCCACTTTAAAAAGGATACGGATACGTATGTCTGAATTTGTATAAAATGAATACGGTGGTGGATCGGATAAATATATATATATATATATATATGTATGTATTTGTTCACATCTCTTCTTTTAGAAATTCAGTCTTAACCGGTCCAACCCACACATTCACTAGGTTTATTTGTACATCACCTTAAAAGTGATTTTGTTTTTGACCGTGATTCTAAAAGGGGTATCCCTAAATGGTTTTGATTTTTAGTCTGCTTTTAGTTTAATTTAAAAAGGATTTCCCATCTATTTATTACTTTTTTTCATTACAATTTTAAAATCTATTTTTGTGAAGAATGTCATTTGCTCATAATTGTTTTCAATTAACTTTTTTTTGGTATTTTTTCATTCATTAAATTCTATTGTTATAAGAAATGCGATAGTGGTTGTTTGGTGGTAGTTTGCATCTATTTTCTTTTATAGATATTTTAAGTGTAACTCTATTCATAGGTGATTACTTAACAAAATGAAAGGTACCTATTTAAACTTCCTAAGTTCATGTAAGCATCTGCTTATTTGTTTAAATAGTATATAGATTGAGTGTTTTTCTATAGTGTTTGTTGTTAAAAACTTCCTCGATTTTTGAAGGCATAAAATCTATTAAATAAGTTGGCTACATCTTTGTCTACACATCAAAATCATACAATTTTTTTTAAATTCTATTTAGTAAACTGTTAAGCACGTTTTTCTAGGGTTGGAAAGTTAATGGTAAAAAGGTCGTCGTTGTTTATCCCCAGAATCCCACGTCAACAAAAGATTATTTTTTTTTATTTTTTGCTACTTATTAACCTGTATAGCGGACAGGGTCGAACTCAGGGAGGCTACAATTCCCGAGGGTTATTCAATTAATCAGAAACTAATTAAAAGAAAATAGGAATCTCAAAGGACAACTATCCTTGTTTTTTTTGTGATTTTTTTAATATTTTATTTTTTTTAATTTTCAAAGATTTTCAAATTTTTAGTGATTTTGATTTTGCAATTTTTTTTCAAAAATAATGACAATATGAACAAGGATAAAAATATGCACACCAGCTCTTTTGACAATTTTTCAATTAATAAAAAATAGTCAGAAAAGTACAAAGAAATTGTTTTTGGGTTTTAAAGTTTTGAAATGTTTTTGAGAATTTTTGTAGATTATTCGGATGTTTTTGCGTTTTTCTAAAAATCAAACAGTGAGGAAATAAGAAAATGTGCACAACCTGGAGTAATTTGCAACTTAAAAATATTTTAAGTGCCCCAAACTCCTGGCAATTATCTTAAGACAAACTAGAAATAATTATCTACAAACAAGAACTGAAATCACAATTTTTGAATTTTTGTAGAATTTTTTATGTTTTTAGAATATTTATTGATATTTTTCAATTTTTGTGGGTTTTATAAATGAATAATGCATGAAAATTGGTCTGAAATTAAAAG
Source organism: Ottelia alismoides (assembly GCA_037367405.1). Classification (NCBI taxonomy): domain Eukaryota; kingdom Viridiplantae; phylum Streptophyta; class Magnoliopsida; order Alismatales; family Hydrocharitaceae; genus Ottelia; species Ottelia alismoides. The sequence continues at coordinate 988,396 of JAZKJV010011285.1, read as the reverse complement.
ACAATGAAATCAAACTACTTTAATTTTTTTGACTTTTTGGAGCTATTTTCGAACTTTTATGAATTTTCAATTTCAAGAAGACAAAAAGGCACTGTTTTTGTTTTTTTAATAATAATAAATGAAGGACAAATGCAATGGAAATTTTATGCTAGATGGATATGAACATCAGAAGCATAGCACAATTTTTTCAGAATTTTTGGATCACAAATAACCTTTATTTCAATGAAAAAGATCAAGCAAGTTATTATTCTGCAGTTCAGGGACCAAATTGTAAATACTGCAAAAGTTGTAGACTGAAATGTAATTTGTTCAAAGTTTTTGCAGAAGTAGAGCAATAAATAAAATCAAGAAGAATTTCGCAATTTACCCAATAAGGAGCATGCAAAACATGTGACTTGAAGCTCTGGCAGGGGCGTTTTTGTAAATTTGAAATCTTCAGGGGCGTTCACATAATTTTAGAAAGCACAGGGGCTGAGCTTGTAATTTCCCCCTTTTTTTATCAAAACCCTAAGAAGGGTTTGCTTCGTTTATTTTTGCACAAGACAGGGGCAGCCAAAGGGGCGCCGCCCTTCTTCTTCCTCCCCACGCGGGGGGCGGCGATCTGAGGGGCAGGCGGAGGAGGCAGCGCTGCACTGGAGATTCTTCCTTGCGGCTAGGCTCGGAAGGGTGGACCGCGCTGACGTGGCCGGTGGCGCGCGGTTGAGTCGGTGGGGTGGCGGCACCGCTGCGCACAGGCCTGCGGTTTGAGAAGCGGGGCCACAGGAGGAGAGGGTGGCCCGACGGAGGACTGCGGCGCTGGAGCGGCTCTCGCGGTGATCGGGAGGTCAGGCTGAACGGCGTCGGTGTGGTGGCGAACAAGGGCGGCTGTGCTGTGGATCGGCGGAGCCGCGACACCGGGAGGACCAAGGGGGTCGGTTCACCTGAGCGAGGAGGCGCGCTGGGAGCGGCGCCGTTGGAGAGGGGCCGGCCGGTGGAGGAGGAAGGGCGCCGGGGGGTGATGTCCCCGCAGCCTGTAGCAAATTTTTTGTTTTTTTTATTTATTTTTTTGTAATTTTATTTTGTTATGTAAACAAGAAATTAAAAACGACTTTTTTATATATTTTTTTGTGTAAATCCGAAAAATAAGAAAATTAAAAGGAAAAGAACTTTCTTTTTTTTTAATTTTTTATTGTTATCCTGCAAAACAAATGTGAGGTAAAATAGAGATAAATCTTTTTCTTTTCTTTTAATGGTCTTGTAAAATCAACGTTAGAGACAAAGAAACAAATGGTTTTTTTATTTATGTACACATCGGAAAAAAATGAATGGAGATTCGACGGAGATGAACGATTCAAATCCGATCTCCGGCCACTGTACGCGGCCGGAGTTGAGAGATCGTGGAAGATAGAAAACGAAGGCGGAGAGATTGCGATGATGAGATGAAAATTCGTAATCGGTGGCGGATCAAAATCGTGGTGAATTTTTTTTAGATCTAGAAGAACAAAATGACGATAAAAAATGCGAAAAATAAAAAAAAAACGATTAAACTAAGATAAAATGCAAAGAAAAATGCGGATCTCACCTTAGGAGTGGAAAATAGACCGTGATCGCCTCGACAAGGCTGACTCGCTGTCACCAGGCGGCTCGGAGGCTAGGCACAATTCACGACGAAATTTTCTCTCGGAGATCGGGCTCCTCTCTCTAAAGATTGATCAAGTTGGAATGATGGAGAAGGAGCCATATAAATAGAAAAGAGATGAATTTTGAATTTTGAATTTTTTTGGATAAAAAGATAAGAGATGAATTTTTGAATTTTTTGGTGGAAGAGATAACATGAGAGATAAAATAGAAATATAAAATTATTTACAAAATTATCTAATTTTTTTGAATTTTCGTCACTTTATTTATTTGAATTAAAAAATGTTATTTTTTTATGATGGTTAGTTAAAAATAGCAACTATATACATGTACTATATACATATATGACATTATATACAAGGATAAATGGGGAAATTAGCCTCTTTTTTTTGTTTTAAGAATTTTATTGTTTGTTTATTTTTATTTTTATTTTAAGTAGTTAGTAAAAATATTTACAAATATATACAAATACAATATGCACAACATACAAGGGAAAATTGCACAAACCACCCCAGAAAACCGACTTTTCAACCGTAACTCCAAAAATTATGAAATCACAGCCATTTTGAAGACAATTTAATTTAGAATTCAATGGAAGTGAAATTGGTTCAATTTGATATCATATGGAGCCAAAATTGAACTTTCAATTAGTGCTTAGTGGCTTTTTCCACGTGTGGCTACTTTTATTCTGTACATGATTTAATTGTGCAATCATTTTTATTAATTAGGACCCATTTTTATTTACAACTATGTTTTTTTGAATGTTATTTGATTTGGAGTCAATTAAGGTACAAATAAATTAGTATTAGTTTTATACAGATAAACACAAAATAAGTGAGAAACACATTTTTTTGGATTTTCTGGTTGAGGACCCTATCTCCCCCTACTTTATTCCTGGTCGATCAGGTCAAGACTTGACCTTCTCTCAGGGTTTGGTCATCCTGTATACAGTCTTCCTTTTTTTTCTTTTCTTTATTTTTTCTTTTTTCTTTCTTTATTTATTTTAGGTTAGAATTAGTAAGAAATGTACAATATTTACACACAAATGCAATTTAGTAAGAATATGGAGTTAGCGTTATATGCAAGTGTTTTATAAGGGATTTTAAGCTAAAATAAATGAATAAAGATGACGAATCGCAGATTCATCATCCGCCTATGCTTTACCTTTGCTAGTCCCTTAGCAAACACTTATTTGAAAGAATAAGTGAAGAAGAAAAAGAAAGGGAAAATAAAGGAAGTAGGACAATATTGAGTATTAAACTTATCTTCATAAAATTGTAGTCTGGAGCTCTGTCGGACCTTTGGATTATTTGTGTGTCGGAACTTCTGTGAGACTTAGAATTTTAAAACCAACAGCCTTCAAGTTCTACACAGCATTGTCACAGTTTTGGCCCAGAAGTCATCTTAGATCGATCCTCTTCCCAAAACATACCCTATGAACATTGAACAATCGACTCATGTGTGTGAAAAATTTTCAGAATGCCAGACTACCATGCAAATCTCCTCTCCAATAACTCGTCCTCGGGGAGTCAGGTATTTCCTCCTAAGGTCTGTCGTGCTGTGTTCACAATCGAATTGGGGGGAGAAGTTAGAAGAATGAGAAAAGAACTGGAGGGTGGTTTAGTGTAGTCACCTCTCCTTGTGAAGCTGGCCAGTGTAGCCGAGTCTCCATCAAGATCTGCAGGTTTTCTCGAAGCTTGGACCTTTTTGGTCAGATATTTATTTGGTAGTAGCTTCTTTGTATTTAGAGTTTTGGTGGTTCTGCTTGGATCTTGTTGTGCCCCTACGGATATAGAATCTTTTTTTTCCGTACATGTTTTGGGGTCTTAGAAAAAATTGTGCCCAGCCGTCCATCCCTTTTCCGAAGCTTTATTTCAACCCGTACTCCGGTCTTTAGATTTCCACGCTACCAGAAAAGAAACTCACATAGTCTTCCAACATCCCGTCTGAGTTGAGCTAAGTGCATAGTGCGGGAGTACAAATTAATTCGCTATTCCAGAGTTGTACCCAGAATGAAGAGACCAGGTTAGACACTAAGGGTCAAATGCTGCACATTGTCATGTGGAACTCAAAGAATTAAGTCAAAGACCTGAAGCTTCTAAAATCCTATTTCTCGGTGAAGTTCCTCTGAGAATTAGGTGGATTAAGGTCCAACTAAGCTCCATTCTTCAATTTTATTCCAGACATAGTTTAAATATCAATACTATCCTGAAAAATGCACATGCAGATGCAGAATATGAACAATGTAGAGATTTTTTTTTAGAAAAGAATGATGCACATGTGAAAAGAATCATTTTTTGTAAAACAATTTTCTAATTTTGAACTTTTTATGGATTTTTTTGAGGGAAAATGCAGATGTGAAAGAAAGTTTTTTTTATGCAAATTTTTATGTTTTTTGGTTTTGTAGTTTTTTTAAAGGAGAAAGGGTTAGTAATATATACAAGTATATACACGAGATTTTTTTGTTTTTTTGTGTGTTTTTTTTGTTTTTGTTTGTTTTTTTGTTTGTTTTTTGTTGTTTTTTTCTCTCTCTCTCTTCCTTTTTTTTGTTTTTTTTGTGTTTTTTTTGTTTCATTTATTTATTTTTTTGTGTTTTTTTGTTTCTTTTTTGTTTCTTTTTTGTTTTGTTTTTTTTGTTTTTTTTTGTTTTTTTTTGTTTTTTTTGTTTTTTTACACAGGTGGATTTTACAAAATATACACATAACCCCCCAAATAAATGTATTTAAAAGTACGAGTTATGTCTAAAGTATATATACAATATATACGACACCCCCTATACTTAGCTCGAACTATGTCCTCATAGTGATCAAAGAGCGACAAAGGAAGACATAACTCGTGCTAAGCAAAGAAAGGTGAAAAGACTCCTATGTTACAACGACTCAAAGAAAAGATAAAATGAAGAGAAGTAGGTGATCCCCCCCTATACTTAGGATCAAGTAATCCTAAGTATAGTGGAATGTACAAAGGGGAAAACCGATGAAGAGAATGTACAGACTCACAAAGACACGATATGAACAACATCACCCCCTCTATACTTAGGGTAGAGTATCCCTAAGTATAGGCAACAACAACAAGGGTGATAAACAGGACGAATATGAACAACACAAATCCTTCACCCCCCTATACTTAGGATAAAGCACATCCTAAGTATAGCATATATATACACACACACACACACACGGAAAAGGTGTGAATGATAAAACGGGAGAAGATAGAGTGAAACGAAAGGATATACAAGAGGAGTGGATGTACAAAGGTTAAGAAGGTCGAAAACGAACCTTCTTGCGGGACCGCTGAGGTATGGATTTGACAAGATGCAGGTCGATATTGGGATCATCATTAGACATAAATTGAGTAGGATCGACCAAAATTATATCCTCAGCGGTTTTAGATTGTGCAGGCCTAAACCGATTATTGGAAGTAGTGTGGTCATGTCCTGCTTGGGAAGTCTTGCAAACCTCAAAGTAAAATGGCTCGTAATCATTATCAGAAAAAGTAGGTTCAATTTCAGCTTGGCGAGCCTCTACTGGATCATCATCTTTATCAAAAGGCCCAAATTCCTTTATAAAAGCAATCAAATCAAATTTGGCCTGATCGGTCTCATCTGAATCAAGGTGAATAGGAACGGACTCATCAGTGAAAGTAGTCGAATCATGTCCGTCCTGTTTCGTCTCAGAGTCTGCCTTCCGCTCTAGGGTGTCTATCGTGTAAATCCCGCGGATGTCATCAATGCATCGCCACGTACCAGAAGAGGGAACTCCAAGGTCTATGATTTCCGAGTCCTCCTCCTTGAAGAAGAATTCTCGGGTCTCAGTATCATCCATCATATAGCAAAAATCTCTGGTAGTATCATCATGATCAAAGTCCTTTGTCTAACACGGGTGGGCTCTCAAGGGATGCGGGTTTCTGAACGGTAGTGGGTGTAGTGATTAACACATCGCTCCCTACATCAGAACGGAAGCGAATCTCTCCTGAACCATAGTCAATAACGGCTCCCACAGAGGCGAGGAAAGGACGTCCCAGGATGATTGGAGGGTGTTCCACAGAGGTGGAGGTCTCCATGGGCATTACAACAAAATCTGAAGTGAAATTCATGCCCTGAATAAGAATGACAGCGTTTTCTAAAATACCCTTCGGCCTCTTGATAGATCCATCAGCGAATTGAACTATCATCCTGGTTTTCTTGAGAGGCCCAAGATGAAGAGACTGTACCATAGAGAAGGGTATTATATTGATTGATGAACCGCCGTCAAGGAGAGCGTTATCACAAGAATAGTCAGATATGGAGCAACTCACAAGAGATGTGGTCGTGTTCCCTTTCTTAAAATACAGACGGTGAGAGATGGCGTAGGCAGTGGCCATGGTCAAGATGTGATGCTCAGATCTTCTCCTTCGCTTTCTTTTCTTGTGTTGAGGAGTAGATAAATCTGTCATGGCCTATTGAAGTGGGGCTTTAATGATCTCATGAAGGGTGGCCACCACTTCGGGTTTAGTCAACATTTTTTTGAATTTTTGGACCTCATCCATACAAGGGAGGAGGTCAGAATCAGCATTTACACGAGGGTTGCCAAGAGCAGTTTGTACAGTGGCATCCTTGAGGTCAAGGTTAGGGCATGGTTGTGTGGGTGAATGATCGGGCATTTGGGTTCTTTTCTCACAAAATGAATCAATAATATGTCTCCCAGAATCTTTTTGTATTTTCAAAATTTTCTCATTTTTTTGTATTTTGGATGATTTCAAGCTCTCATAATTATCCTCGAGTGAATCAATATCCTCAAATATTAGAGCAGCGTTCTGTCTCTCATTTATGTTAATAAAATTAGAAATCTTCGAATTCATATGTTCCACCATTTGATTCAATGTGTTAAGTGTGGAAATCATGAAAGGTGACTCCAAAATCCCAGGATCGGGTGGGTTGAATGAGGGTGGGTGAAAATCAAAGTCCTCCGTCTCCTGAAATAATGGGTTAGGCGGATATGCACAAACATCAGGAGGAAGATCCTCCTGGAAAAGGGAAGGTGGATCATCTGGAGAGTACGAAGTATCTGCGAAGATCGGATTAGAATAACTCCAGTCGGCCATCTTTGAAACAAAGGATGGGAGAGCACGAGGGTCAAGGCAAAAGATACGGAGAAAAAGGCGCAAATGCACAGAAAGATCTGGTATGCACACAAGCAATCAAACACAATACAAACCCCCAATTCACCAACTCAATGTAATGTGAAGACCGTGAAGGTTCGGTCTCTTAATCTTGTCTATTTTAGAGTTAGGTGATAATCACAAAGTTGTACAAACACTTAGGTTGAGTTATGGGATTTGGGCACTAACCTTAGTGTGTACGCGAGCAAGTTAAAATGAATACAATGAGGGGATTACTCTCCCCAAAACAATGATTTTTCCTTGTATTTTTTAGAGTCGAGTTTTCTTTAGTAGTCCCAAATTTTAGGCAGTTGTCACTTGGTTAAGATATTTTCAAAGAATCGCCTACCGAGTGTCCAATTTCCTTTTTAACTTATATGAGTGAAAACAAGGGAGGAGATCGGAAATGCCAATGCGCGATTAAAAACGATGATGCATGCAGGGGTTAGAGATGCGTACCTTGTCGCCAGCGCTCTACATGCAAGTGATCCACGCAGAATTTAAATACAGAAAATAAACTAACCTATATGCAAATGCAAGTGAACCGTCCTAGATGATAGCTTCTATTAACGAGCAAGAACAAGTTAATTTGACTAAGTCCAAATTATGATCTACTCTATAGGCACAAAAATTCTTGTTTAGGGTGTTTGGACCTAAATAATTACCTGTCTCAAGCAAATTAATTAAAGCAATCAATAGGTGGCTTTCGAAATCCGCGAAAAACAAAGAAAATAAAGGCGATGAAAACAAAACCGATGAGGTCCCCCAAGTGCGCCGACACTTGACGAAACAGACCCCGTAACAAATTAATGTCCGTTTACACGAGTTCAAATGCTAGAAAATAAAGACTCTCTCTCTCTCTCTCTCTTTTTCTCTTTCTCTTTTTTTTTCGGCTCTTTCAATTTTCTTCTCCTCTTCTCACGCTATCCTGCAACTTGGTGAAGAATCAAGCCGCCTCCACGTCGCTAGGGTGCTTTGGCTCTCCTAGGATCGCCTCCTTCGCTCCGCGGGCCCTCGCAAGAAAAAAAGACAAGAGAATGTGTAAGAAACACAATTTTCAAATATGAGGAAATGATAAAATGAATGCAATGGATATAAACAATGAAGTAATGTGGCAAAATGTAAACAAATATTTACAACCAAGAATAGCAGGTCAAGAGAGAAACCTAACTACCCTCGCCGTGCCTCCCCGGCAACGGCGCCATTTTGTTGAGCGCGTTTTTTTAGGGTTGGAAAGTTAATGGTAAAAAGGTCGTCGTTGTTTATCCCCAGAATCCTGCGTCAACAAAAGATTTTTTTTATTTTTTGCTATTTATTAACCTGTATAGCGGACAGGGTCAAACTCAGGGAGGCTACAATTCCCGAGGGTTATTCAATTAATCATAAACTAATTAAAAGAAAACAGGAATCTCAAAGGACAACTATCCTTGGTTTTTTGTGATTTTTTTAATCTTTTATTTTTTTAATTTTCAAAGATTTTCAAATTTTTAGGGATTTCGATTTTGCAATTTTTTTTCAAAAATAATGACAATATGAACAAGGATAAAAATATGCACACCAGCTCTTTTTACAATTTTTCAATTAATCAAAAATAGTCAGGAAAGTACAAAGAAATTGTTTTTGGGTTTTAAAAGTTTTGAAATGTTTTTGAGATTTTTTGTAGATTTTTCGGATGTTTTTGCGTTTTTCTAAAAATCAAACAGTGAGGAAATAAGAAAATGTGCACAGCCTGGAGTAATTTGCAACTTAAAAATATTTTAAATGCCCCAAACTCCGGGAAATTACTTTTAAGACAAACTAGAAATAATTATCTACAAACAGGAACTGAAATCACATTTTTTGAATTTTTGTAGAATTTTTATGATTTTTAGAAGAGTTTTTGATATTTTTCATTTTCTTGGGTTTTATAAATGAATAATGCGTGAAAATTGGTCTGAAATTAAAAGACAATGAAATCAAACTACTCTAATTTTTTTGAAATTTTTGGAGCTATTTTCGAATTTTTATGAATTTTCGAATTTCAAGAAGACAAAAAGGCCCTGTTTTAGATTTTTTTGATAATAATAAATGAAGGACAAATGCAATGGAGAATTTATGCTAGATGGATATGAACATCAGGAGCATATCACAATTTTTTCAGAATTTTTGGATCACAAATAACCTTTATTTCAATGAAAAAGATCAAGCAAGTTATTATTTTGCAGTTTAGGGACCAAATTGTAAATACTGCAAAAGTTGTAGACTGAAATGTAATTTGTTCAAAGTTTTTGCAGAAGTAGAGCAATAAATAAAATCAAGAAGAATTTCGCAATTTACCCAGTAAGGAGCATGCAAAACATGTGAGTTGAAGCTTTGGCAGGGGCGTTTTTGTAAATTTAAAATCTTCAGGGGCGTTCACGTAATTTTAGAAAGCACAGGGGCTGAGCTTGCAATTTCCCCTTTTTTGTTATCAAAACCCTAAGAAGGGTTTGCTTCGTTTATTTTTGCACAAGACATGGGCAGCCAGCACCGCCCTTCTTCTTCCTCCCCACGCGGGGGGCGGCGATCTGAGGGGCAGGCGGAGGAGGCAGCGCTGCGCTGGAGATTCTTCCTCGCGGCTAGGATCGGAAGGGTGGACCACGCTGACGTGGCCGGTGGTGCGTGGTTGAGTCGGTGGGGCGGCGGCGCCGCTGCGCACGGGCCTGCGGTCTGAGAAGCGGTGCCACGGGAGGAGAGGGTGGCTCGGCGGAGGACTGCGACGCTGGAGCAGCTCCCGCAGCGGTCGGGAGGTCAGGCTGAACGGCATCGGTGTGGTGGCGAACAGGGGCGGCTGTGCTGTGGATCGGCGGAGCCGCGACACCGGGAGGACCAAGGGGGGGCGGTCCACCTGGAGCGAGGAGGCACGCTGGGAGCGGCGCCGCTGGAGAGGGGCCGGCCGGTGGAGGAGGAAGGGCGGCGGGGGGTGATGTCCCCGCAGCCTGTAGCAATTTTTTTGTTTTTTTTTGTTTTATTTTTTTTTGTAATTTTATTTTTTATGTAAACAAGAAATTAAAAACGACTTTTTTTATATTTTTTTGTGTAATTCCGAAAAATAAGAAAATAAAAGGGAAAAGAAATTTCTTTTTTTTTTTAAATTTTTTTATTGTTATCATGCAAAACAAATGTGAGGTAAAATAGAGATAAATCTTTTTCTTTTCTTTTAATGGTCTTGCAAAATCAACGTTAGAGACAAAGAAACAAATGGTTTTTTTTATTTATGTACACATCGGAAAAAAAAAGAATGGAGATTCGACGGAGATGAAAGATTCGAATTCGATCTCCGGCCACCGTATGCGGCCGGAGTTGAGAGATCGTGGAAGATAGAAAACGAAGGCGGAGAGATTGCGATGATGAGATGAAAATTCGGAATCGGTGGCGGATCAAAATCGTGGAGAATTTTTTTTAGATCTAGAAGAACAAAATGACGATAAAAAAATGCGACAAAATTAAAAAAAACGATTAAACTGAGATAAAATGCGAAGAAAAATGCGGATCTCACCTTAGGAGTGGAAAATAGACCGTGATCGCCTCGACAAGGCCGACTCGCTGTCACCGGGCGGCTCGGAGGCTAGGCACAATTCTCGACGAAATTTTCTCTCGGAGATCGGGCTCCTCTCTCTAAAGATTGATCAAGTTGGAATGATGGAGAAGGAGCCATATAAATAGAAAAGAGATGAATTTTGAATTTTTTTGGATAAAAAGATAAGAGATGAATTTTTGAATTTTTTGGTGGAAGAGATAAGATGAGAGATAAAATAGAAAGATAAAATTATTTACAAAATTATCTAATTTTTTTGAATTTTTGTCACTTTATTTATTTGAATTAAAAAATGTTATTTTTTTATTTTTTTATGATGGTTAGTTAAAAATAGCAACTATATACATGTACTATATACATATATGACATTATATACAAGGATAAATGGGGAAATTAGCCTCTTTTTTGTTTTAAGAATTTTATTGTTTGTTTATTTTTATTTTTATTTTAAGTAGTTAGTAAAAATATTTACAAATATATACAAATACAATATGCACAAAATACAAGGGAAAATTGCACAAACCACCCCAGAAAACCGACTTTTCAACCGTAATTCCAAAAATTATGAAATCAACAGCCATTTTGAAGATAATTTAATTTAGAATTCAATGGACGTGAAATTGTTTCAATTTTATATCATATGGAGCCAGAATTGAACTTTCAATTAGTGCTTAGTGGCTTTTTCCAAGTGTGGCTACTTTTATTCTGTACATGATTTAATTGTGCAATCATTTTTATTAATTAGGACCCATTTTTATTTACCACTTTGTTTTTTTTGAATGTTATTTGATTTGGAGTCAATTAAGGTACAAAAAAATTAGTATTAGTTTTATACAGATATACACAAAATAAGTGAGAAACACATTTTTTTTGGATTTTCTGGTTGAGGACCCTATCTCCCCCTACTTTATTCCTGGTCGATCAGGTCAAGACTTGACCTTCTCTCGGGGTTTGGGTCATCCTGTATACAGTCTTCCTTTTTTTCTTTTCTTTATTTTTTCTTTTTTTCTTTATTTATTTATTTTAGGTTAAAATTAGTAAGAAATGTACAATATTTACACACAAATGCAAGTTAGTAAGAATATGGAGTTAGCGTTATATGCAGGTGTTTTATAATGGATTTTAAGCTAAAATAAATGAATAAAGATGACGAATCGCAGATTCATCATAAACAAACTAATTTTAATTTGTGTTGTTAAAGGTTGAATGGTTTCAACTATGACAAGTAGAGCTGAAAAGTTTATATGCTCTATTGCATGACAATCTGAATAATATTATGCCCCAACTCTCGAATTCTCAACAGAAGCAATGTAGACTGAGAGAGCGGTCCATAAAAAGGTGTTTAAAAAGTGGGAGAAAATTGATAAAGTGGCCCATATTTTTATCCTCAGACATATGGAGGATGATTTAGGAAGAGATTTTGAAGCTCATAAACCAGCTTGTGAATTGTGGAGATCAATTAAGGAGAAGTATGAATCCAAGACGAAGGTGAGTGTGCAACTTATTTCGCATAAATATAATACATACAAAATTAAGGAATCTGATGATGTCATGGAGCATGTAATTCGAATGACTTTAACGAAAAAAGACCTGAAGATCAAAGAAACTAACATTCTTGATAATTTGCTAGTGGAACATTGAATAGTATGCCAATGATTTCGATATGGTTGCCACTACATTGAGGCTAAATGGAGAGATAAACATTCTGAAGGATTTACCTATCCAAGTAGCAATTGAACAAGGCTTGGCTGCTATGAGGAAGAAGATTGATGTTTTCGAGGATGGAGAGTAAGAAATACTTGATATTCACCACAAGAAATATATAGGTCACATAAATGTATAATTTAAGGGCAACTCATAAAAATATGAAAAGGACTATGTGTATCATGCTAAAGTTGTGGTAAATTTAGCCAATTCAAAGTAAATTGCCTCGATAAAGGCAAGAAACTGGATCAATTTAATGCTCCAGAAAATAAGGCAAGAAGTATGAATTTGTTGGTGTTGTAATGATCGAGTTTTTTGGAAAATAATAAAAAAATCTATTTTCCCACCATTAACCTTATTGCCAATATCAAAATTTATGCTTTAAGTTATGGGCTACTATGGAAGAGACCTGCCCGGTGTGACATGTCGACAATCTGAGCCAGGGAGCCTCCGACCATCATTAATTAAGTGAGTCGAGGTCCTGAATGCTCATATATATAGATTACACTGGATCCCTAACTAGACCCTAGGATTAATCTGGCAAATGGATGAGAATTGAGAAGTCAATGGATCATGGAGTGGGGAATTCCTACACGGGGTGAGGGGGTGGTGATTGAATCTCCATTTCATCACCTTTTATTCTCTCATTTTGTCCTTAAATGCTTAGATAAATCCATGTATATAGTACACAATAACACTCAATAATTATTCATTAATAAAATATAAAATACCATTTTTAATTCTATAATAAAATAATAAAGAAAAGAAAAAGAATAAAGTGTCAAGGACACTGAGTGACCATAAACACTGAGACCCATTCATCATGATGACTTGGTCGACAAAAATAAAACAACGGAGATAGGGTGGCTAATTGTACAGAAACACTATGCAGAAACCGTAATTATATAGCTCAACACATGGTTTTGGTACCTATTTTATTCTCCTTTATTTATATCACGAATTAGTAAACCCCCAACATGAATATTGTACATAAAAAAACTAAGAAAAATATAAAATTGATTTTGCATAAAAATAATACACAGTATACCGAGAACACACAAATCAAAAAACCACAAAGAAGATTTCCAGATCGATAGCTCCTCCATATAGACTCAAAATTGATCAAACACATTTTTTTTATTTATAAAATTTAAGTATCTATTTAATGAAGGTGGTTTCATTAAAAACGAGTCAAGGTGCAAGAGTTTTCTTTTGGGTTTCTATTATACTATATATTGTATATAATATTCAAAATATTTATTCTTTACATTTTTAGTCTTCTTATAATATTATACACTTATAAATATTATTAAAAATACAAGTAAATAATAAACATAAAATAAAACTCTTAAAATTCATCAAAATAAACAACGTTTTAAAATATATAGGTAAACTATACACATATAATACATGTATATATTTATTTAAGAAAATAAATAAAAACTGAAAATACAATAATGTATGTAGATACGTAATTTAATAAGTTATAAATATATAATTATGTAAATATAATAATAAAAATATAATACAAAACAAAAAATACTTTATATATAGGAAAATATAGATATAATTATACTTGTAAATATTAACACATAATAGAATAACATGTAAACATAAATAAAAATTATAATAAAATACTACATAACATAATAAATAATTTTTGTGTTTTTAATTTAGTTTAATTTAGTCATCTTTGATTTTTATGATCATCTGGTCCTACGCGTACCAATGGGGATCGGTTGTTTGTTGACTTCTAGTCAACTCCCCCTTTGGTGTCTCTAACTTGTCAGAGCTCCGCAAGCCTCCCACTCCTTCCTTTTCCTCATGCATCCTAATGATAGAAAAGCCTTGCATTCTGAATGAGAATTATGGATGGAATTTCCCTAAATCATGTTGCAATTTTTGAATTGATCAATCTTCATCGATGCATGCAAGATCCTCATCGCAAGTCACCTCCTCCGTTTGTCTCTAGACATAGCCTCCTTACCCTCTTCCCAATTTTGATCCCCTATCCTTTGTAACCACAATATTCGAGTTGTTGGAGCTTGCCGGTGAAAGCAGCAAACTCGTGGGAGCTTTGGTGTGGAGAAAGAGTGGCAGAGGTGGTGATCCAACTCGTCGGAGACCTCTTCAGGTGAAGCATGTATGCTCCATATTCTATAGGTATGAGTTGTAGTTGTTAGGTTTACTTCATCACATTTCCTTTACTTACTATATATATATATATATATATATATTAGTTTTTAGTTTTCAGCAATCATCCAGTAGTTTAGCGCAATTTCTAAGTTTCTTGATTTTTGGAGTTTGGGATACAACTCAAATTCATCATTATCCATCCACTGTTCTGGCGCAACAATGCCTCCATTTCGTTCCCCTTCATAGTCTCTGCAAAATCCCCATCATTTCACTCTGATTCCTACAAGGAATTAGGAGATCCGAGCTCCCTCCGATGCCTTTTGCTGGAGCTCTCTGCCAATTCCATTCCCTATTACTGTTAGCTTCAAATCGGGTCTAGGAGCATCATCTCGATCCCCTTATCCTTTCTGTGTAGGACTGAGGTCGAATAGCTACATGGAGTGGAGATTTCAAGCCTTCTTTCAAGCTCCAAGTTTGCAAAATGAAGAAGAGTTCTAGGTCCCCATCGATAGGATTTGGACTCCATCTATGACCATCTATGGATGCAGACATCCTAGGAGCACTTTGAGGCCATCATCAGCTCCAGAGGATAGATGAAGAGGAATAAATTGAAGATTGAAGGAGGCTCGAGTCATTGTTCTGGCGTGTTTTTCTGAGGGATTCCATCACTGATCAAGGTGCATCTCTAGATTCTTTCAGAGCCACACAATCCGAGACGATGCGTTGCGAAGCCACGACCGTGGGACGAGTGTTAGCGATCAATCAAGCACTATCGGATAGAATGCCTTTGGGGGTAATTTTGCATCTCTTCCCTATATTTTTGTATTTAAAAATTAGTATCCAAAGCTTTTAATTGCGTTGTAATATTTTAGTGAAAATTGTAGTTGACCCTTGTACTTTTCTAACTATTGCAAGTATGTCCGATGCCAAGTCACATTACGAGGTCGCATATGAATGGGACCTGATTATTTTGCACTTAAACCCTTCTGGGTTTTGGTATTTGTATTCGGTTCATAAGTTTGCAAATTAAGTGCAATATTTTGGGTAATTTACAAGTTGAGTCTTGAAGATTAATTTTATTACAAATATGCACATGCTAGACTAATTTTTTTATTTATGTTTGTTTATTTTTATTATTTACCTTCAGTGTTCCAAAATTCATGGGAAAATTATTATAGGTGCTTGATATATTGATCATTCACCCCTCATTTTTATTTTGGCATTTGCTTGTATTTATTCATTTATTAAAAATTATTTAGGAGCTAACTATTCCCATTTATAGATAAAAATATAGAAAATTAGAGAACATACTTATATTTCGAAAAATATTAGAGTATATATTACTACATATTATATCTTAAGACCAAAAATCACAAAAAATGTAAAAATCGAAAAATATTAAAAATCCTATAAAAATTAGTAAAAAATATATAAAAATCTAAAAAATACTTTTTGTGTTTCTGAATTTTTTACACTTTATGCCATATATATCTTTTTTAAAAACCTAAAACAATTCATTATATTTATCTTATTCATTATTTTATGTATTTGAGTCAATTAAAGATATGTAAAAAATAGCAAAAATTATAAGAAAAACGACAAAATAGAGAAAAATTATAAAGACACAAAAACATATTATTTCAAAATTTTTGACTATATATAACTATATTAAACAATATAAAACCCTATATATATACTATACACAACTAATAATAGATAATACTTATTATTAGTATTATTATTATTTATAAATACTTTATATAAATATAACCTTTAAAAACTTTAAAGGATTTCTCCTGTATATATTTTGATTTTATTTATTTATTATATATTCTTTATATTATTTATATTACTACTACTATTATATATTTATATATTTTATCTTAAAAGCAAAAAGAAACTAAAAACTGCAAAATTTAAAAGAACACAAACATTTAAATTTAAATTATAAAAAAATATATAAAATAAAAAATCTATAAAAATTAAATATAATAAAAAAATCCAAAATAAAAACAAAAAACACACAAAAATTCCTAATTAGGCTGCTCATTCATCTATATTTCCGTTTGCTTCTATGGTTTGACACTTTATATACTTGTTCTTATACATATATATCTTGTAGGGTTAAAATACAAATAAAATTTGACTCACTTCACTTTGATTGCTTCGTTCATATTGTGTTGTTGTTTGACTTTCTTGGTCTTGTGAGTGTTCGCCTTGATGACTTGTGTTCCATCCTTTTTGGAATACCAAACCCTAAAAAGATAGTAGTCATCAAATGACACCGTTGTCGGGGAGCAACAATTGAGTATGGTAGAATAGCCTGGTTAGCTTTTTCATTTCCATTATCATTATTGATCTTATTTCTCTGTTTATTCCATTTTCTTTTATATTGTTTTGACCATATATCTTGTTTAAATGTGTTGCAAGGGCCCACTTATCGAGGTATTGTCTTATAGGAGGCTTACTACACCCGAGAGACATGGAGATTGGTGGCTCTTCACCCACCATCAGGAGATAGAAGTAAAGGAGGACATGGAATCATCAGAGCAATTTCACTTATAAATAGTATGATTTTTGTGAGAGAGTGATTTATTACTTAAGTTGTAATAATACATGTACTTGAACTTTGGACACGAACACTTTTTAGACCTATTTTACCACGTGTTTGTTCACTTGGGGATCCATGCGATTTTTCTCGTGTTTTCATCATCTTCTAATTTTTATTCTTCCTATTTTACACTTATTTTTATTTGTTTTTCATGATTTGTGCTTTCCTCCTTTCTTTTATATGTTTTATGTGAATAAGTCCATAAGCTATAAGATTATTAACTCAGTAATTTAGGTCCAAAGCCCTAATTATCTGCATTAACCTATAATTTCTATGCTTGGACTTAGATCAATTTTTGTTGGATTGAAATCACATGCCGTGAGAGGGGTGATACAACACTTGCATGACTTGATTTATCGGACAACGATTACTCTTCAAGATCGAATTTTTGGTATTTTATCTAACTAATTCAAAAAATATATTCTTCACATAATAGAAATTCTTGCTTAGGGAGATATCACCGGTTTGCATTTGCATGTAGTATAACTTAAATTCCTTTTCTTACATCCCACGTGGAGAGTGTTGGGAAGCACTATGCGTCTTCTTACTAAGCATACGACATTTGGAAATATAGGTGAGATTTCCATCCTTGTGTCACCTTGAATTGCTTTTTCTTTGTCTCCTTCTATTTTTATATCACTTAGTTTTTAAGGAAATCCAAAAAATCATTAGGCATTATTTTGAAAAATATAAAAAAAGACAAAAGTATTAAAGTAAGGTTCTGTTATAGAAAACTTGACAAAGAAATTGATTAATTGGACATTCATTGTATTGGTGAGCAATACCGTCATTCAGGTACTCTCCAGACCGAGTGAGGCACATCCCTTAAGGAATAAAGCCCAAATCTCAGCCTGGGTACTTCCTTGTTAGTGTCTAGATAAACGAAGTATTGGCACTTCTATTGTATGTCGACGAGTTGGGCTTTGGCTACCTATAGACTTAGTCTAAATTATTGAGCTTAGGCCATCCCTTCACAGGGGTATTGATTGACCGAAAATTAACCAAATGCTCAATCCGAG
Organism: Ottelia alismoides; assembly: GCA_037367405.1. Lineage (NCBI taxonomy): Eukaryota > Viridiplantae > Streptophyta > Magnoliopsida > Alismatales > Hydrocharitaceae > Ottelia > Ottelia alismoides. The sequence goes on along the minus strand of JAZKJV010011285.1, from coordinate 970,614 downwards.
CTAGGTAGAAATAATATAACTTGGGTCGTTGCGACCCGGATCGAGCAAAATCGGTTGATCAAGAAAAATAAGGAACCACCAATCAAAGGAGATAAAATGAATGAAATCTAAAGAAGTGGTCCTTGCTAATTTATTAACCTGATATAGCACCCAGGGTCGGACTCAGGTAGCACGAATTGGCCTTGCGGCCTACGAAGTAGTCAAAATCAAAAAAATGAGAAGAAAATATCTTTGGTGGGTTTTTATAATTTTTTTAATGTTTTTGTATTTTTGATTTTTTTAAGAAATGTAAAAACAAGCCAATACAACAAATTATTTAATCAACCAAAAAGGTTCCAAAAATTCAAACAAAAATGATTTTATGTTTTAAGGTATTTTTTAGTGTTTTTGGTGAATTTTTCAGGTTTTTATAATTTTTATATAATTTTCTAAAAATCAAGAAAGGTAAAAATAGAAGCAATCTATACAATCAGATTTGAAAGGCCAATTAAAAATCTATAATTGACCTATAAAAATCTGACGATAATTTCTGTGCAAAGTATATGCAAAAACTAAAATTCAGAAAAAGAGTTTTTTGGATTTTATATTTTTTTTTTGAATTTTTATAGTATTTTAGTGTTTTTTAAATTTTTAAGGTTTTTTACATATCCAAAAAGCACGAAAATTGCACAGAAATTCAAAGACACAAAAACTAACTTACACTAATTTTTTTGTAATTTTTAAAAGAGATTTTATATTTTTCTTTGATTTTCTAAATCAGATAGTAACGAAAATCGCTGTTTTTGAATTTTAAAAATATTAAAAGCCTAAAAAATGTACCAAAAATTTAGAAAAATTTTTACACAGTGGCAAGAGCCACGTATCCAAATTTCACCTAATTTGGATTTAATTTGCTATTTTATTCAATCAAAACAAGGCACATTGTATATAGGGACCTAAATGCAAGGAAAAGTATTTTCAAGGACCAAACAATAACATGCAAATAAAGTTCAGGGTTCGGAAGTGCAAAAAGTCCACAAAACACGCGTAACGTACGCAGATCATGCACGGAGGGGTATAAATGTCATTCCCATTTTAAAACATGTAAAAAGTAACACTAAGGAAATATAGGACCAGATGTGCAAATAAACCAAATTCTCACGTGTCGATGCACGTGGCTCACATATATAAGGACTGAAATGCAAATAAGGAAAACATGAAGGTCCAGAGTGCAATTTAACCTAATTAAAAAGAACATACAAAAAAATTTACAGGACTAAATATTAAATGCAATAAAAAGAGGGGCCTAAGTGATATTACCCCTTATTAAAAGAGGACGGCGGAGGGCTTGCCACATGGAGGATCTGACGGTGATGGATCGTGGAAAACCCTTCGCTGGATCGACGGCGATAAAGGCGCCACGTGTACGATCGGAGGGTGAGAAGTCGCTGGTGCTTCTTCACGAGAGGGATGGTCCAGATAGAGCCCTGATGAAGATCGGACGGAGGACGTGTCTCGAAGATGAACGGTCCGGATCTAAACTGATGCGTCAGAGCTGATCGTACGGTGAAGGAAGATGCTCCAAGAACAGCTCGAGGGCGAGCTTCGCCGGCTCCGTGCGTGCGGTGGAGATCTCGTCTTGGATGCTGGGATGTTGAACGTGATCGCCGAGCTCTTCTGTAGCTGATGGGCTCCTCCGATGAAACCAGGGACCACCAGAGCGGCCCGGCGACGGTGGAGGAGGTAAGCTCCTGTGCGATATCTCTTGGACCCTCAGATAGGTCTCCTTCGACCTGCAAAACAGCACAGGAGAGTTCCTGGGTCGAGGGCAAATTGCCTCGACCCGTCAGGAGGTGGAAAGGGTCGTTGGGAGCGTCGATAAGGGTGACCTCCGGTGAGGCGACGACAGAGGAGGTCGACTCTTGGTTCCTGGGCGAACCAAGATGAGCGAGTGGGTGTAAAAGGTGGAGAGGAGTCTCACGAGGGTGATGGGATGGTCCGATGGTCGAGCGGATGATCGACGTGATGGGAAACGATCGGCGATGGCGGGGGGATGATTTGGGCGAAAGTCGAAATTAGCCTATCCTAGGAAGAATCGAGGTTACCTGATGAAGGAAGTCGACTAGGGACGAGCTAAGGAAGCTCTGGGGGTCCTTGCCTCGAGTAAGCGTCGGGTTCCGAGGCTGAGCGCACCTCGCGGCAGCGCACGGCGACAGAGGTTGCCGGATCGATGGCTGGAAGCACCTCCTCCTCTCTTCGACACCCTCCTCGTACAACTGTCACTTTGGGGAAGAAGATCGAGGTCCTAGAATGAAGGAGCAGAGCGTAGGGTGATCTGAATTATGCGGCGGAGGAGATCCTATATAGTGGTGCAGGTCCGAGAAGAAGGAGTCTGTTCCGGCTTGGTGAAGCACGAACCCCTAGGCAAATGATCGGGCGAAGATCTCGGATCAGTGGGGGTCAATTAGCACCTGGGGTTTGGGTAAATGGATGTTGGATCGAGTGGGGGTAATTGGGAGAAAACGGTTCAAACGCTCAATTCGGGCGGATTGGGTCCGCGGGGGAGAGTTGACCGGGGGTCAACAATCCCCCGTGGACCAATCACAGGCCGTCTTTTATTAATTATTTGAAAATTCGATTAAAAATATTAAATGATTTTATTTCGAAAAAGATGAAACATGAAAAATGTTTATTTATTTTCAAATTAATTTTTAGTGATTTTTATTTATTTTTTTAAAAAAATATAGCACGTATTTACAAAATATTATTATTATATATAGGTATATACATATATGTATTTTTGATTTTATATTTTTGATTGTTTATTTTTTTACATTTATTCCATTTTTATATTTTATTTATTTACAACATAAAATTTGGAATAATGAGTTATTTTTATTTTATTTTTATGGTTTATTTACATTAGTTAAATAAATAGATTTATATAAATATTTACATGGTAGATGTACATGGTTGAAATTGATTTTTATTCTTTTTTTGTTTATTTTTATTTTTTTGATTTTTATTTCATTTTTTTGCACCATGAAATATGGAATATAAAAATATTTTTATTGGATTTTAATCATTTATTTACAAGAAGAAAATAAATAGCTATGTTATTCCATGTATATGGTCTATATACACTGATAAGAGAGATTTTATTTATTTTTATTTTTATTTTGTTTTTCCCATTTTTAGTTTAGTTTTGTTTTTATGAATATGTACAAAATGAGAGAAACACATATTTATTTTTATTTTGAGGAAAATAAATTTTATTTATTTTCATAAGATTATACACATGTATGAATGACCTTATCTCTCTCTACTTGGGATCTTTTGCGGTCAGGCCCATGTTGAGCCCTCCCTTGGGATTAGGTCACTCAATATTTATTCTAAATATTTACCTCTTTTTCTTGTGTTTCTTTATTCCTTTATTTTGGCACAAAAACATGCTAATTATGCATATTTACAAGATGCATGTGTTTTAGCATTTTATGATATTTACACATATTTACAAGGTATTTTGCTCAAGTTTTTAGTTAAAATAAAGGAATAAAGAGTGATGTAGTGGGATTCATCACCCCCTATACATTACTTTTGCTAGTCCCTTAGCAAACACTTACTTGAAAAAGAAGTGCAAAAGAGAAAGAAAAAGAAAAAGAGGTGAAATCAAGGTTGATTATTAAACTTTCCTTCATTAAATTGAAATATGGAGCTCGGTCAGACCTTTGGATTATTAATTTGTCGGAACCTTATTTGGACTTAAGCTTAAAACTTAACAGCCTCTAAGTTCCACCAATCTATGGTCAAGACTCCTCAATAAACCAGATCAGAACAAGTCTACATACACAAACTCTAATGACCATGAATCTTTCCTTGTATGGTGCAAGCGATATGTAGCTCCCCACCTCAAAAGTAACAAAGAAAGAACCTACCCCAACCTGGTAACTCTAATGCCTCAGTCTAGCAACTCTTTCCTCGAGAAGCAGGGTATTCCCTTCTAAGTTCAAGTGCAACCGACTCAAGATGAGGGGGAAGAAGAGAATGGACCATGGCCAGTGTAGCCATGTATCCTTGGGAGCTCTAACCAGTGTAGCTGAGTCTCCCGCTGCAAGCTTCATGAGAGGGAACATGAATACCCTAAGCTTCTGCTTTATTTGACTATATACACTCAGGTAGGATTATTAAATTTTCAATCCGACCCACCACTTTTTTGGAGTTCTTTTCTTTTTGCACATTTTTTTCATGTGCATCTGTACAACATATCTACATGGTGCAACATATATACAAGGAATTTTTCCTCTTGAGCCAGTAGACTATCTCTCTTTTCAAGCTTTATTGCAGCCCACAGCTTCTGTCTTTAGACTTCATAACCACCAGACCAAGTTGAGACGCACTTCCTTCACTAGAAGAAGAGAGGTTCCGCCTAGATGTACTACCCTCATATGCCACCCCAAGCCAAAGGAAACTGCCTCCTCACCACCTCATCCGCGGAGAGCTAGTTGCAAAGTGCTGGTGTGATGAACCTCAGTTTCATCATCTTTATTTCCTATAATTAACCCCCTTGCTTAATGTTTTGTCAATAAAACCCAGTTAATGTCTTGTAATTAACAGAGTCCTAAATAAATTAAAAATCACAAAAAAATGACAAAACAAAAATTCGTGGTATTTTTAGACTTAAAAATACCCTCAAAAATATTTCGGGTGTTTGTTTGATCTCATTTCCAGTTTTGGTCAACATGAAACTTGTAGATCTCGTCAAGATCTACAACTTTCATGTTTTGAGTTTTCTCAAATTCGGCCATATTAACTTCCAAAAATCAAAAATACTTTCGAAATAATCTGATTGGGCCACGTGGCCCATTCTGGGGGCGCCACGTGGCCCGGCTCCCTTTGTCATATCCGCCCTTGACCAGGACCGTTGGATCTCCTCTTTGATCCAATGGCTCAGTCTTCTCCACGCGCGCCATTGTCCTTAACCGTCAGATCATCCTTGGACTTCATCATGATCGTCCGCCAGCGCTCACTCCGCAGCGCGACACGTGGCCGAATCTTGGGCCTCCGATCATACCGCTTTAGCTACCACTTTGATTTTTAACCCTTCGATCGGCAACTCCTTCGCATCTGGCCCGTTAGTTCGCGCCGCTCCCTTAGTCTGACACGTGGCTGCATCTGCAGCCTTTCGATCACAGTGCATCGAATCTAATCCTATCCTTTGCTTCACGCTTCATCGACAGTCGTTGGATCGCCAGATCCAACGATCCTCGTTCGTCGTCTACCTCCGATAGCCCTTCTCTCACACGATCTCCAGTTCGCACATACCTCGCCCCCTTTCCTTTCTCTCCACCACCACAGTTGACTTCTCCCATCGCCAACCACCTCTCGGTCTTCCCCACTCTTCCCTCTACCTCGCGCACACCTCCATTAACCACCGTCGTCCCCCCAGTTGTCCCAGTTCTCCCTCGAAACCCACGTTCTCACCACGTTCGTCTGCCACCTTCAAACGTTAAATACGCCGCCCCCTCCTCCGATCACTGTGTCCATCTTTATGGGGGAGGGGCCCAGCCCTCCTCCGCCTCCCTGTGACAGGGGGAGGCGAGAGGATCGAGCGAAGACGACCCAGCCCCCGGTGAGACCCTCCGCCACTAACGGCGGAGCTGCGGTGCCTCTTGGCGACCGCCTGAGCTGCACCAGGTGGCTATAGGTGTTCAGCGAAGACCCGGGCATCGTTCCCGATGTCCAGCCCAAGCCTCCGCTCCGCCCCATCGCCGGTAAGTCCTCTTCTTCTTCCTCTGTAATTTTCTTTAATTTCCATTAATTTTCTAGGCTTCTTATCCACCCCCGATCTCCATTGACCATCTCTTTAGCGCCGCCGCACTTCCCCCTTTCTCGCACGCTCCTCCGATCATACTTTCCCTTCCTCCATACCTCAAACCCTCTCCGACCCACCTCCTCCATCCTCGCGGCGGAGGAGCTCCGAGCTCTCCACCTTCTCCGTCCCCGATGAGCTCCCACCTCACTCCATGCACGCATGCACGTCTTCTGTTCGCTTCGGCTATGTGTAATAACCCTGCAGGTCTTCATGGGCGTCAATGGCCGGAGCCCTGTCGGAGCAGACTTCATCGACCTCGCCGTGCCCATCCGAGCTCCGACTAGCGACGCCAGTTGCTTATGGACCATCCCCGAGCTCCGGGCTTCCTCGATGATCACTTAGGGAGCTTTGGGAAGGTTCACCGTGGCCGAGAGTGGAAGGCGGAGGAGGAGCTCCTTCGCCGGAGCTCTAAACCCGCCGCCCGTCTTCGGCCGAGGGAGGAGGCACAGGGACCATTGGATGGTCCTCTCTCAGCGACCATCCAACGGTCCAGATATAGCCGCGTCATCGCCTTCAGCAGCCCTTGGATCATCTCGATCAAACGACCTCCAACAGGCCACGTCGTGACACCTTAGTGCACAGTCGCCATCCAATCATCAGGATCGGGTGATTCTCAATGAACCACTTGGCGATGCTATAGACTTTTCCGAGCCTGGGTGTCCAAACCAAAGGCTTGGCTGCTTCCAAGCCTCCCCGAGCCTGCAGCGAGCCCAGGCCAACGCCCCAAGCTAGCCGAAGCAGCACCGAGCCTCCTAGCCTTCCCGAGCCTAGGACGCACGTGCCTGGCACGTGTTTTTCTGGGCTAATTGCAACGAGGCCCCGCCGACTTCTCCATATTGCATTCAGGTCCTGCGTCACGTGCAGATCATGTGCACAGTGGGTAATTTGCATTGAAACCCTCGCAGGTTTTCAAAATTGCAGTAATACCCCTGTGCGTGTGGGTCATTTACAGGGAAGGTCCTTAGACTTATTTTATTTTCATTTCAGTCCTTTCCAGGGGCCTTTTTGTAGTTATCTTTCATGTTTTCTTTCAATTATGCCCTTGCTTTCCTTGTTGCATATCTTGAGCTATATAGCTCCAATCGAGTTGATTTCAGTTTCGTTTTAAAGCTGGATTGATGATCTTTCGAATGGCATGCTTAATTATTGTTTTGGACACAATGATTTTGTTATGTATTATTTTATAGCAATGTGTCTATTTGAGCGAGAAATGATGCCTTATTTAAAATTGTTCATCACAGCTGCCATTTTAATTAAACTTGAAATTAACTCTTATTTTTGCTCATTACTTTTCACCTTGGGCATATTTTTATTGTATTTCATGGCATTTGTTTACATGATAAAAATTGATAAAAAAATGCATGTTTATTTTTTAATACATTGTCTTGTTTTGTCTCTGCATGATTTTGACCTATATGCCTCTAACTCAACATTTAATTAAATAGACTTAAAGACGATTAATACGAGAGAGGCTCGTGTCCCTGAGTTCGACCTTGGTTTCTTACCAAGTAAAAATAAAAATAATGACCATCGCATTCTTATTTGACATATATCAATGAGATGGTCTCTTTGATGACCAAAATCGGCCCGACTACGATGATGATCCCGAGTGCTAAAAACACTCTATTAAAGGTCCGATTTTGCGGCTCATCAAATGGCACCGTTGCCGAGGACACGACTCATTTCTTATATTTTTTGGATTTTTGTATGTTTAATTTAGTGTTCCTTTTTATAGGTTAAATGATCACATATTTTGCATATAAAATTTTTCTTTCTTATTTGATATCTAACCATTGTTTTTGTGGCAGGGTCCTTGATGGATCAAGGAGGCGAGGAGCAGGACGCTCCCTGCTGCGAGGAGCCGCAGGAGCATGCTTGGAGCCGATAAGAAAGAAAAAAAAAGATGTGTCGCATTTTATTTTTTCTTATAATAAACTCGTCTTTTACAGCGGTCTTCGATCAAAGACTCGCGATTGTAATCGAATGATTGTGGTTGTGTGGGGATCGTCCCCACTTGAGTGTCGACCTAGGATCTCAGAGACTCAGAGGTCCCTCTTGACCTGCCAGTCCATTCTCTCTATGGAGAATTCTAGGGTGAGGTACATAGATAGGACACAGCTCTTGCCACACCACATTCCATCCTTAGCGATCTGATCCCCGAAACAACTAAGATGGTGGCTGATATTGATACACTGCAAACATCCACAGTACAAAAAGACGAACCAATGAGAGAGCCAGATTCGGTTAATGATAGAGACTTACCAGAGCTCAAACCATTGCCCCTTATTCTTAGGTATGCCTTTGACAAGTCCGATATTCGTTGTGTTAAAGATGTTATTTATGATCGTGCTTACAAATAATGTCGTTTCGTTGCAGGCGGCAATCGAAATCGGTTACGAAAATAACAATACAGAATATTCGTCAATTTTAATCAATATGGTTTTATGTTTATTTTACTTGGGCAAGTCCCAAGATCGAACACAAGGAGGCAAAGGAACAACCTAGAATTATGTCTATAAAATTTTATGCGTGGTTTTCGTAATGGTCTATTTTTGGAAATTTTAATGCAATACAAGGTGCAGAATGCAATTTTGGCCTATTTTAGGGACTAAAATGTCAATTACGTTCAAACTATATCCGAAAAATATGAAACTTGGCCACAATGCAAAATATGATGAAATAAATGCACTATAATTTTTTTTGAATTTTTATATGCAATATGAATTTTTTTATGAATTTTTAAATACAAATAAAATGAATTTCATTATTTAATTATGCTAATACTAAACCAACTTATTTTCAAGGACCAAAATTATCTAAGATCTGTCACTAGGTGATTAATCTCAAAAAAATCCTAAACCTTGAAAATGTGAGATTTAATACCTATTTAAAATCAAACACAGAAATATGCAAAATGATTTTTACAGGGCAAACTATGCATGAAAATGCAAATCTTTTTAGTTACAATGTCAAGTACAAGTAACTCTACAATATGTGATTTTTCGGGAATTTTTAGAGCAACGGTTAATCGACTATGAATTTCGGAGCGAGAAATGGGCAAAATATGCAAATTTCCACGAAATAATCAATTATTAATTAACAATTGATCATAAAAATATCCAGAATATCCAAACTGTATAGAATTAAATGGCAAACATCATTCTATTTTTTAAATAATTAAATAATGTTATGCAGAGATCTAAAATAATAGGAAAATACAACAGTACATATGCAATAAAATAAATATCAATAAAATATGCAGGAGGGGGACCTACGTGCAATTACTGATACTTGCGGGGGGAGAGATTGCAAATTTTCAAGGGGGCACGTGCGCATGGTATGGATGGACTTGGTGGCAATATGGAGATCTCCAGAGGGGCGATTTGCAAATTACCCAATGGTTCACGTGCTCGGCACGTGACCTGGGGTGACGCTGGCTGACGTCCCCCACGCAAGTGCCTCGCACGTGCTGGGGTCTCGGGACTGGAGCCCGACCTTTGGCGATGACGCAGCAGGTGGATGGAGGTGGTGCGTCAAGGTAGCGACGTTAGAGGGCAAGATGCGGCGAAGCAGTGTCGGCCGTCCGCTGGCCGACACACAGCCTAGGGGACGGTGGGGCTGAGGTTCTCAACGAAGAAGGCGACGTTGGGGTCAAAGTTGTGTGTCTTTGATGAAGCCCGAGGAAGCATCGAGTCGTCGGTAAAGTAGCTTGCGGCTGACGCTCCTAGCGGCGGTCGTGCGGTGGAGAAGTTGGTGAGGTTGGTAGGCTCAACGGAGGAGGACCGAAGCAAGGCAAAAGCACGGGGGAGCGCGTTGTGACAAGGCAGGGAGACGCCTCGGTTCTCATCGAATTCGGAGCACCGGGCTATCACCACCGGGCTTCAGTTGGTGCCATCGGCGGATGGTCTTTGACGATGGTGGAGATGTCCTTTAAAAACAATGGGAGGATTTGATGGGGGTCGAGTGATTCGACGAGATCGGAGGGGATTGGGGGATATCTGGGATGGAGATTTGATGAGGAAGTGGTCGGGATTCGCGGCGAACAACGTGCGATTGGGGGTGAAATTGGGGCGGCGGCGGATCTTTCAACAGGGGGAGGAAGACGATGGTGGATGGCCGTCCGATCGGCCGAGATCACACAACCATGGGGATGACGCGTGGCGGTGTTTGGGGGAAGGGGCGTGACACGTTATGAGCACATGCGAGGGAGGCACGTGCCACTTATGAAAGGGATTTAGCCGAGGTCGTATCTTTCCACAAGGCGGAGAGACAGTCGCTGAGTTGACCTCAGACGGAAACCCAAATCAATCAACAATTAACCCACAATCAATGTATGCAATGAATATCCAAAAATGTGGAGTTAAAATTTATTATAACTCTACATGCAAATGTGTATAGGTGTAAGTACAGCTAGAGGTCGAACACTGGGAGGCGAATGGTTGTATGTGTGTTGTGTAATTATTCAATCCATTGTTCATGTCCAGTTATTGTTTTTGTGGGTTTTTAATTTCTATTATTTTTTTTATTTTGTTTTAGTTTTATAATTTTTATTTTGTTTTTTATTTTATATTTTTTTATATTCTTTTTATATTTTTAATTATAATATATATATATATATATATATGAAGAGATATATAGAAGAGAAAAGAGAGAGATACTATATGGATATATCTGTATATACATGAATACTCCAAATTTATTGGATATAATATTTTTTTGGCTTCTTTTTTTATTTTTTTTTTCTAATTTTTATGTTATTTTTTCTGGAATTTGCTAATTTTTTATGTGTTTTTAATTCAAAAATGTCCCTAACAAGGAACTAATTAAATAGGCCGCAAATAATTTTGGTTGTAAAATATGAAATGATTCCAAAAAAAATAACCCAAATTAATTTTTAATACATAAATAATAATATATACATAATTATAAAATAAGAAAAACATATTTTTGGTATTTTTAAAGGGTTTTTATATTTTTTTAGGATTTTAGAGCTTCTTGAAATTTTTATATTTTCTTTTTTCTATTTTTAGGGTTTTTTTCATTTTCTGGACTCAATATAGATATAAATATACCATATATAATTTTTTTGTAATTTTTCAAAAGCATTTTATAATTTTTTTAATTTAAATAGTACAAAAATGGCTTCTTTTTCATTTTTAATAATTAGGAAAAATGCGAAAAATGTAAAATAAAATATGGGCGTGGGATAACATTACATGACGCATTTATCCTAATTTTTTCTGGATTTTTAGAAGCCTCATAGGTATTTCTAATAAATAGATAAAAGACACAAAAAATAATACAGCCTGGCAGGGGCATTTTTGCAAATAAAATAAGTCTCAGGGGCATCCGTGCAAAAATACCAAAATATCTTAACGTGTTCTGCAAATTTAAGGACTAAAACTAAATAAGCAAACCCGCCAGGGCCCCTTGCAATTTCACCATCACGTGGGACTACACGTGATCCTCACCCACAGGGACCAAAACGCAATTTCAGAAAATATAGGGTCCTGGTTGCAATTCTTCACAAAAATAATACACTGGAGATTTTATTTAATGGACTAAAGATAAATATGCAAATATACAGGGGGACTTGTGCAATTTTACCTCCTCACGTGGGACGACACGTGAGGTGACGTGGACTGGACCCAGGTGTAATATGAAAATAATACAGGGGGTCACATGCAAATTTTCCACATTATTCGCAACGTTATATTTAATTTACAATATTAAACATAAATATACAAAAGGGTGGGGGTACAAGTGAAAATTACCCCCAAAGGCGCGTGATCTGACGGTTGAGCTTCGTGATTTATCCACGTGACGCCTCCACGTGAGTCGATGACGCTTCGCGATCCACTGCTAGGATTAGATCATCCAAGATGATCTGACGGTCGGAGTGCTGGGGGATCGGACGGTTGATCTTCGACCTGGGGCCTTCGTCTTCATCGAACGGCGGGGAGCAGACGTGCAAGAACAGGGAAGAACGCTCGCCGGGGCGAGCTTCTTCCGCCTGGATCTCGCTCTCCCGCCGGACTTCGCCGCACCTAAAGGTCCCAGAAGCTTCCTGGAGGGTTACTCTATCTGCTGGAGGTGGTAGATCGGCCGGAGGAATGCTGGAGCGGCACCCCGAGCTCGGAGAAGGAACGCAGCTCCAGGTACCTCAGCCTGCTTTGGAATCGTCTCCTGATGCTCTTTGGCGCACCTAACCTGCATAGGAAGGTAGAGGGGCTCGAGGTCTCTCTCCTCGACCAGGGGTTTGAAGCTGAAAGCAATCAGAGGATGATGGGCGGAGAAGCTCGGCGGAAGGCGGTGGAGGAGCTTTGATTCACGGATCCAGATGGGAATCCGGTTGGACAAGGTGGATGGCAGGTGGAGAAGATGGTGGGGAACAAGATGAAGGTGAAAGCGAGTCGGGAAAACAACGATGGCACGGTGGAGAAGTCGCCGTAGCGGAGCTCCGGCGAACTTCGAGTTACCTAAACTAAGCTAATCTATGAATCTAAATGCGAAAATAAAATGCAGAAATAAAATGCTGGAATCAAAATCTACCTAAAAATGTAAACGCGCAGCTTTTATACCTGGCGAAACTCCAGGGAGCAGGACGGCTACCGGAGCGCCGCCGTGGGTGCAACCACCTCCATCTCCAGCCCATTCAAGGTGCCGACGGCATCCTCCTGTCACGAGGAGCACACCTCGGACTGAATGCGAGGAAGAAAATGGGTTGGAACTGACCAAATTTTGCGGAGGAGGAGGAGGTTCCTTATTTATAAACGAACTGGGCACCCTTATTGACCGGGCTGTAGCCGACGATACGAGCTATGTACAAAGGATCTAAATGATCGGCGGGGATCATGGATGAAGGGGGAGTAAATCTCGTGAAGTGATTGTTGTTGATTAATTACTGTAGCGAGCGGGAAAAATGCAAGAATATCGGGGAAAAGATGGTTCACGTCAAGTCAGGCGGCTGGGAGGTCAAGTTGACTGGGGTCCACGCGCAGAGGGACCTGATTGGTCCACGTGAGCCCGCTACAGGACAGAACAGAGGTTTTATTAAAGAAAAAATTATTTAAAATATTAAATGATTTTATTAATTTTCTAGTATAAAATGAAAAATGTTTATTATTTTATTTAGTATTTTAATATGATGTTTATTTATTTTTTTGAATTATTTTATTACGGATTTATTTTAATAATGAGTATATGTATGTATTTACATGTATTTTCGTGTATTTTTTTAATTTGTTTATTTACTTTTATTATTTTATTGGCTTATTTTATATATTTATAATTTATTTTTCTAATTATAAAGGTATTTTTATTGAATTTTTAGGAGTTTATTTACATTTCTGAATAAGTAGGTATATGCATATGTAGGTATACTTATAGGTATTTTACCTATATATTATATACATTTTATTTATTTAATGTATTTTATTTATTTTTATTTTGTATTTGTATTTTTAATAAGTTATATATAATATATACATTTATAAAAATATAAATGAATAATGAATAAAAGAATAAAAATCCCTTTTATTTATATACATTCTTAACATAGGTATTTTGCCTATGTGATACATAGACTTATTTTATTTCACAAATTCTTTTTAGTTTTCTTTTAATCTCAATATGTACATGTATTATAAACATTATTTACAAGATACTAAAAATATAAATTATAAAAATAATGAAAATTGAATAAATGGAATATTTTAATCAGGTATTAGGTACAAGGTGGGCTAAAAACCTATCTTCCACAGATGGACTCCAAAAATTATGAAACTAATTTTATTAAATAGTTTATGGAAAGCTATATACATCTAAATGTGAGTTTGGGTGATTTGGAGTTTTTATTTGTAAGATATGGGTCTGTGAAGTTGAGATTTGGGATTTTTATTCTGTGTATAAAATGTATGCTGAGTCTTATTTTTACACAAACTCAATTTTGTATTTTTATTTACATTATTATCTACAACTTCATGAACAAAGTTTCTTTATTTGATGAATAAATAATTATATACAAAATAGGTGTCAAAATGCATAAATAAATGAAGAAATAAATGAGATATTTATTGTATAATTGGCCCTTATCTCCTCCTACTTTATTCCTTGTCGACCAATTCCATGCTGGCCTTGGTCTCGGGGTTCGGGTCATAAAATATTTGCAATATTTTATTCCTTTTTCTTTTCTTCCGTTTATTCTATAATTTTGGCATTAAAAACCTTATTTTCTATACATTTAATACAATAAATGATGAATGCTAATATGTACAAATTGATGCTATTTACATGCATTTGCTGGGATTTTTAAGGCCAAAATGATAGAATAAAGGTGATGAAATGGAGATTCATCACCCCCCTATACTTGCCTTTGCTAGTACCTAGCAAACACTTATGCAATAAGTACAAAAAGAATAAAGAATAAGAAGAAAAGAAGAAACAAAAATAAAGAATTCAAAGAATAAATTGAATTGATCATGATTATTAAACTCATCTGTACAAAATCAAAGTTTGGAGCTCAGGTTAGACCTTGGTGTGAAAATGTGTGCGGAACCTGGTTGGGAACCAGCTCTAAAACACGTCAGCCTTCGAGAGTCACATAACTCGGTTCAAATCACCTCAATAGCCAGGTCAGAACTAGCCTACATCATACGCAAACCCTTATGACTATGAAGCTGACTTGTACGGTGTAAGTGATAGTGGCTCTTCCCAACTAAAATGACAAAGAGACTAGCTTCTCCAGAATGACAACCCAATGATTCCCTAATCCAGCCCTCTACCGTGAAGGAGCGGGGTATTCCCTTCTAAGTTCAAGTGACAACCAGCTCAAGAAGAGGGGGAATAAGAGGTATAGAATTTTGGGAGCTCAACCAGTGTAGCTAAGTCTCCCGCTGCAAGCTTCATGAGATGTAACATGGATACGATAAGCTTTTCCTTTATTGGACTATATACACTCCGGTGGGGTTGTTAAATTTTCAATCGGACCCACCACTTTTTTGGAGTTCTTTTTGCATTTTTTTTCAAGTGCATCTGTACAACATATCTACATGGTGCAGCATATATACAAGAAATATTCCTCTTGAGCCAGTAGACTATCCCTCTTTTGAAGCTTTATCGCAACCCACACTCTCCTGTCATTCGGCTTCATTGAAACTTGACAAGGTTGGGTTTCACTTCCCTCCCTAGACGAGGACGAATGTTTCCACCCGTGTGCATCTTAGACTGGCAAATCCAACCCCCTCACCACTCTAACTGAGTTGAGCCAAGTGAAAGGTGCAAGTGTCCAAGTTAGGTCACGGCCGACAAGAGTCGTGCGTGTGTTTCGAAAAGTTCTAGTTAGTCCACTGAGGTGACTTGAACCCAGCCCTACTTTCTCAAAGAATTAAGTCAGAATAGACCTGAAGTACCGTAAACCTAGTTCCCATAAGGTTCTAGTGCAGTTAGGTGCAGTAAGGTCCCACCAAGCTCCAATCTTCGACTTTATTGGACTAGTTCAATCATCAAGCTCAATCGAAGAATATAAATGCTATGCAGATGCTATTTACAAATATGCAAAGAATAATGCAATTTGAAAGTATTTGAAAACAAAGAGAAAAGTTTTACACAAAGAATTTACAAATAAAAGAATTTTGGTACTAAAGATATGTACAACTATTTACATGGGCGTGCCGCTTTGTTTTACAAGACTTAAAGAATTTATAAAGTGATTTATTTAGGTGTATACACCATTGATAAAGAATTTAATGTATTTTATTTGGGATTTAATTTCTTTTATTTTATTTATTATGATGCTTTTATTCCTCAAATTTATTTGAAAAATCATTTTGAAAACTATAGTACAAAAATAATTTTTGCAAACATTTACAAATATTTGAAAGCCATTTTGCAAAGATTTTGCAAACACTATATACATTTTTCAAAATATTTTCACAATCATTTTCAAAATCATTTGCAAATAGGTTTCCAAATCCTTTATTTCACACAAATAAACGATTTTTTTGCAATCAAAATATTTTACAAAGGTTGAAAATGTTTCACAAAAAGTTTTCCAAACAGTTCACACCATTTTTCAAATCATTTTACAAAAGTATTTTTAACCTGATTTATTAACCACTATGTACAAAAAGAATTTGAGGAATAAGAAGCATTATTAATAAATTATATCTTATTTTCAGCTATATTTATTAATAATTATACGAAAGTACGAGTTATGGATATAGTATATACAGAGTGTATACGACCCCCCTATACTGAGCTCGAGCTATGTCCTCATAGATCGGAAAAGAGAAAGAGAAAACATAACTCGTACTGAGTATAGAAAAGTCTATACTACTACGCCTAAAAGAATAATAAATGAAAAATAACGAGATAAATGAATAAGAAAATGACCATCCCCCCTATACTTAGGATCAAATAATCCTAAGTATAGCAGACTGTACACAAGGCAGGGAGGGCCATGGGTGGGAATAAACAATTCGAAGAATTAACAAATCAGGGGTGCATCCCCCCTATACTTAGGATAAAGTACGTCCTAAGTATAGAAGACTGTCTACAAGGGGCAACACCTTTTATTTAGATACAGAAGATAGAAAAGGAAAAGAAGAAAAGAAGAAAAGAGAGATATACAGATAGACGAAAAGGTCGTGGAGAATATACACCTCACTCCCCATATACTTAGGGTGGGATATCCCTAAGTATAGGCAACAACAGGAGTGATGAAACTGAACAACGAAAGAACAACGCGGTGTGTATCCCCCTATACTTAGGACAAAGTACGTCCTAAGTATAGACACAAAGATATGGCGATAGATCTAGGGCACACATATCATGCGAGAAAACGGAATATACAAACACATATATACACGCGGTGAAGAGACTGGTGAAGTATAGGACGGTATCTGACAAGTGAATACCGTACTTGCATCATCATCTCCTGTGAGAACGGTGACGCACCCATAAGGTGAAAAGACACCCGGATATACAGTCAGGTGGGTGTCGGCGGCTGGGGACTAAGAGACCTGAAAGTAAAGCGGTCCAGCAGCAGGAAGCAGTCAATCGGCTCATAGGTTCAGCATGAGGAAACAAAGCCGATACTATAAGACCGGGAGGACGATAGAACAGTACAGATTCCTCCGGACAATCAGAGTCTCGAGAAGATATGGAAGATAGAGAATCGTGGCATGCGGTGGTCATGAGGTCGGAAGATCGTAGGAGACACACACCCAATGCCGCAAGACATGGCTCAACCCTGCGAGGGTCGTCAAGGTGAGCAGGCTCGAAGGAGCCAGGAATCGGACCATAATTTGAAGACTTTGTCCCGTGATCCACAGATTGGATACACAATCAGAGAGGGGACCAAGTTCACAACTCAAAAGACTCGGCTTCGTGCTCCAATAGACAGGAGATACCAGAAATGAAACCGAGTATCTACAAAGTGATGTACCCTCTCGCAGATAACCCTCGGGGAGTAGTACATGCTAGTCACTGAATAATCAGGAAAAGACTCGACCTTGCGAGGGTCATCAAGGTGAGCAGACGCAAAGGCATCAGTGATCCATCAGACAGATCATCGGGTTTGGTCTCGGTAGGCGACATATCGGCTACCAGCAGAAGAGACCAGAAAGTCTAAAGAATGTGGCAGCGTCCCGCAGATAACCCTCAAGGAACGTGCTGCCAGCTAGGCATGAAAATAGCAGATATCAGAAGCTCGACCTTGAGAGGACTGTCAAGGCAAGAAGACTCGAAGTAGTGTAATCAGATGGGTCCCATGATCCGCAGATCGGATACGTAACTCAAGATGGGACCAAAAATCAAGTAGATCAGACGACTCGATTCCATGCTCTGCAAATCAGAGACACAGTCAGCAGTGGAAATCAAGTGTAAAGAGAGTGTCGCAGTCTCCCGCAGATAGTCCTCGGAGAGTACTGCAATCTAGGCAAGGAATAGTCAGACTGTATCTCATCCTTGCGAGGGTCGTCAAGGAGAGAGAAGGGCTCGAAGGAGCCGGGTCTATCAGACGGACCCACATAGTGGTCTTGTTGGTCGACAAATCGGCTACCAACAGATGAGTCCACTCAAATTGGAAAGATGTCATAGACTCCCGCAGATAACCCTCGGGGAGCTACGAGCTGGTCAATGAATAATTATAAAAGATCTCATCCTTGCAAGGACCGTCAAGGAGAGTGGACTCAAAGGAGTCTCAGCAAGTCGGTCTCATGCCACAACAGATCGGGCGCATAAGCAGGAAGGGAGACCGAGCACACAAATCAGACGAATCGGCTTCGTGCTCCAACAGATAGGAGACACCAGAGGTGAGTGAAGCCGATCGTAAAGAAAGTGTCACATCCTTCTGCAGATAGTCCTCGGGAAGTGATGTGAGCTATATAATGAATAATCAGAGTACATCTCGTCCTTGCGAGGGTCGTCAAGGAGAGAAAGAGGCTCAAAGGAGCCGAATCCATCAGACGGATCCACAGAGAATATGGTCATGGTAGGAGACAGACATCCTACTAGCAGAGGAGACCATCATAGCTATAATGTGTCATAGCCTCTCACAGATAACCCTCGGAGAGCTATGAACAAGGCATGGAATAATCCGAAAAGGGGAGCTCTGCCTTGCAAGGACCGTCAAGGAGAGCAGTCGGTCAGTTGGCCTCAGGCACCGACAAGTCGGGCACACAATCACAGAGGGAGGCCAATCAAGCGTATCATTTGACTTGGTTTCGGGTCCCATCACAATGGCGACTCAAGCAGTGGATGAAACCATAGTCCTAGAAATTGTCGCATTCTCCCGCAGATAGTCCTCGGGGAGTAATACGAAGTAGATCAAAGAAGGTCATGGGAATGCTGGCAAGTCATCTCAGGTCCTCGGAGAGTACTGTGAATCCATCAATCAACAGGAAGGCATAAGATCATGCGAGGGAGCAAATAATCAGGTCAATCACAAACATCCCTCAAGTCAATCCAATAAGCTGAGCTGGCACAACATATCGTCAGTAATCCTCTCTGTGCCAGGGAGGAGTAGAGAGTCAGGAGATCATGGATGGGTCAATCAAGAAGATGAAAAATCATGGGGGTTCGGGGTACCACCATCATGAAGCACATATCAAGATAGTCCATCAAAAATCCAAATCAAGACGGGCCGAAACCTCAAAAAGATAGATCAGTCGATACTTCATGAAATCATCACCAAATCATCGCTTCATATTACCTCCTCAATCTGGTATGCGAGACCAAAAATTCCTCAATAATGCATCACACCTATAAGCATGCATCAACAAAAATCCTCGATATGCTCGTATGCACGTATCCAAAGTCAAATCCACCAAATCAATCTCAGCGTCCTCAATATCATTGGCCCAAATTACACAAATAATCTGTATACATAAACCTCGTTGCGGGCCTCATCACTATGCACAACATTCCCGGGTGAAGGGAGGGATGATACGGGGTAGACAAGGAAGATGGATAAGAAGTGTACCCAATGGGGTGGAGAAGCTGATTGAGGCTACGTGCCAATATCACAGTGATTAGAAGAGTGAAACGGAGGGGACGAGGAGGGCGGGCGAGAAGATCGAGACATATACAAAATTAGGTATTCTGCACAAGGCGGGAATACCGTAAAAATGGTGGTTCGAAGAGGAGGCTCTCCTTGAACCGGGGAAGATGGAGATGATACAGTGGAGACGAAGAAGATGGTGGAGAAGAGGGAAACAAAGGACTTGGCGAAGAATGATTGAGCTCAAGCGCCAATATCATGACTCAATGCAAAATGAAGAGATATATGTATAAGAGTGGTAGAGAGACTCAAAGATGAAAAATGCATGACTCACACGATGGGATCGATGACTCTAATAATGAAAGAAAAGCACAATGGACTCCAAGTCACAATCAAGACACAAGGCAAACCCCCAATTCACCTACTTAACACAATGAAGACTGTCAGGTGACAGTCATTTATCTTTTCGGTTTTAGAGTTAGGAGAGAATCGCAAAGTTGTACAAACACTTAAGAGGCTTGATAGGATTTGGGCTCTCCTCCTTAGTGTGTACATGAGCACTTAAAATGCATCCAATGAGGAGGTTGCTCTCCCCAAGACAAGGAATCCGTTACGCTTTATTATTAGGTCAATAGAGTTAGCAGTCCCGATTTTATTTAGGTTATCACTTTTTTTGGGTATTTTCAATGCACATGCCTATCGAGGTTCCGGTTTCCATTAAGCATCCTAAGTGGTCAAAAACAGAGGGAGAAGGTTGGAAAAGCCATGCAAGCCGGAAATCGATGATGCATGCTAAGTAAGAAGACTTACAGTGCTTCTCAGCTCTCTCCATGCGGGATGCATAACAGAATTGAAACCTATGCTATATGCAGATGCAAGCCGAAGAAATCGCCCTGGGATAGTAACTGCTATTAACGTGAAGCACCACAAGTCGGTCACTTATCCTTAACCGAAACGTCCGATCTTGGCTCACCCCTCCTCTTCTCGACACACTCGAGTTCAGGAGTAGCGCTTGATGGGGCTCCCTCACGGCACAAGGGTTAAGAGATAAATGAACATACCGTTTGAATTTGACTAGATCCGAAACGCACTATAGGTACATGCAAATTTATTAGGGTGTTTGGACCTAATCTATCGGCAAGCAATTCTTAAATTAGGGCTTATTCACACAAAATAATAAAAATAAAAAAGAAAAACCGTCAAAACCATCGAGGCCCCCAAGGGAACAATCCCTCGGGCAATGGACCTCGGGAAGTCGGAGTGTACCTGTGAGTGTCCTGAATTATTACAAAATTCTGTCACTCTCTCACATGAATATACATAATAAAATATTATGCATAAAAATAGAGGCTGTCTTCAAAAATTCTCTTTCTTCTCCCTTTGATGCTCTCTCCTGTTGGCTTGGTACAGAAGAGCCAACTCCACCTTGCTTGGGTGCATAGGTCCTCCTAGGAGGTCCTCCTTTGCTTGGCGATCCCTCGCATCAAATACAAAGGAAAGAAATGGTCAGAGCAGTCAATCAAATAATATCAAATAGGAATAAAAAGCAAACAAATAACTGAATCATGGACATGAGCAAATGATTTAATAAATGAACAAATAAGCTCACAAAAATCATACAAAATCCGTTGCCTCCCCGACAACGGCGCCATTTGATGAAATGGATTTAGCCGAGGTCGTATCTTTCCACAAGGCGGAGAGACAGTCGCTGAGTTGACCTCAGACGGAATCCCAAATCAATCAACAATTAACCCACAATCAATGTATGCAATGAATATCCAAAAATGTGGAGTTAAAATTTATTATAACTCTACATGCAAATGTGTATAGGTGTAAGTACAATTAGAGGTCGAACGCTGGGAGGCGAATGGTTGTATGTGTGTTGTGTAATTATTCAATCCATTGTTCATGTCCAGTTATTGTTTTTGTGGGTTTTTAATTTTCTATTATTTTTTTATTTTGTTTTAGTTTTTTTTTTGTTTTTATATTTTATGTTTTTTTATATTCCTTTTATATTTTTTATTATATATATATATATGTATATATGAAGAGATATATAGAAGAGAAGAGAGAGAGATACTATATGGATATATATGTATATACATGAATACTCCAAATTTATTGGATATAATAACTTTTTGGCTTCTTTTTTTATTTTTTTTTCTAATTTTTATGTTATTTTTCTGGAATTTGCTAATTTTTATGTGTTTTTAATTCAAAAATGTCCATAATAAGGAACTAATTAAATAGGCCGCAAATAATTTGGGTTGTAAAATATGAAATGATTCCAAAAAAAACAACGCAAATTAATTTTTAATACATAAATAATAATATATACATAATTATAAAATAAGAAAACATATTTTTGGTATTTTTAAAGGGTTTTTATATTTTTTTAGGATTTTGAAGCTTCTTGAATTTTTATATTTTCTTTTTCTATTTTTAGGGTTTTTTCATTTTCTGGACTCAATATAGATATAAATATACCATATATAATTTTTTTGTAATTTTTCAAAAGCATTTTATAATTTTTTTAATTTAAATAGTACAAAAATGGCTTCTTTTTCATTTTTAATAATTAGGAAAAATGCGAAAAATGTAAAATAAAATATGGGCGTAGGATAAAATTACATGATGCATTTATCCTAATTTTTTCTGGATTTTTAGAAGCCTCATAGGTATTTTTAATAAATAGATAAAAGACACAAAAATAATACAGCCTGGCAGGGGCATTTTTGCAAATAAAATAAGTCTCAGGGGCATCCGTGCAAAAATACCAAAATATCTTAACGTGTTCTGCAAATTTAAGGACTAAAACTAAATAAGCAATCCCGCCAGGGCCCCCTTGCAATTTCACCAACACGTGGGACTACACGTGATCCGCACCCACAGGGACCAAAACGTAATTTCAGAAAATATAGGGTCCTAGTTGCAATTCTTCACAAAAATAATACACTGGAGATTTTATTTAATGGACTAAAGATAAATATGCAAATATACAGGGGGACTTGTGCAATTTTACCACCTCACGTGGGACGACACGTGAGGTAACGTGGACTGGACCCAGGTGTAATATGAAAACAATACAGGGGGTCACATGCAAAATTTCCACATTATTCGCAACGTTATATTTAATTTACAATATTAAACATTAAATATACAAAAGGGTGGGGGTACAAGTGAAA
This sequence comes from Ottelia alismoides, assembly GCA_037367405.1. Classification (NCBI taxonomy): domain Eukaryota; kingdom Viridiplantae; phylum Streptophyta; class Magnoliopsida; order Alismatales; family Hydrocharitaceae; genus Ottelia; species Ottelia alismoides. The sequence continues at coordinate 948,077 of JAZKJV010011285.1, read as the reverse complement.
ATTACCCCCAAAGGCACGGGATCTGACGGTTGAGCTTCCTGACTTATCCACGTGGCGCCTCCACGTGAGTCGATGACGCTTCGCGATCCACGGTTAGGATTAGATCATCCAAGATGATCTGACGGTCGGAGTGCTGGGGGATCGGACGACTGATCTTCGACCTGGGGCCTTCGTCTTCATCGAACGGCGGGGAGCACACGTGCAAGAACAGGGAAGAACGCTCGCCGGGGCGAGCTTCTTCCGCCTGGATCTCGCTCTCCCGCCGAACTTTGCCGCACCTGAAGGTCCCAGAAGCTTCCTGGAGGGTTACTCTATCTGCTGGAGGTGGTAGATCGGCCGGAGGCACGCTGGAGCAGTGCGCCGAGCTCGGAAAAGGAACGTAGCTCCAGGTACCTCAGCCTGCTTTGGAATCGTCTCCTAGTGTTCTTTGGCGCACCTAACCTGCACAGGAAGGTAGAGGGGATCGAGGTCTCTCTCCTCGACCAGGGGTTTGAAGCTGAAAGCAATCGGAGGATGATGGGCGGAGAAGCTCCGGCGGAAGGCGGTGAAGGAGCTTCGATTCACGGATCCAGATGGGAATCCAGTTGGACAAGGTGGATGGCAGGTGGAGAAGATGGTGGGGAACGAGATGAAGGTGAAAGCGAGTCGGGAAAACAACGATGGCACGGTGGAGAAGTCGCCGTAGCGGAGCTCCGGCGAACTTCGAGTTACCTAAACTAAGCTAATCTATGAATCTAAATGCGAAATAAAATGCAGAAATAAAATGCTGGTATCAAAATCTACCTAAAAATGTAAACGCGCAGCTCTTATACCTGGCGAAACTCCAGGGAGCAGGACGGCTGCCGGAGCGCCGCCGTGGGTGCAACCACCTCCATCTCCAGCCGATTCAAGGTGCCGGCAGCATCCTCCTGTCACGAGGAGCACACCTGGGACTGAATGTGAGGAAGAAAATGGGTTGGGGCTGTCCAAATTTTGCGGAGGAGGAGGAGGAGGAGGTTCCTTATTTATAAACGAACTGGGCACCCTTATTGACCGGGCTGTAGCCGGCGATACGAGCTATGTACAAAGGATCTAAATGATCGACGGGGATCATGGATGAAGGGGGAGTAAATCTCGTGAAGTGATTGTTGTTGATTGATTACTGTAGCGAGTGGGAAAAATGCAAGAATATCGGGGAAAAGATGGTTCACGTCAAGTCAGGCGGCTGGAGGTCAAGTTGACTGGGGTCAACGCGTAGAGGGACCTGATTGGTCCACGTGAGCCCACTACAGGACAGAACAGAGGTTTTATTAAAGAAAAATTTATTTAAAATATTAAATGATTTTATTAATTTTCGAGTATAAAATAAAAAATGTTTATTATTTTATGTAGTATTTTAATATGATTTTTATTTATTTTTTTGAATTATTTTATTACGGATTTATTTTAATAATGAGTATATGTATGTATTTACATGTATTTTTGTGTATTTTTTTTAGTTTGTTTATTTACTTTTATTATTTTATTGGCTTATTTTATATATTTATAATTTATTTTTCTGAGTATAAAGGTATTTTTATTGAATTTTTAGTAGTTTATTTACATTTTTGAATAAGTAGGTATATGCATATGTAGGTATACTTATAGGTATTTTACCTATATATTATATACATTTTATTTATTTAATGTATTTTATTTATTTATATTTTGTATTTCCGTTTTTAATAAGTTATATATAATATATACATTTATAAAAATATAAATGAATAATGAATAAAAGAATAAAAATCCCTTTTATTTATATACATTCTTAACATAGGTATTTTGCCTATGTGATACATAGACTTATTTTATTTCACAAATTCTTTTTAGTTTTCTTTTAATCTCAATATGTACATGTATTATAAACATTATTTACAAGATACTAAAAATATAAATTTATAAAAATAATGAATATTGAATAAATGGAATATTTTAATCAGGTATTATGTACAAGGTGGGCTAAAAACCTAACTTCCACAGATGGACTCCAAAAATTATGAAACTAATTTTATTAAATAGTTTATGGAAAGCTATATACAATTAAAGGTGAGTTTGGGTGATTTGGAGTTTTTATTTGCAAGATATGGGTCTGTGAAGTTGAGATTTTGGCTTTTTATTCTGTGTATAAAATGTATGCTGTCTTATTTTTACACAAACTCAATTTTGTATTTTTATTTACATTATTATCTACAACTTTCATGAACAAAGTTTCTTTATTTGATGAATAAAAAATTATATACAAAATAGTGTCAAAAATGCATCAATAAATGAAGAAGAAAATGAGATATTTATTGTATAATTGGCCCTTATCTCCCCCTACTTTATTCCTTGTCGACCAATTCCATGCTGGCCTTGGTCTCGGGGTTCGGGTCATAAAATATTTGCAATATTTTATTCCTTTTTCTTTTCTTCCCTTTATTCTATAATTTTAGCATTAAAAACCTTATTTTCTGTACATTTAGTACAATAAATGATGAATGCTAATATGTACAAATTGATGCTATTTACATGCATTTGCTGGGGTTTTTAAGGCCAAAATGATAAAATAAAGGTGATGAAATGGAGATTCATCAGCCTCACACATGCGATTGTTTTAATTTTTTTTATAAAAACTAATTAAATGAAATGCCAAAAATGGCTGACACGTGGCGGCCCCAGGGGGTGCCACGTGTCAGCACCAGAAAATTCGAAAAATAAAGATTTTGTAAAATGCGAAATACATAGCAAACGACCTCGGATCAAAAATGTTTCTTCACAAAAATTGCTTGTCTCGATGAAATCTACAACTTTTATGAAGACATCAAAACCAAATTCGATCAAATGCACAAAGTGAAATTTTGGGGTATCCCATGTACATAGAATACCTTGATTTTTGGGTTTTATAATTTTATGTCATTTTTGAACCAGATAAAAATCTGGAAAAAAATATGATAAAATCAGAAATAAATAATTACAAATTAATATATATTTTTTTGGATTATTATTAATTAAGAAAATGATGAAATTAAATAAAACATAAAAACGACCAATTTTGTACAGTTGGTTAGTGAAGACTTGGAACCAATTTGTTTCTTTGATTTTAAGCTCAAATTGTATTTGGATTTTTGCGCATTTTAATAAAATATTCATCAGATAAGACAAGTGATAAAGAAATTAATTAAAATAGGTTAATTATGTACATGAAAAAAAAGGTAAAACACTGCTAAAATACAAAATGTACAAAAGAGGTCCAAAACCCAACTTTTACATATGATCTCCGATTCACTTGAACTTGGTCTTGTTTTTAAGGTAATTGAATTACATTAGTTTAAAAGTGAGTAGGATTAAAACGAACACTGGATGCGGAAGATATGAAGTTTTTAGTCTGGAAATTCTGAAACTAGGGTTTGGATTTTTGGTCCACTTATTTGGGTTAGTGATTTTTTGTAATTTTTCGTTTATTCTTGTTAGTGATATGTACATAGTATAGGTAGTTTGTGTCATTCGGAGTTAACATGAATAATTTAAAAATCCGGGAAGTTTGGCTATTTACAGGTCATTTTTGGCTTGGATTTTTTTGGCTTCTTATTTTGTGCAGAAATTAGTGCTAAAATGCAATTCTTATGAAAACATGCATGAATGCAAATTATGCAGAATAGATGAAGAAATGCTGTTGATTTTGAGGGATTTGAGCTTAATAAATAAGATTTAGAGTGATGAATCCGAGATTTATCATCCCCCTATTCTTAAAGCGTTCTCGTCCCTGAGCATCAAAAAGAAATGCCATGAGGTGAAAATGGATTGAGTTCCATACCAAGATCATGAGCTGAAGGTAAAAATGAAACTAGACTCAACCTTTGGATTAATAGCATGGCGGAACTTTTGTGAGACTTTGAATTTTAAAATCAACAGCCTTCAAGTTCTATACATCATTGCTACATTTTCGGCTTAGAAGTCATCTTAGATCAATCCTCATCCCAAAGTATACCCTATGAACATTGACTAATCGACTCATGTGTGTGAATGGTTTTAGCTCTTCCCAACCAGAATGTGGGACTACCGCGTAAACCTCCTCTCCAGTAACTCGTCCTCGGGGAGTCAGTTATTTCCTTCTATGGCCTGTTGCGTTGTGCTCACAATAGAATTGGGGGAGAAGTTAGAAGAATGAGAAAAGAACTGGAGGGTGGCCAGTGTAGTCACCTCTCCTTGCGAAGCTGGCCAGTGTAGCCGAGTCTAAACCAAGATGAGCAGGTGTTCTCGAAGCTTGGACCTTTTTGGTCAGATATTTATTTGGTATAATGCTTATTTGTATTTGGAATTTTTGGTGGTTGTGCTTGGATCTTGTTGCGCCCCTACGGATATAGAATCTTTTTGTTTCCGTACATTTTTTGGGGTCATAGAAAAAATTGTGCCCAGTCGTCCATCCTTTTTACGAAGCTTTATTTCAACCCGTACTCCGGTCTCTAGATTTCCACGATACCATAAAAGAAATTTACACAGTACTCCAAAATCCCATCTGAGTTGAGTTAAGTGCATAGTGCGAGAGTACAAATTAATTCCCTATTCCAGAGTTGTACCTAGAATGAAGAGACCATGTTAGACACTAAGAGTCAAACGTTGCACATTGTCATGTGGAACTCAAAGAATTAAGTCAAAGACCTGAAGCTTCTAAAATCCTATTTCTCAGTGAAGTTCCTCTAAAAATTATGTGGATTAAGGTTAAGTCCATTTCACTCTTGGTTTCTGCTTCATAACTCGGTTTAGAACCTGATTACTTTTCACATATGCAAATGAACGCAATGTTGGATGAAGTGTAGGTGTGTGAAATGCAGACACAATTTTTTTCCTTTTTGTGATTTTTTTATGCAAGGGATTTTTGAATATTTTTTTTGCAAAAATGAATAAGAAGCCATTTTTTTCAAAAACTTTGAGCATAGTCAGTGTTAGTAGCAAACTCTTTTTCTTTTTCTTTTGTTTTGTAGTTTTTTTTAAAAATTAGTTATCTATACCGTAAATACAAATAGACTTATGCGAAAGTACGAGATATGGATAAAATATATACAAAGTATATATACATGCCCCCTTATACTTAGCGAGTGGTGTGTCCTCAAAGCACAAGAAGCGTAAAGAAGACATAGCTCAGACTAAGCGCAAGAGAGTAAAAAGGAAAAGAAAAGGAACAATATATACAGGTTCGTCCCCTATACATAGACTGTGAACAATCTGAGTATAGAAGAAGGGCGGAAAAAAATGAAGCGATTAGGATATGTGAATGAGGAGAGTATATACAGATAGGTGTCGGTTCCCCCTATATTTAGGCTCTGGTCAGCCTAAGTATTGAATAAGGGTGGATATGGAGCAGATAGGAGTGTGATGAGGGAAATGGTATATACAAATGGCATCAGTCCCCCCTATACATAGGCCTTGGCCTAAGTAGAGGAAGAAGCTGTACAAGGAGACCGATGTGGTAGGGAGGGTGGGTAGCCGACGATTAAGGCAGTTTTTGTCTAATCTTTTTGTGAGCCTGTGATGGGATATCGGTGTAACGAGATGTAGATGAAGCATATGATTCCCAACTATTATCAATGTCATCCTCATAAAAATCATGATGGATAGTAGATGAAATATTTGAGACAGATGAAAGGTAGACATCATTAGAGTTATCCTCAGAGGAATAATATTTGAAAGTGGACACACTCCAGATATTCATGTATTTTTGTTTCTTCAATTGTTTCCTCGAGATTCGTTTCTTTTTGAGATCAAGCGGTTTGTCCTAAGATGAATACTCAGAAGCACCGGTCTCAGTCAACTCATAAGAAATAATACTAGTGTACTTGTAGAGGGCAGGAGCATCAGCTTTGGATGAATAGTAGTTAGGAATGGGAGTTGTCCAACGAGAATCGAATTTTGGATCCTTGCGGAGATATGGTTTTAGAGCTGCCGAATAGACTTCACTCATGTAGACTACCTTTTTCGGACCTGATGAGGGATCATCGGTCGATTCCTCTTCCAAAAGACCAAAGGTGACTTTTTTTCTTGTTTCGTGAAGGTGTCGGTTCACTTGAGTATCCAGATGAATAGCCATTGGAATTCTTCTCCTTGGTCGGTGTGCGGCCTACGTGTTTGTTCTTAATCTTATGAATGTTGGTGCACTCTCGATCTGGGACGATTTGGTCAAGGTACTCCGAGTAGGTTGCCCCAGGGTGCGACCATGCATATGTCTCAGGATCATAGAAGAAATTTTAATCTATTTTGAGATCCGCAGGAATTGAAATATTGGGGAGAGTTTCTGCATGTTCGTCCTTAATTGATTCGATGTTGGAGCATTCCTGTATCGAGTTGATGTAATCCATGTAGTCATAGTTGGTTGACCCAGGGTGTGCCCATGCATAAGTGTCCGGATCATATGATTCATATACATGATTCTCCATGGTGAGAGCTGCTGGGAAAGGAGCGGGTGGGAGATTCTCTAAACCAATAGTCTCATCGATAATCGCTATCTCAAGTGTAGCAGCGGGGTAGGGCTCTTCTACCGCTTCATGGTTGCAGTTGTCAGGGACTTCGTGGGTTGCCTCAGAAAATCGTGGTTCCTCAAAGACTGTGTCAGATATAAGTGCTTCCAATGCTTTAAAATTTATTTCCAGTGTCTCACAATCAATAATTGCCTTAGACAATGCTAAGAATGGCTTTCCGAGAATAATTGGAGACTGGGTGAATTCCCCTTGATGCTCAATATCAATGATCGTGAATTCTACTTTGAGTGGAGCACCTTGTAATTTCATGATGACAGTTTATATAAAAAGAATTTTACAAGGATTAAATGATTTTTACACATATTTTAATAGATAGTTTAAATATATATTTTAAATACATATTTTAAGTTTTTTAAATACAAATTTTAGACGTATTTTACTTATTTACAAGGATTTTATAAGTAGTAAATAAATAATTGGATGGATTTTAATTTATCCCTCACCCACTTTTTATAGATTTTATAGATATGGAAAATACATAAAAGTACGATTTATGTACAAAAGTATATATACAATATATACACACCCCCCTATACTTAGCTTGTGCAATGTCCTCATATCATCAAAGGAGAAAAAGGAAGACATAACTCGTGCTAAGTAAAAGTGCGTGAAAAAGAATAAGAGATTAAAAGTCAGTCGACGGTCCTTATGCTTACGATTTGGTTATCGTAAGTATAGTGGAAGAGAAAAAACAAGGTGACTGAGTGAAAATAATTTATAATGAAGGAACAAAAGAAATAAAGAAAATGAGATCGTCGAAATCACTCGATCCCCCTATACTTAGGATAAGGCATCCTAAATATAGAAAAGAGTGTAGCCAAAAATAGGGGATCAATGATTTGTAAAAAAAAGAAAGGATATACAAATGACAAAGAACAAAATAGAAAATGATAATCAACGAGCAATCAGTCCCCCCTATATTTTAGGATCTGGTATCCTAAGCATAAAAGACGAGAAAAAATGGGGACGATTGTGGTCTACAAAGAATATACAAGTGTTGTGAACTCCAAAACACAAATGGCTCAAAAGTCTTCGTACAGGATAAGATAAAGTGAAAGAATGATCATGAGTCCTGTACAAAATGGATCACTTCAACATGAGACAGATGATCAGTAGTCTCTACGAAGTGCTTCAGCATCTGCCCGTTCACCATGAACGGCTCTGCATAAGGTGACATATCTGATATAGATATGCTTTCATTGTCGTGCACCGTTCTGACTATGTAAGGTCCTTCCCACTTGCTTTTTAATTTGCTAGGATAAATTCTCAATCGTGCATTGAACAACCAGACTTTCTGCCCAGGAACAAAGATCATGTGTCGAATATGTCTATAGTGCCATTTCTTCACTTTGTCCTTATAAACGAGGGTGTTCTCGTATGACTGATTTTGAATCTCTATTAGCTCATTTAGATCCATCTTCCTCTTGACTCATTCTTTTTGCATATCTAACAAGATTTCTCGGACAACCCATTCATATTTGTGCATTATCTCTAAGGGCAAATGGCATGGCTTCCTATAAACCAGTCTAAATGGTGAAGTACCTAAGGGAGTCTTATATGCATGATGATTTGCCCACAGAACCTGATCTAAAACTTGTGACCAGTTCTTTCTATCTGGACGTACTAATTTTGAAGAATTTATTTCACCTCCCTATTTGAAACTTCATCCATGTCGTTCGTCTGTGGGTGATAAGGAGAAGCTACTTTGTGATCAATGCCGTATTTCTTCACTAGCTTTTTGACCTCCTTATTAATGAATTGACTACCCCCATCTTAAATAAGAATACGTGGAATCCCAAACTGTGAAATAATATGTTCCCTTAGAAACTTGCACACTTTTTTACTGTATGCGGTTCGTACGGGTATAGCCTCCACCCATCTACTAACATAATCTACATCGAGAAGAATGTACTCAAAGCCGTTGCTGGAAGGGAAAGAGCCCATGAAATCTATGCCATGTGCATCAAAGATCTCGTAAATAATAACAGATCGCATCAGCATTGCATCTCTAGCACTGACTGTCCCAACTGCCCTCTGACAATCTGGACAACTCTTCACACATGCACAAGCATCTCTAGTAAGAGTCGGCCACCATAATCCACTCTGAAGTACCTTCTGCGCTGTCCTCTTCCCTGAATGATGTCCCCCTGCCTCTTCGGAATTACACAGAGTGAGGACACTATTATATTCCTCCTAGGGAATACAATGCCCGTAAACACAATCCAGTCCTTCACGAAAATGAATCGGATCCTCCCAATGTTAGTATCGTGCCTTAGAAACTAATATATCGACTCAATCCTTCGGCCAACCCTGTGGAATTTTCTGTGTAATTAGAAAATTCACTATATTTGCATACCATGGAAGCTCGGTAACTGCAAAGATACTCTCGTCTAGAAATCTCTCTGCAATCTCTGGCGTGTACTCATCTGAAGCATGTTCTATATGTAATCGGGAGATGTGATCAGCTACCACATTCTCTACTCCAGGTTTATTTCTAATATCCAAATCAAATTATTGAAGTAAGAGAATCCATGTAAGAAGGCGTGCCTTTGCATCCTTCTTCTCCATCAGAAATCGAATAGTTGAATGACCTGTGTAAACTGTGATTTTGGAGCCAAGAAGATAAGATCTGAATTTATCCAATGCAAATACCACTATCAACATCTCCTTTTCTATCACCGTGTAATTACGCTGAGCATCATCTAATGTTCTGCTAGCATAGTGGATAGCAACAGGAAGTCCATTCCTCCTCTGTCCTAATATAGCCCCAACCGCAAAATCTGAAGCATCCATCATGATGTCGAAGGGTAGAGACCAATCAGGTGGTTGTAGGGAAGGAGCACTGATAATCATCTCCTTTTATGTGAGAAAGGCATTAAGACATTTGTCATCTAACAAAAACTCGATGTCTTTTCATAATAATAATTAAGTTAACGGGTCGGGCAATCTTGGAAAAATCCTGAATGAACCGTCTGTAAAAGCCGACATGCCCAAGAAATGATTGTAACTACTTAATGTTGGATGGTGGTTCGAGACGCTTGATGACATCCACCTTGGCAGGGTCAACCTCCATGCCTTGATGGGAGATGACGTGCCCAAACACGATCCCATGTGTGCATAAAATGGCTCTTTTCCCATGACAGAACAAGATCTACCTCACAACATTTCTGAAGAACCTGGTCTAGGTGCACTAAACAATCGTCAAAGGACTCACCATAGACCGAAAAATCATCCATAAAGACCTCTAGAAAATCACCAACCATGTCTGCAAAAATAGCAAGCATACACCTCTGAAAATTAGCAGCGGCATTGAAAAATCCAAAGGGCATCTATCTAAAGGCATACATGCCAAACAGACATGTGAAGGTGGTCTTCTCCTGATCTTCACGAGCAATTGTTAGCTGGTTGTATCTAGAGTAACCATGAAGGAAACAAAATTATTCCTTCCCTGCCGAACTTTCTATGACCTTGTATATAAAAGGTAAAGGGAAGTGATCCTTCTTCGTCATAGCGTTCAACTTCCTGTAATCAAAGCACACCCGCCACGATGTGGTTACTCTCTTTGGAATCTCCTCTCCATTCTCATTCTTAATCATATGAATTCCCGACTTCTTCGGGACAACATGTAATGGGATGACCCATTCAGAGTTAGAGATGGGATAGATAAACCATGTGTCGCACCATTTCGTAATCTCTTTCTTGACAACATCTCGTAAAACCGGATTCAGCCTGTGCTAAAATTCTCTGGAAGGTTTGCTGTCATGATTTAGATATATATGATGAGAACACAAAGCAGGATTGATCTCGCGGAGATCATATACAGTCCACCCAATAGCCTTGCGATTTCTTTCAAGAACCTCCATCAGGTGAGAATCTTGCTCTTCGGTCAAAGATGAGCTGATAATAACCGGAAACTGTCGAGGCTGACCTACAAGGAAAGCGTATTTCATGTTCGTCGGTAATAACTTCAGCTCTGGTAAGATAGACTCTGGCTTTGTTGAAACATCATCTATATGTGTACCAGGATCTGTATCAGTGGTAGATATATCTGCCGTACGGTTTTCCACCATATCAATGTGCTCTAGAGTCGGACTACACAAGAACTCACTACTGTGCTCATCCTCAGAATGACTAGAGGAAAACAACTCAGCTAAATGGAATCCAGTCTTTAAATCATCTAAAGTGGAGGAATTTTGTAAACCCTTTGAATATGAAAGATATGCAACAAAATCCTCGGAAATCTGAGCCATCTGCTTCTCATCATCCATACTGAAATATAAAGTACCCTCAGAAGAATTGCCAACTGTAGTCTCGGACCCATCCTCTGCTAGGAAATCCTGGGTCTCTACTCGATACTTCTCAAGGTCGTCAAAACAAACCTCATCCATGTAATCAGAGGTGGCTAAAGAACTAGAGAAATCTGAAGATGTATTTCTGGATGTGTGATTCTCTCGCCATATCTATATGTACCTTCTCACCCTCGGTGCGAAAAGATACCTTCCCTGTATCATAGTAGAAGAGAGCCTTCACGGTATCTAAGAAATGCCTCCCAAGAATGATCGGGGTAAGGTGTAACTGTGTACAGCAATCCATGTCTAGGACCGTAAAGTCTACTGGGAAGCGCAGGCCCTACACGGTCGTGATAATGTTCGTTAATATACCCCTAGGTCTCTTGAAAGATCTATCAGTAAACTGAAGTATCGCACGGATCAAAGAGTGCTCTTTCTGTCTGCAAAAATGGTCTCCCGAGAATGATTGGAGCAAGGTGTAAATGGGCAAGGCACGTCATGTCTAGGACAGTAAAGTCCACTGGAAACTGCAAGCCCTGAACGGTCACGATAATGTTCCTCAGCACACCTCTAGGTCTCTTCACAAATCGATCTGCAAATTGAAGTATCGCTCGTGATTTGTAGAGAGGATCTATCTTGAGCTTATCAAGCAAAGAGGGTGGAAATAAATTGATTGAGGAACCATTATCTAAAGGAGTACGATGGAATGTAGCATCTTCAATCTGACAAGTGACATAATGAGCTCCAGAATCTTTCGTCTTCTTGGGTACCTTGTTCCGAATCGCACACGAAGTTGCCTTGGTCAATATATGCTTCTCAACTCTTGATCTCCTTTACCTATGTGTAGTGCATTTGTTCCTCAACTGATTCTTGAGTGTAGGAAAATGATCCAAGGCATCGTGAAGTGGAATCTTCAAAAAGATGTGATCTTTGAGTAACCTTTCTGTCTCTGGAGTCACAACGTTCTCTTTGTTGTTTTTCTTTCCTTTTCCAAAAAAAGCATCGGGAAAAGGAACAAAGTCAGGAGTCAGGAAATCAGAATTTTTAGTTATATCAGAATCGGCTTGTACATCGAGAGTTTCAGAATTATGTAGAAAACTCTCTAAGACAGGGAAGAAATGTATTTCTCGGGACTCTCTGCCTGTTCTGGCGTGATGTCATCGTCTGATTCGCCAGTGTCCATACCTATTGTATCGGCATCGCTCCCGTCTCTCGAATATGCAAATTGGTCCTCATTAATACGCTGGTTCTCCTCCTCAGCATTTTGCGGCTCATGGATGTGCTCGTGCTCCTCGTCAAGTGCCCGCTCTTCTACTCCAGCAGGTGCTTGTGGTGATCTACCGCTCCTGAGACGAATGAAGTTAGATAAAAATTCTGGAAAAGTGATCCTACCTGTAGTGTCATCTACCTGGTTTGGATGCCTCCTCTTATGTTCCCTCCTCCACACGAGCTCGCTTGATCGGAGCTGTCACCTCCACGTTAGGAGGAGCGAAGCTTGATAGGATGGGGTTCGGGCACTGGGAGATGGAGCTACAGGTGGTTGGAGAGTTAGTTAAAAATGGTGACATTTGGGCCCTTCTATAGAGAGATTTCGTGCACCCCAAGTTAGATCTAAGGGTTGGCGAACTTGGTGGTTGATAGGAGGTGAATTTCAAGGGCTGAAATCATCGAAGGGAGTTAAGAGATGCGCGAGAAAATTTAGTGAAGGAGGCCGGTTCCAACATAATCTATTGGAGCCTTCTTTGGAGAAAATGAACCCGGTGCTGACAAGTGTCAGCACCTCGTTGTCCAGATGGTTTAAAATGCTTGTAAATTCAATAATAAGTAATAAATAAGGTTATTTTAAATAGGTATAAATACAAGAAATATAAAATAAATTATTATCTAATTTATGGAATAATAAATTTTTATAAATAATATATATATATATATATTATTCAAAATATAAATATTACGTTAATAAATATGCATATATAAATAGGTTTTGGATTTTTAATTTAATAAATAAATAATTAAAATTTAACTTTATATTTTCTTAATTACTATAACAATAAATAGAAGTTGTGTGATTTTTTATGGATTTTAATAAAATAATTTACATTTATTAATAAATATGGGTATAAGTTTTACAGCTCATTTTTACCTATAATTTAGGGGTTTTTTTATTTTATTAAAATAATAAATAAGCTTCAAAAATTATGAAATAAATTAGGTGAAAATACAAGATCTTGAAAATAATTAAAAATTATAAAATTAAGAAAACTTTAAATGATGTGTTCTACAAAAAATAAATAGCCCAGAAACCCTGTTGTCTTTTGGTCTCAAAATCGACTTTTTGCAAACAGACTCCGAATTCGATGAAACCACCTTTATTATTTTGAGAATATTATTTTATGAACTTCAAAGGTGAGTAGAGTGAAATTGGAGTTTGTATGATTAAGTTGTGATGTTCGGAAATTGAGATTTTGACAATTTATAAGCTGTGTTTCTTGGTATATGTACATGGTAATACTTTTATCATATTTTTATATTTTAATAAACTTTTTCAGAAATAATTAGGAAAAGAGTTTGGTGAAAAATATACATATAAATTAATTAAAATTCTTTGTAATTTTGTATTTATTTTATAAATAATGAAAGGTGTATGGAGTGTGTATGAATTTATTTTTAGGGTTTTCTTTTCTTATCTCCCCTTACTTTTTGATTTGTCGACCAATCCATGCTAACTTGGTCTCGGGGGTTAGGCTATGAATATACCTTTCAGTTATATTTATATTTTAAGTCATATTGTACATATATACATATATCTAATCTGCCTTTTTTTTCTTTGTTCTTTATTTATTTACATGATTTTGATCGTTAAAAGTGAATATTTATGCATGAATGAAGTTTTGTTAAAAAATGTAAATTAATGAATATTTACATGCATTTGTGAAGGGTTTTAAGACAAAATGCTACATAAAAGTTAATGAATCATGGATTCATCAGCTGTCGGAAGAAGGTCGATCGAAGAACCGCTGTCTAATAGAGTGTGGTTGAACCTCTGCTCATGGATGTGGCATCTGACATACAGGGCTCTTGCATCTGGCCTCTTGGCTGGCAAACGGTTCTGAATCGCGAAACACATGGTAGGAGTAAGTACATGGATCTCTGACTGATGGTTCCGCCTCTTTCTCCTAACTGTGGTCCTATCTCTGAGTGATCGCTGGAAGAGAGGTTTGTACTCCAAGACCTCCTGTAGAGTCAGATGCATCTGAAATCTGTCCATCATATGCTTGTTGAACTCTATCTGATGGTTCTTTTTGGGATTTACATTTTTCTGCCCCTTAGCCAAGTGAAGTGCTCTGGGAAAGGGGACTACAGGGTCATTCTCAGGTGAAAGACTAGGAGAGGGTCTGGAATGCTCATGAACAGCAGAATCCACAAAAACATCATCAAGCAACACATGTGGATCCGAAAATAATAAACCCTTTCTTTTATTTGCAGAAATGTCCTGAGATACATGTACGAAAGGAGAAACAACATGACTAGCAGAACTGAAAATGGTAGCCTCAGTATCGCCCTCGGCATCTGGACTTGCGGCATCAGTACCGTACTCTAGCTCAGCAACTGTAATGGTGGCGTCAGTTCCACCTCCTCCAACTGGTGCAAGCGACGACCTCAGTACCGTCAGTGGGATCAATATCCATGGTGGCATTAGGGCCACCGTCATCAACTCTAGCAACATCAGCACCGCTCTCCTCCTCGCCTGTCGCTCATGAAGTGGCGTGGGATCGTCTCTCAGACGAGGCGCCGCCTGCTGGCATCCTACTGTTCCTAAGTGTAACAAAGTTAGCATCAAACATATATGCAGTCATATGACCAAGTGAAGCACTAGGAGTGATAATATCAGTGAACTCTACATGATCAGACTTCCTCTTGAGGTTATTCGAGTTCGACTCGATCTGGGTAGGGATGGCAGCCATCCCTCTCATTATCTCCCACATCTCCTTGCGGGACTCATCCATCTCCCGTCGAAAAGTAGCCTGCTGCTCGGTCATGAGCCCGGCTAGATCATCGAAGGTGGAATTCTCATAGGTCGGCCCATGAGAACCTGACGAGTGGCCTGGTTGGTAGTGAGGCTGTTGTTGGTGGGGGTGAGAGGGGTACTGTTGATGATACTGTTGCTGCTGCTGAGGCTGCTTTTGCCTCCAAGACTGTCCCTATTAATAGGGACGAGGACCATACTGTTGGTGCTAGGATGGTTGTTGCTGCTGGTGTACTAGGGGTTGGGGTTGCTGGTGCTGCTCACGCTGGTGGACATACTAGCCACCCTGAACTGGAGTCTGTTGCTGGGAACTAGTGCCTCCAGTCAACCAGCGGAATCCGAGATGGTCTCGTCGGATACCGGGCTGGGGTCGATCGTACCAAATCCCGTTGACATCCATCAATGGCTCCTGCTCGAAGGTGGGTCGAGGAAGTACTGCCAGGGGTTGATCCAGCTGGTAGACCACCATCTGAGGGTCCTGCGATGGTGATGGATGGTAAAACGATGGTGGCTGCTAGTACGACTTCGCCTGTACAAGGTGAACCTGTCTAGGTTGACTGGAGTGCTGGGACGAGCTACCACTGCTGCTCGGATCTCCTCGTGACCGAAGGCGGTGCTGAGAAGCTGTCGGTGCCTCCTGGAGACACATGAACTGTGTCTTTAGGTCACTCAGTGTCTGTGCCATCTGAACCATCTGCGATATTCCCTAGCACTGCTTCTTCTCGATAAACTCGATCCGGTCTAGCTTCTCGATGATGATGCCTATGTCTGCAGCTGTAGCCTCGGCATGTGCGGTTGTCGTAGACGAAGTAGAAGGACCGACATCGACCCGTGCTATCTTCTACTACTGCACGACCTGTGGCTGGGGACGTCCCTGAGTGTAGATTCGGGTCTGGGACATCACAGTGTAGTTCTCGGCCATCTCCTCATAGATGGCCCAGACCTGATCCTCATCCTTGGCGAAGTAGGAACTACCACAAGAAGCATTCACCTGGCCCTGCAGCACTGGTGTCAGTCCGCAAAAAAAGCTCTGAACTAGGTTCGACTTCGAGTTGTCATGGTGCGGGCATCTATCGGTAAGCTCTCTAAACCTCTCTCATGCCTCGTGAAACTACTCGTTGGGGAGCATGGAGAAGTTACTGATCAGGGCCCTTGCTGCATTGGTCCGCCCGAGTAGATAGTACTTGTTCAAGTACTCAGTGCTGTACACAAATTTCCCCAAATGCTTCAGCCAGTTGGCTGCTCTGTCAACAAGGGATATGGGGAGAGCAATCATCTGAATGATGTCCTCATCCACCTGTCGATCGTGGACGGTGCTGCAGATCATCTCAAACTCCTGGAGATGCAGAAGGGGCTCCTCAGTGGCGAGCCCGTGGAAGCGGGGAAAAAGCTTAAGTGTCTATGGGGGGAACTTGAAGTCCCCCACGATCGTTGGAAGAACGATCCACTTGTGCGTTAGTGTCGATCCGGAGTTGTGCAACTCCCGCATCGGTCTCGGTTGATCTGTTGCTGCTACAGGCTGGACTGGCTCCTCTGGCCGATCTGGATCCCTTTCTCTTGCGGCTCTCTACTGCTCTCGCACTGTCCTCAGCCTCTCTATCTGTCTCCTCATCTCCATCATGAAGGCTCTCTGATCCTGTATCTGGCGCTGCATCGTCTCGAGGAAAGCCACAAGGTGTTGTTGATCGCACTCTAGTCCAATACATATGTCTTAGTCTCAGGTCGCTGACTCTCGGTACGCTCCTCACTATTGGACATGGTCTCTACAAAGGCAAAAGTCCCAAAATTAGGTGCCGAAAAATCATCTGTCTGTTGTCTCTCATCTGGCACTGGTATCTCTGGACTGGTAGAAGGGTGGTCAAGAGGGAACAGGGCAGAAACGAACTCGGGTTCGGAGAGCGGGTCTCGACTCTCACGAACCAACCTAGATGAATGGGCTAGAGTGCTAAAAAGTAGTGTAGCCAGAGACTGCCTAAGAGACCTCCTGCCCATCATCTTTATCTAGCGAGCCGGGAGGATGAGATTTGGAAACACACAAGATGAGCAAACAAACCCCAGGTTTACCTACTCAACATAGAGCTGAATACCGTAAAGGTTCGGTCAATTATCTTGTCAAATTTTAATTAGGTGATAATATCAGTCTATCAGAGCGGTTACGCGAGCTGATGGGAATCCAATCCTCTCAAAAGACTCTCTCGTATAAAAGACCGATAGTCTGATCAGAGATCGGATATGATTCTAGCCTATTGTGCGGGTCGCTCTTTCGCTCATCCAAACCAGACAAGGAGGGGGTTTCTCTCCCCAAGAAAATTTTTTAATTAAGGCGTCTTTTAAGGTCAAGTGTGTTTAGCCGTCCTAATTTTTTAGTATTTCTTTTTTAGGTATTTCTCAGTAAAAGCAACGCCTAATGAATTTTTCGGTTCTCCTGATTATTTAAGTTCGAAAACAGGGGGGAGACGATGAAAAAGTCGATGCGCGATGAAATCAATGATGCATGTAGAATAAGAGATGTGTACCTGACTTCAGCAGTCTACATACAGAGTGATCCACGCATAAAAATAAAGACTGAATATAAACTACCTATATGATGCACGAGAATCCGGCCTTAAACAGAGCAATTTATACACGACAAGAATAATGGCCGGGTATTCAAACCTAAGTCCGGAGTCCTATCTTGGGAGCAACTCTGTGTTCGCCACGACGGATCCTGCACGCGATGTATGTGACTCCTCAGGTCACGTGGACTAGAGTCTAAGTAATCCAGCTTTTTACTGTGATTTAATTAATTAGGTCCAATTACGATCTAATAGGTACAGATAGATAATTAGGGTTTAGATCCCAATCAATTACATCATAATCGAAAGAAAATCCTAAGCTAAGGCCAAAATCACGTAAATCAGACAGGAAGTTATAATAAAATGCGATAAAAACCAAAAACCGGCAAAAAACACTTTGAGGTCCCCCGAGCACACAGGTTCTCGGCAAAACGTTCCCTAGTAGTCAATGATAAAGTCCAAGTCTGAGCCCCTGTATTATTACAAATAAAGTTTTGTAGAAAATAAAACTAAACTATACTACGACTATTCTACGTTATTTGCGTGGCTATTCTGCGGCTCCTACACTCCTGCTCGTGTCCTCGCGCTCTCCTACGGCTCCTTGCAGAAAAGAGTCGCCTCTAACTCCTGTGGTTGCTTCGGCTTCTGAAAAAGCCACCTCGGTCCTCGGGCCCTCGCAAAAAGTCAAATAAGAATGTATCAGACACAGTTATTCTAAAAAATATGCAAATAAATCAAAGAAAAAAATGTATGTACAACTATGAATAAAAAACCACGAAAACGAAAACCGTGAAAAATAAAAAATGACTACTAAGCCGTGCTCCCCGACAACGGCACCACTCTGATGAGGTGAAAATCCCACAAGAACCGAGTAGGGATAAAATCAATCAGGGGTCGTTGTGACCCGGATCTCGTAGATCGGACTTAACAAGAAAAATAGACCACCATAATAGAATAATCAGTCAAAAACTGAATAAGCGGTCTCGCTATTTATTTAACAAGGTATAGCGACCAGGGTGAACTCAAGGAGCACGGATCGGCCAAGTGGCCTATGAAATAGTCGAAAATGAAATAAAAAGATAAGATATGTTTAGGTGGCTTTTATGGGTTTTTTAATTTTTTTGTATTGTTAATTATAAAGGAATAAGGGGAAAGGGGTAAAAGCACACAAAAACGTATTTATTAAAAACACTCAAAAACAAGCCAGAAAATTAAACTAAAATTATTTTTGTGTTTTATATATTTTTATGTGTTTTTGGTAATTTTCTCAGAATCTTGTAATTTTAATTTGATTTTATAAAAATAGGAAAAGGTTGAAAATCAGAGTCAATGTGCAGCCAGATTTGAAAGGCTAATTTAAAATATATAATTAGCCTCTAAAAATCTGGAGACAATTATTATGAAAACTAGAAATAAAAACTAAGCTATAGAAATCAAAATTGCATTTATTTTATATTTCGTAGAAGTGTTAAGAATTTTTACAAGATTTTTAGGGTTTTGAGATTTTTAGGTGTTTTATAAATCCAAATTCAACCAAAATTGGATTGAAGCTAAAAGACACTAAAAGAAATAGCAAGTAATTTTTTTTAGAATTTTTATAAGGTTTTTTTATATTTTTAGTTTATTTTTCAATTCAAACAATACAAAAAGCGTGTTTTTGAATTTTTAAAAATTTCAACACAACTTCAAAAATGTCCCACCACGTGTCCAAATTTCACTTGATTTGGAATTAATTTGATATTTTTTCAACCAATACAAAAGCCACAACACATAGGGACATAAACACAAGAAAACAAACTTTCAGGGCTAAAAAGTAACACGTATAAAAGTCTAGGGGTTACACTGCAAATTTTACACAAAATTCAACACATGTTCGAATACTGTACCACAGAGGTATATATGCAATTTTCAAAACATTTCAATCATTCCATAACAGTCATAACAACCCAGCCCTGAATATGTAAAAAGCCCAAAAAATCACGTATCGAAGCACATGAATCCACACAGTAAGGACTAGAGTGTAATATATGAAAACTAAAGGTCCTACTATGCAATTTGTCCAAGTGTGCAAATTTATTTAATAGGCTAAACATAAACTAAAATAAACTGCAAGGGGTCGGGCGCAAATTACCCATCCACAACCTGTGCGGGGCGCGTGAGGGTGACGTATTGGGCGGTGAGTGGCTGGCATGTGCACGGTCCTGATGACGCCTCCTGGAAGACCCAACGGTCCTGGCTAGAGGGTGAACGTGGGGCGCACGTAGCCGTCAGATCATGGATCTAACGTCCTGACAGTGGCAGGTGACGGTCGGCTCGGATGATAACTGGCGGTGAGGCGTGATCCAACGGTGGAGAAGGTGCCCGAAAGAACACCTCCTAGATGAACTTCGTCGGCAAGCAGGAGCAGCTATGCAGGTCTGATGGATGATCAGCAAGGGGGCTTCGACGTGTCTTGTCACTCCACATCTAATGGTGGTGGCCGATGAAGCTTCTCACGGTCAGATCCTCCGACGAGGGAGGAGGGACGTGGGCAACTCCGGCGAGGTGTAGACGATGCAACTGAGGGAGGTATCTCGCGCTTATTCACCTGCAGATGAGAGTTCGTGCTTGGAGGAAGTCTCTGGCATGGGTTATTGAACCAACAGTAAAGGGAAGCGGTGTGGATAGGCGAAAGGGTGTTCCGATGGAGGCGGCGGAAGGAACCATACCTGATCTTGGCTCGGATAGCCAAGATCGTGGTGATCAGGTCGTGGAAGGAAGGTGACGATGTATCGTGGGATCTATCGTTACGGGTGAGGTGAACTAACGGGGCTCCGGCCACTGGAGCGGAGCGGGCGGAGCGACAATGGAAGAATCGAATCTAAATGACAAAATGGAACCTAAGGGAAGTACCTGATGATCGGAGTCGACTGTGGGGGAGATGTTGGATCGCCAACGGTCTTCGCCTCGATGGAGCGTCGCCTCCAGAGGCTGGGGCTATGCCGGCGATGGAGCTCGACGATGATGGTCGCCGGACGTAAGGCAAACACCTTCAAATCCTCGCTGCAACACACTCAATCACTCGTTGTCACTCAAGGATGAAGATGGAGGTCCTGGGAGTCGAAGACGGAGGCCAAAGGTGCGTCGAATGACGGAAGGAGGCGATGCCATATAGTGCAGGAGTCCGAGAAAGAAGAAGATCGGGTGCGTAATCCGATGCTCGGATCCCTAAGAAAATACCCGGGCGTGGATCATTGATATATTGTGGATAATCGGGGCCTGGGGTTTGAGGAAATGGCTGGCGGACCGAGGCGTGAAGAATTGGAGAAATCGGGTTGGCACCAAGATCTGCGGGGCTAGTGGTCCTGGGGCGAGAGTTGACCGGGGGTCAACAATCCCCCATGGACCCATCAGAATCCAAGATTTATTAATTATTTGTAAATTAATTAAAAATAGTAAATGATTTTATTTTGAAAATTTTTCCACATGAAAAATGTTTATTATTTTTCAATTTTTTTGTGATATTTATTTATTTTTTCGAGAAATAAATTATAGTATATATATGATGTATTATTATATGTAGGTATATATACCTAGGTATTTTGTTTTTTATTTATATTTGTTTATTTTTTGTACATGAAATTTGGTATATAAAATAATTTTTATTTGATTTTTATTATGTATTTACAAGGGTAAAATAAATATGTATAAGTACATATATACATGGTATATATAAATTGAGGAGATAGAAATTATTTTGGTTTTTCTTTTATTTGTCCTATTTTTTATTTTATTTTTATTTTTACGAATATATACAAAAATGTGAAACCCATATATAATTTTATTTTTGAAAATTAAAATATATACACTAAGAGGGTGTTTATGTGCAAGGTTGAGTTATCCTATCTCTCTCTACTTATTTTATTTTGTGGTCAGGCCCATGTTGAGCCCTCCCTTGGGTTCAGGTCACTCAATATTTATTCTAAATATTTCCCTCTTTTTCTTTATTTATTTATTCCTTTATTATTACACAAAAACAAGCTAATTATGTCTCTTTACATGATGCATACATTTTGACAACTTATTGTATTTACAAGTAATTACAAGGTATTTTGCCAAGATTTCTAGCTAAAATAAAGGAATAAAGAGTGATGAATGGGGATTCATCAAGGCCTAGATCCCAATCCAGAATTCCTCTCCTCATATTCAGACCCCAAAATGGCACCTCAAGGAAGAGGAAAGGGTCAGCAGCCTCCCCAACCCGAGTAAGTGATGAACCTCAGTTTCATCATCTTTATTTCCCATAATTAACCCCCTTGCTTAAAAGTTTATCAATAAAACCCTGTTAATGTCCTATAATTAACAGAGTCCTAAATAAATTAAAAATCACAAAAAAATGACAAAACAAAAATTTGTGGTATTTTTAGACTTAAAAATACCTTCAAAAATATTTCGGTTCTTTGTTTGATCTCATCTCCAGTTTTGGTCAACATGAAACTTGTAGATCTCGTCAAGATCTACAACTTTCATGTTTTGAGTTTTCTCAAATTCGGCCATCTATCCCTTCAAATATCAACTGGAAGACCAGAATAATGTGATTGGGCCACGTGGCCCGTTCTGGGTGAGCCACGTGGCCCGCTCCCCTTTTGCCTCATCCGCCCGCATCTCAGCCGTTGGATCTCATTCTAAATCCAACGGCCCTGCCTTTTCCACATGCGCCTGTCTTTTCCAGCCATCCGATCCATTTTCGCCTCTCATCTCTACCGTCCACCAGCGCCCTTCCCATCGTATGCCATGTGTCTCCTTCTGGTCCTTCCGATGGCGTCTTCACCCGTCCATCTCAGCCGATGCTTCCGCCTCGATCCTCATCCGCTCGATCGACCCCCACTTTCTATCACAACCGTTCGTAGCCGCCTGAACCACATGACGACACGTGGCACAACCCGATCCCGACGATTGCATCGCCCAGATCTCCCATCAGGGCCGTCTCTTCACGCCTAAATACTCGCCGTTGGATCTCCAGATCCAACGGCCAGCGGCCATCGTCAACCTTCGATTCATCCCTCTCTCCCACGATCCAGTGCACGAACACCTCGCCCCCTTCCCATTATTTTGACCACCTCCGGCCACCTCTCATCTCGCCAACCGCCCCACGACTTGCCCTGATCATCCTTCTCCCTCGCGCACACCTCCATTAACCGCCGACATACTCCCATTCATCCCACGATCACCTCGAAACCCACGACTCACACCATCAGCTCCGCCACTTCCCACTTCAGATATGCCACCTCCTCCCACTGTTCCCGATGTCCATCTTTACGCGGGGAGCAGCCCAGCCCTCCTCCGCCTCCCTGTGACATGGGGAGGCGGTAGGATTGAGCGAAGACGACTGTCTCCCCCGGTGAGACCCGCCGCCGTCATCGGCGTCGTCGCGGCGCAACCGCGTCCGCTCGAGCTGCTCCGAGTCGCTGCCGGAGTTCAGCGAAGACCCGGGGACCCTTTGGAACCCCCAGCCCAAGCTCCGCTACGCCTCCGATCAGGTAAGTTCTCTTTCTTCTTCTTCTGTATTTTTCGTTAATTTCTATTACTTTTCTAGCCCGCTTTACTCGTCCTCTCACTCCATTGATCGCATCCCAAACTCCACCACACAACCCCCTTCCTCGCGCTCATCTCCGACGTCCTCTTTCTCTTCCTGAACCCCTTCACCCTCCGACCATCTCCTCCGCCCTCGCGGCGGAGGAGCTCCGAGCTCCTCCATCTTCTCCGCCCCGATGAGCTCCCATTTCACCTCCACTACGCACGTCCCAGCAGATAGCTCGCTTCGGCTATGTTTCTAACATTGCAGGTACATAGATGCTCACTGGTCGGAGCTATCACCGGAGACTACTTCTCGAGCGCCACCTCTTGGGCCCAGGCGGAACCATCCTTCTCTAAGGAGCTCAACGTCTTCGTCGTGTTTTAGAGACCATCTCCGACCATTCAGGAGCGACTGCAGATCTCAGCCGAGATCGGGAGGAGGTGGCGGAGTTGGAGCTCCTTCGCCGGAGCTCCAAACTCGCCGCCAGCCGCAGACAAGGGAGAAGAGCAGATGCCGTTGGATGGTCCCCTTCCAGCGACCATCCAACGGTTTCGATGGAGCCACGTCCTCGCCTCCAGATGCCGTTAGATGCACATGATCCAAAGGCCGTGAGCTCGCCACGCGTCATCACCAGGAGACAACCGAGCCTCAGCCACCGAGCCAGAGGCTTGCATCCGCCGAGCCTTGTCCGAGCCTGCAATGAGCCAAAGCCTCCGCCCGAGCCACGCCGAAGCAACCCGGGCCTCTTCCGAACCTCCGAGCCGATCCGAGCCAAGGGGAGCGCGTGCAAGGCACGTGCTTCTTGGGTAATTTGCAAGGAAGCCCAGCCGACTTCTCCATATTGCATTCAGGTCCTCTTTCACGAGCAGATCAGGTGCACAATGGGTAAATTACATTGAAACCCTCACGGGTTTTCCAAATTGCAAAAATACCCCTGTGCGCATGGTCAAATTACAGGGAAGGTCCTGCTACTTTGTTTATTTACTTTTTAGTCCCTCCCAGGGGCCTGTATGCAATTTTATTTTTATGTTTTCTTTGCATTTATGCCCTTGCTTTCTTTGTTAAATATCTTGAGCTACGTTTGTCCAATCGAGTTGATTTCAGTGTCGTTTCGAAGCTCTTCTCGTCCTCTTTATTATGGCATGCTTAAATTTTAAATTTGACACTATGAACCGTGATGTATTATTTTATTATTTAAGTGTCTTGATTTTTTTTATTTATCATGCCTACTTGCTTTATGATTGTAGAGTGCTTCCTCACTTCAACTCCGATCGATTCAAAATTTTCTTATGGCTCAAGTAACTATCATTTCAGGGCATATCATTAGCTTTGCATGATAAAAATTTATAAAAAAATTGCATGTTTACTTCAATGCATTGTCTTGTTGTGTCGTTGCATGTTTTGACCTATATACTTTAATTCTACGCTTATTTAAACAAACTTAAATCCGATTAATACGAGAGAGGCTCGTGTCCCTGAGTTCGACCTTGGTATCTTACCAAGTAAAAATAAATTAACGATCACCTCATTTTGATTTATGACATATCTTTAAATGAGGTGATCTCTTTGATGACCGAAATCGGCCCGACTACGATGACGATTCAATGTGATAAAAACACATTATTAAAGGGCCGATTTTGCGGTTCGTCAAATGGCGCCGTTGCCGGGGACACGACTCATTTCTTTTATTTTTTGGATTTTTGTGTGTTTAATTTAGTGTTCCTTTTTATAGGTCAATTAACCACATATTTTGCATATGAAATTTTTTCTTTCTTATTTGAGATCTAACGATTGTTTCTGTGGCAGGGCCCTTGATGCATAAAGGAGGCGAGGAGCAAGACGTTCCCCGCTGCGAGGAGCCGCAGGAGCATGCTTGGAGCAAAGGAGGAAGAAAAGAAAAAAATGTCTCGCATTTTTGTTGCATTTTATTTTTAATAAACTCGTCTTTTACAGCGGTCTTCGATCGAAGACTCGCGATTGTAATCGAACGATTATGGTTGTGTGGGGATCGTCCCCACTTGAGTGTCGACCTAGAACTAGGCACGTGGCTCTCCGAGCTCATTTTATTTTTCATATTCTTATGTGCTTGATCGTAGGTTAGGTCACACTTTAAATCATAGACGCACATAATCTCGCCTCACTTAGCCAAACTTAAATAGATATCATTTCCCGCTAATAGATGCATGATTAGGTGCGGCTTTTTCGACTTGCATGCATGTTGGATTTGGTTTTCAAAACAGTCCCCGTTTTTCACGTGTTTTTGTCAAATCACTGCATGATTTCTCGCTTAGCCCAGATCGCGGTTTCTTCGAATACATGTTTTTCTCGGCTTTCATTTCCTAGCTTGATCACCTAGGATTAATGGAAAATGGAATGAAAGGTAGACGATGACTTCTTGATTTTGTGCTAACCATAATTCAGTGATAACCTAAAATAAAATTGGGACTGTTAATTGCAAGTCAACCATAAATGGAGTAAAATTCGGTTTTGGGAGAGCAACACCCTCAGTTACGCGTTGGTTTTTATTTCACATTTTTTACCGCATAATTATCTAAAGTTTTATCACCAATAAAACCGACAAGATAATCAACCAACCTTGGTTGGTTTCATGTGTGAGTTGGTGAAACTACGGGTTTGCTTGCTTGATTGAGCCATAATTGTTGCGACACACACCCCAAATCCGTAGTCACTCCATTTCATCTCCGAAGATTCAGCCACTCACTTGTAAATCCATCCCTCTTCTTCGTTCACCTTGGGTCTCTTCCAACATCAATTTCCATCTTTATACTTAGGCTAATCTCAGCCTAAGTATAGGGGGGACCCAAGTCCCCGTGATTTTCTCTACTCCTCTTTTCTTGCCTTTATACTTAGGTTATTTCTAACCTAAGTATAGGGGGGAGTCCCTCTTAGCTCCCGTATATTTCTCTGTACTTAAATGGACCTATGGACTCATAACATCTAGTGCTATGAGGACATAGCAAAGTTTAAGGATAGGGGGGTATACCGTACATACAATTTATTTACTTTAGCTAAATATCTGAAAATTTTGAAAAAATTAAAAACTTTTTGGCTAAGGTAAAATTCGTTGGACTAAGAGAACTCAAAAGATTTCACGGCTTTTCTAATTGTGTTACACTATTTTGATAAAAATATTTTCGAAAATGATTTGAAAGAAAATGAGTTTTTCTTGTTTTGAAAAATCTTTTTGAAAAATGTTTTGAAAATCTTTTGTGACATGGTTTTGAAAATCTTTTATCAAGAAAAGTTGAGTCTAACCTGTGTTTTAACTCTAAAAACTAAAACCCATAAAAATGAGAAAAATTAAAAAAAAATGTGTTTTTGAATGAAGAAGTTGGATTAAATCTCTACTCTTACACTTTCACCCAGGATCTGAATTGGTCAAGAAGACTTAGCTTTTTGAGGTCTTTGAGATTTGCGGTTAACCAGCCTTAACCATCAGGGTCTTAGACTTAATCATCCACATTCCCCTAGGTCTCTAGATTTGCATGCTATATTCCATGCTTAGTCTCAGACAAAAGAGAATATGATCAGCACATCACATGCACGACTGCGGTTTTGATTGAGATGAGTTGATTTTTCACCTGAGGGATTGGGATGAGGAAGTCAAGTTTGGATTTGATCTAATGATGTTCGAGGATGGGATAAAATCTTTGGAGGCTTCAGGAAACCTGAGTGTCAGCAATATTAGCCATTATGAGAACTTGATTCTTATACTAATCTCTTGACATTGACCTAAGTGCCTGGGTGTGATATAAATAAAAAAAAAAGTTTGTTGATCAGTGTGCGCCAACTCTTGGTAAAAGCAGTGGAGCTAGCCAAAAAGTATACAAGTCAATGAAATTTCAAAGAAAAGCTCTCATTCCACAAAGTCAAATATAAAAGAGCTTCCACCAAAGGCGAGCGCTCCCAAACTTTTTAAAGTGTCCACTTGGACCACCGCTATTAGGACCAGGAGTCGGGCTAGCACCAAAAAAGGGCTCTGCATCGTAAATGCTACAAGTCTGGGTGTAGAAGGTATAATAGATACTAAAAAAAACACACTCCGGTGTACTCCCAGGAAAACAAGTGCAGACGGCTCCAACTTCTCTTGACGGACGCACTGATCAACACCAAAAAAGTGTTGCGTAAAAAGGCACTAGAGAGAATCCTTGTTCCAATGAGAGGGAGAGAAGAATTGACACAATCCCATGCCCTCCATTTCTGGCCTGCCATCTACATTTAATAAGTCTGACAACTAAAGAGACGGTGGACTGAATGCAAGATTTGATTTATTCCCTAGTGCTGAGGATTGGGTCCTTAGGAGATTTTCTCGGACCAAGATTTTGGGTGAAGACTTGACTCTACTCTCGAAATTGCAGTCAACACTAAACTCATATCCTTTAGTTTATATGTACATCAGAGAGAGTCTAGAGAAGTAGAGGAATTGGAAGCCTCTTGATTAAGGTTGGGTTGAACTCTAGAATTTTGGATCTCTGAAGCCGAGTCGACTTGATCAGATTGGATCCTGTATTCACATGCACAAGGGGGTTAATCCAACTTAGTCATTCTTTTTGATGCTCGAGGACGAGCATAGTTTAAGTATAGGGGGGTGATGAACCTCAGTTTCATCATCTTTATTTCCCACAATTAACCCCCTTGCTTAAAAGTTTATCAATAAAACCCTGTTAATGTCCTATAATTAACAGAGTCCTAAAAAAAT
The DNA here is from genome assembly GCA_037367405.1 of Ottelia alismoides. Lineage (NCBI taxonomy): Eukaryota > Viridiplantae > Streptophyta > Magnoliopsida > Alismatales > Hydrocharitaceae > Ottelia > Ottelia alismoides. The sequence goes on along the minus strand of JAZKJV010011285.1, from coordinate 920,396 downwards.
TAAAAATCACAAAAAAATGACAAAACAAAAATTTGTGGTATTTTTAGACTTAAAAATACCTTCAAAAATATTTCGGTTCTTTGTTTGATCTCATCTCCAGTTTTGGTCAACATGAAACTTGTAGATCTCGTCAAGATCTACAACTTTCTTGTTTTGAGTTTTCTCAAATTCGGCCATCTAGCCCTTCAAATATCAACAGGAAGAACAGAATAATGTGATTGGGCCACGTGGCCCGTTCTGGGTGAGCCACGTGGCCCGCTCCCCTTTTGCCTCATCCGCCCGCGTCTCAGCCGTTGGATCTCATTCTAAATCCAACGGCCCTGCCTTTTCCACATGCGCCTGTCTTTTCCAGCCATCCGATCCATTTTTCGCCTCTCATCTCTACCGTCCACCAGCGCCCTTCCCATCGTATGCCACGTGTCTCCTTCTGGTCCTTCCGATGGCGTCTTCACCCGTCCATCTCAGCCGATGCTTCCGCCTCGATCCTCATCCGCTCGATCGACCCCCACTTTCCATCACAGCCGTTCGTAGCCGCCTGAACCACATGACGACACGTGGCACAACCCGATCCCGACGATTGCATCGCTCAGATCTCCCATCAGGGCCGTCTCTTCACGCCTAAATACTCGCCGTTGGATCTCCAGATCCAATGGCCAGCGGCCATCGTCAACCTTCGATTCATCCCTCTCTCCCACGATCCAGTGCACGAACACCTCGCCCCCTTCCCATTATTTTGACCACCTCCGGCCACCTCTCATCTCGCCAACCGCCCCACGACTTGCCCTGATCATCCTTCTCCCTCGCGCACACCTCCATTAACCGCTGACATACTCCCATTCATCCCACGATCACCTCGAAACCCATGACTCACACCATCAGCTCCGCCTCTTCCCACTTCAAATACGCCACCTCCTCCCACTGTTCCCGATGTCCATCTTTACGCGGGGAGCAGCCCAGCCCTCCTCCGCCTCCCTGTGACAGGGGGAGGCGGTAGGATTGAGCGAAGACGACTGTCTCCCTCGGTGAGACCCGCCGCCGTCATCGGCGTCGTCGCGGTGCAACCGCGTCCGCTCGAGCTGCTCCTAGTCGCTGCCGGAGTTCAGCGAAGACACGGGGACCCTCTGGAACCCCCAGCCCAAGCTCCGCTACGCCTCCGATCAGGTAAGTTCTCTTTCTTCTTCTTCTGTATTTTTTGTTAATTTCTATTACTTTTCTAGCCCGCTTTACTCGTCCTCTCACTCCATTGATCACATCCCAAACTCCACCACACAACCCCCTTCCTCGCGCTCATCTTCGACGTCCTCTTTCTCTTCCAGAACCCCTTCACCCTCCGACCATCTCCTCCGCCCTCGCGGCGGAGGAGCTCCGAGCTCCTCCATCTTCTCCGCCCCGATGAGCTCCCATTTCACCTCCACTACGCACGTCCCAGCAGATAGCTCGCTTCGGCTATGTTTCTAACATTGCAGGTACATAGATGCTCACTGGCCGGAGCTATCACCGGAGACTACTTCTCGAGCGCCACCTCTTGGGCCCAGGCGGAACCATCCTTCTCTAAGGAGCTCAACGTCTTCGTCGTGTTTTAGAGACCATCTCCGACCATTCAGGAGGGACTGCAGATCTCAGCCGAGCTCGGGAGGAGGTGGCGGAGTTGGAGATCCTTCGCCGGAGCTCCAAACTCGCCGCCAGCCGCAGACAAGGGAGAAGAGCAGATGCCGTTGGATGGTCCCCTTCCAGCGACCATCCAACGGTTTCGATGGAGCCACGTCCTCGCCTCCAGATGCCGTTAGATGCACATGATCCAAAGGCCGTGAGCTCGCCACGCGTCATCACCAGGAGACAACCGAGCCTCAGCCACCGAGCCAGAGGCTTGCATCCGCCGAGCCTTGTCCGAGCCTGCAATGAGCCAAAGCCTCCGCCCGAGCCACGCCGAAGCAACCCGGGCCTCTTCCGAACCTCCGAGCCGATCCGAGCCAAGGGGAGCGCGTGCAAGGCACGTGCTTCCTGGGTAATTTGCAAGGAAGCCCAGCCGACTTCTCCATATTGCATTCAGGTCCTCTTTCATGAGCAGATCAGGTGCACAGTGGGTAAATTACATTGAAACCCTCGCGGGTTTTCCAAATTGCAAAAATACCCCTGTGCGCATGGTCAAATTACAGGGAAGGTCCTGCTACTTTGTTTATTTACTTTTTAGTCCCTCCCAGGGGCCTGTATGCAATTTTATTTTTATGTTTTCTTTGCATTTATGCCCTTGCTTTCTTTGTTAAATATCTTGAGCTACGTTTGTCCAATCGAGTTGATTTCAGTGTCGTTCGAAGCTCTTCTCGTCCTCTTTATTATGGCATGCTTAAATTTTAAATTTGACACTATGAACCGTGATGTATTATTTTATTATTTAAGTGTCTTGATTTTTTTTATTTATCATGCCTACTTGCTTTATGATTGTAGAGTGCTTCTTCACTTCAACTCCGATCGATTCGAAATTTTCTTATGGCTCAAGTAACTATCATTTCAGGGCATATCATTAGCTTTGCATGATAAAAATTTATAAAAAAAATTGCATGTTTACTTCAATGCATTGTCTTGTTGTGTCGTTGCATGTTTTGACCTATATACTTTAATTCTACGCTTATTTAAACAAACTTAAATCCGATTAATACGAGAGAGGCTCGTGTCCCTGAGTTCGACCTTGGTATCTTACCAAGTAAAAATAAATTAACGATCACCTCATTTTGATTTATGACATATCTTTAAATGAGGTGATCTCTTTGATGACCGAAATCGGCCCGACTACGATGACGATTCCATGTGATAAAAACACATTATTAAAGGGCCGATTTTGCGGTTCGTCAGTAAGGAGAGATGCCTTATAAGAATCTGGTGAATACACAGTTTTTGGTATCTATCCAAGCAATCCAGTAGCAACTAACAGAACAAGCCCTAACACAGACTGCTTTCCAAGATATTCTAAATGATGTTATGAACAGGCAAACAGGAGGAGGAGGAGGACCAAGAGGTGATGATGGACCTCGTGATGAAAATCTAGACGAGGAAGAGCTTGAATAAGGGAGGCCCAAACCCACATTAAAAGAAATATACAATCCTGGAGATAGCCAGATGATCGAGTGGATACTCATACCACCGGTGCATGCTCACTTTGAGCTGAAGCCTCAGTTCCTTGTTCTTCTCCCTTCTTTACATGGGAATACCAATGAAGAGCCTTACATTCATCTGTAGCAATTTTCATGCATCTATCATACTACCCACTATGACAGTGTCCCCTTTGACGTTGTAAAGATGACGACGTTCCCCTTCAATCTACAAGACAAAGACCTCTACCAGGTTAACCATTTGGTAAAGGTTGTGACGATGTGGGAGGAATTGAAGTCCACCTTCCTGCACAAGTTTTATCCTCTCGGTCGGCTCAATCAGATGAAATCTAGAATTAGCAACTTCTCTCAGGGATCCCACGAATTCATTCATGAAGCGTGGGAGAGATTCACAGATCTGCAGGAGAAATACCCTCATCATGAGATTCCAAGGATTAGCTTGGTCTAACACTTTTTTGGAGGCCTGAACTTAGAAAACCAAAGGCTCGTTGACGTATATTGTAGGTACTTACACTTTAATAAGGATGAAGATGTTGTCTGGCAGATTTTTGAGGAAATAGGCAAAGGAGTGATCACACTCTCTTCATCCAAGGCGTACCAGAAGCAGTCCTAGATACTCCAGATGCAAGTCCATATGGCAACGTCTCGTGAGGCTGAGAGAGATGAGATCTCCAGCCTTATCATTAACGAGAGACATCTATTGAAGGTTGATATCATTGAAAAGCGATCACAAGATCTTGAAAAACTCGTTGTGATCGAGAAGAGGATGCAAAATATCAACAAAATGGATCGAATCACTAAGCAGTTGGAATTTCTGGTGGGCACCATCAGTTCTGTCTAGTTGGCAACACCATCTTCAGATGCTCCAGCTGAGAAGAAGGATGATCCATCACCACCACATCAACCTCAGCTGAGCCAGCAGCCACCGGCAGTCCAGCATGTATACTACATGCATCAGCCCAACTGGGGACAGTCCCATTAGCAGATGGTTGTCTACCAACTAGACTTCCTTCCATCATCAGATCCATCCTTCCCACCATCACCTCTTATCCAAGAATTTAATGTGGTTTGGAGTAATGATGCACAACTGGACCGTCCTACCGGATAGCCTCAAGTCCATCAACAAGCCAATAGGAAGTACCACCAACCATAGGGTGGTCGAGTTGGTCAATCATCCCAACCTCTACCGTAGTATGACCAGCCTCCCAACTATGTTAATCAATGGAGGCAACACCAGCAATATCAACAGCTGGAGTACCAACAGCCCTAGCCATACGACCAGTATGCGGCTGGCCCACCTCCACATTATTAGTAGTATCCTCTTCCCTCCTACCATCAATATCAGCTTCCTCAACCACCGTGGCACCACCAGCAGTCATCACCTCAATTCCCAAACACTCAGAAGTAGTATGGCCTGCACGTTGAACCGACCGAGGCGAATCCTATGAAGCCAACCATCGATTGCTTGGCCCAACTTGTCAAAGGGCTGGCACATATGAAAAGTAAGTCATATGACGTGACCGCCACAAATACCACCATTCCGGCACATGTCAAAGCCAACCCTAACAACTTTAAGAGAAAAGAGTAGGTAGAACGTGATGTCTCGTATATGCCTGTAGAGTCAGATGACTATGTTATTGTTTCATCTAATGTTGTCACTCTTAGGAGGGGTAGGGCCTTGACTCCGACTGTCATCAATAAGGTGGAGAATAAAGCTTCAGGTAAATTGTCATCTTTTGCATCAACCGTGCCAACTACATGGACAAGTGAGGAAAAAGAAGGAGAAGCCATTCCAACCACTACTTGCCACCATCACCAAAAAGAACAAACAATTCATCAAAAGCAAAAGAAAAAATAATTGTAGCCGAAGCAAAGCCATGCCAGTCATGGAGGAGCTACTAGCTACAGTCGATCCCACGCTAGTTGATGGAGCAGAGGCCCTACTTTTTGCCCGTCCACTAGCACCAGCTTCTCGACTTCTAGATTATACTCCTTTTTGTGACTCGGATGTACAACATATTGTGGATAAGTATTTTTTTGTATCTAAAAATTCTATTTCTGATTCCAACAATGTACATATTCCTATCCTGATGTAGTAGAAAAAACCAAAAAATGCAAAAAGAAAAAGTGCACTATCTGATCCTAGACTTGTGGATATTAAAAATAACTTGATTTTTGAGATTCCTTTGTTGAATACCATGGAGTACAAGCCAGCTATGAAGAAAGTTTTGAAAGAGGCTTGTACAATCAAGCGTCGCCCGACACGAAATAACATATGTTGTCAAGTTGAGAAGCATGTCCTCTCATGGACACTATAGCAGCCATCAACAACCTCCCACAGAAAAAGTAGGACAAAGGAGCACCTCCTATGAGTTGCGAGGTTTTTGATCAAGTCTTCGAGCACACTCTGCTTAACAACGGTTCTTCCATCAATCTTCTGCCCTCGTCATTATTGCAAGATTTTGGACTGGGTATTCTGAAATAGACACGTATGATCCTTTAGTTTGTTGACTGTTCCATCAAGCGACGTAGAGGTCTTTTGGAGGATGTTGTGGTAAAGGTGTGAGAAATACATATCCCAATGGATTTTGTAGTCCCTGATATGGACTCTTCCGCACCCTTACTCCAGACTCCTATCATCCTTGGCTGATCATTTCTACACACCTCAGAAGACGTGGTTTACTATGGGTCTGGAAAGATTACATTCAGCTCGGACTGCAGAAGAATCACCATGAACATGATCAGTGAGCCCAAGATCGTGACTGATGAGGTACATGCAACATTGTCTGAAGTAGACTGTGACCTCGTTGTGGAAATAAGAGATATACCACTTTCTTTGTACAATCCAGGGACACAGGAAATCCTCGCCCTGGAAGAGGACTTAGACAACACAGTGGACACGAGCTCCGATGATAATTGGAAGGCAGATTCCAATGTACTGATGCATCTTTTTTACTCCAATGACTCATTCCAGCCGAATACGTTGAGCCTAGTGCAGAACCGTTTGGCACATTTTCAGAATCTCAATAGAGCACTAAGGTTAGTAGCTCTGCAAAAGTCCAGGTCGTACATCCACCCACCAGTGCAGTTTTCGAAGTAACTGAAAAGTTGGCCAGATCATAACCAGAACTCAAGCTACTTCCAGTAGGCTTGAAGTATGTGTTCCATGCGGGTGCAAAAAACATGTATCCGGTCATCATCAACAGTAGGATGACTCCGAAGCAAGAATCTCGACTTCTTGAGATTCTAGAAAAAACATCAAGGCACTTGGTTGGCTTGTATCAGATCTCTGTAGGATAAATCCTGCGTTGTATCCACACAAAATTTACTTGGAAGAAGATGTCAAGCCATCCCGCGAATTTCAAAGAAGACTGAATCCAAATCTTAGGGACATCTTCATGAAAGAAATCACAAATTGGTACATAAGCTTCATTTATACCATATCACTTCAAAATGGGTGAGCCTCTTGCATGTAGTTCCAAAGAAGTCAAGGCTTATTGTGGTTACAAATGATAGAGGAGAGGAGATATCTACTCAGGTACCGACATCCTGGTGGGTTTGTGTTGACTAACGTCGTCTTAATGCAACAACGAAGAAGTACCACTTCCCATTTCCATTCATTGATCAAGTTTTGGAAAGACTAGTCGATAGGGAGTTCTTTTGCTTTTTGGATGGGTACTCGGAGGACAATCAAGTGGCAATCGCCCCTGAGACCAAGAGAAGACTACCTTCACTTGATCATTCGACACCTATGATTTCAGGAGAATGCCCTTTGGATTGTACAATGCATTGGCGATATTACAGAGATGCATGCTTGCAGTCTTCACCAAGATGGTAGGTAATTTTCTCAAGGTGTTTATGGACAACTTCTCCATCTATGGTGACAGTTTCAATTCTTGTCTTGAGCACCTGGACAGAGTACTTAAGAAATATCGTGAAGTCAATCTAGTGCTGTCATGGGAAAATAGCCACTTCATGGTCACAAAAGAACTGTGATGGGTCATGTCATTTCCAAACGTGGCATGGAAATCGACCCAGCAAAGGTGGATGTGTTTGCCAATCTTGAGCCACCTTAGATAGTTAACATGTAAGGTCATTCTTGGGGCATGTGGGTTCTACAGAAGGTTCATCTGTGTTTTCAACCACATTTTCCGACCTCTTACAGAACTTCTATGCAAGGAGACTGAATTCAATGTTGATCAATAGGTTCTTCTTTCCTTCATTCAGTTGAAGGAGCTTATCACTCAAGCTCCATTCCTACAGCCACCAGATTAGTCTCTCCCCTTAAAGATCATGACGGATGTGTCAGACTTTGAATTTGGGGCTATTCTAGGATAGAGAAAAGACAAGGTGCCCTGTGGCATTCATTATGCTAGCAAAACATTAGATGAAGCTCAGAGAAATTACACAATTATAGAGAAAGAGTTGCTGGTCATGGTATTCTCCCTTGAGAAGTTCAGATCTTACTTGCTTGGATCCAAAGTGACCATCTTCACCGACCACTCTGCTCTAACATATTTACAGCAGAAGAATGCCAAACCCAGACTGATTAGATGGATCCTTCTCCTCTAGGAATCAAATTTGGAAATCAAGGACAATCATGAAGTTTGGAATGTGGTAGGAGATCATCTCTCCAGAATTGAGCAGTAAGAGCCTCAACTGAGTAATGCACCCATCAAAGAAACCTTTCCTGAAGAGTCGATTTTGGCTGTGGATTCACTCCCTTGGTATGCTGATATTGTCAACTACCTCGTTTCAGGTGTAGTACCGTCAGATTGGATGAAGATTCAGAAAGACAAATTCTTATCGACAATTCATTTCTACCAATGGGAAGATCCTCTCTTATGAAGGGAAGGAGTAGATTGCATTTGGCGCAGGTGTATCCCTCAAGAGGAGCATCATAGTGTCCTCAAGCATTGTCACTCGCTCGAATATGGTGGACAGCGCTCTGAGGACAGAATGACAACAAAAGTACTTCAGTGTAGCTTATGGTGGCTTACACTATTTAAGGATGCAACAACTTTTGTCAAACGATGCACTATTGTTAAAGATTAAAAGGCACCCTCACAACAAAAGATTTAATGCCCTAAAGATCATCCAGATAACGGATGTATTCGATGCTTGAGGGATCGATTTCAATGGTCCCTTTCCTAATAGTCAGTGATATAAGCACATCCTTCTTGCTATTGACTATGTGAGTCGTTGGGTTGAAGCTGTTCTCGCTCGAGCCACAGACAACCGGACGGTGTATCGTTTTCTGAGAGAGAACATCATCTCACATTTTGGGATTACAATGATTCTGATATCAGACGGGGGTATCCACTTCATAAATAAAGAGGTCAAGAAATTAACAAAGGAATACAACATCAAGCATCAAGTCGCATCTCCTTATCATCCACAGACCAATGGAATGGTCGAATTATAAATAGAGAAATCAAGACGATCCATCAGAAACTTGTGAAGCCAGACAGAAAGAATTGGTCCCAACTCCTGGACTCTGTCCTATGGCCATACAAAACTGCTTACAAGTCTCCTTTGGGTATGTCAACCTATCGTCTTGTATATGGAAAACCATGCCATCTGCTCGTGGAATTAATTCACAAATCCCTGTGGACAATCAATATGTGTAATCTATACTCACAATGAAGTGGTTAGAAAAGAAAAGATGATTTGAATAGACTCCTAGAATTCCGAGACGACGCGCATACGATAACACATTAATGTATAAGGAGAAGGTGAAACACTATCATGACCAACACATCAGACGAAAGACCTTCGAAGATGGACAAAAAGTATGGTTGTTTGATGCAAAGTTGAGGATCTTATAGGGAAATTTGAAGAGAAAATGGACAGCACAATTTCACGTACGAGAATTGTGTGACAATGGAAGCATAGCAATATCAAAATTATCTCATGATGCACAACCATTTGTTATCAACGGTCAGCTACTGAAGCCTTACCTTGAGCCGAACACTTTCATGGCCATTGTCGACTCAATCCAAGTACTGCGCTCAGATGATGCATCAAAACACTGACAACATCAAAAGATTCAGATAACACACCTCAAAAACTTTTCCTCTGATCTCTTGTCTTTTCTTCTTTCTAGTTCCCTTTTTCGTATTATATATATATATAAAAAACAAACAATCATGTGTATCGCCCCTTTTAGTCGGTCTTCTATACTTAGGATGTACTTTGTCCTAATTATCGGGGGGTGTGCACCCCAATCACCTTCATTCTTTGATCCTCTCCATTGTCTCCTCTTCTTGCCTATCCTTAGGGATCTCTCACCTTAAGTATTGGAGGAGACAATCCGAGTGCGATCTTATGTATAATCTGTTATACCTAGGATTACTTAATCCAAAGTACAGGGGGATGGTCAACTTCCCATTCATTTATTCATCTCCTTATTCCTTCATTCTTTAGACTTTTCTATACTCTGTTCGAGTTATGTCTTCTCTTTTTCCCTTTGATCTATGAAGACAAAGTTCAATCTAAGTATAGGGAGGTCGTATATACTTTATATATACCTTAAGCCATAACTCGTACTTTTGTATTTTAAATAATACGTATGGCTAAAAATAATGTTAAATTCATCACAATCTTCTAATAAAAAGATGTTTATATCTCCTTAAACTCTTTTTGTACATTTATTAATAAATCAAGAAAAAATACTTTTGCAAAATGTTTGAATAATAGTTTGAAACTCTTTTTGAAAAGTCTTTTAAAAATTGTGTGGGAAATATTTTTGAAAATGTGTTCAACCTTTGTCAAAATCTTTTTGCTTGTAAAAATTATTTTCTTTGCATGAAATAAAAAATGTTTGAAAAATGATTTGCAAATTGTTGGAAAAATGGTTTCAAAAATACTTGAAAAATCTATATACACTAGTAGAAAAACCTTTGCAAAATGATTTTCAAATACATGTAAATGTTTGTGAAATTATATTGGACTATAGTTTTCAAAATGGTTGAAAAATGATTTTCAAATAAGTTTGAGGAGTATACACACTATACTCGAAATTGTTTACATATTTATCCATTGGGAATCCATTAAAAACCAAAACTCTTTAAATTTAAGATACATCCCTGTGTAAAGATATGTACCTACTTTCTTAACCTAAACCTTTAGCTTTCAAAAATAAAAATACAAATATTTTGTATATACACATGTATTAACAAATAGCATTTTTATTCCTTAAAATTCTTTTTGCATATATTAATTAATAAATAAGGATAAAAATATTTTTGCAAAATGATTTGAAAAATGGCGTGACCCATTTGGAAAAAAAATTGTGAAATGCTTTCAACCTTTGTAATATGTTTTGATTTGTAAAAATTCCTTTCTTTGTGTGAAACAAAAGTATTAAAAAACTTTTTGCAAGAGATTTGGATTGTGTTTGTAAATTTTTTTTGAGAAAAAGTTATATTATTATTTGAAAAATCTTTGCAATTTTTTTTTCAAATGTTTGTAAATATTTGCAAAAATAATTTTGTACTATATTTTTCAAAATTGTTTGCAAATAAATTTGAGGAATAAAGGCATATATATACAAAAGAAATAATAATATACATAAATTCTTTGCCAATTGTACATATATACCTATAATATAACTTTAAATATTGTAAAATTCTTTACAAATTTTAATTCTTGTAAATAAATAAAAAGAAGCACACCTGTGTAAATAGTTGTATATATTTTGTGTACCAAAATTCTTTTTATTTGAAAAATTCTTTGTGTAGAAATTCTCTTTGTTTTCAATTATTTTTTGAAAAATTGCATCATTCTTTTCGTCATTGTACATAGCATCTTCATAACATTCATGTTCTTTCAAATTGAACTTTATGATTGAACAAGTCCAAATAATGCAAAAGATTGGAGCTTGGTTGGGCCCTATTGCACCTAACTGCACTGGAACCTTATGGGAACTAGGTTTAAGGTACTTGAGGTCCATTATGACTTTATTCTTTGAGATGCAGGGCTAGTTCAAGTCGCCTCAACTGACTAACTAGAACTTTTCGAGAGCATGTATGACTCTTGTCAGTGGTGACCTAACTTAGACAATTGCACCTTTTACTTGGCTCAACATAGTTGGAGTGGTGAGAGGGTTGGATTTGCTAGTCTGAGACGCATACGGGTGGAAACATTCGTCCTCGTATAGGGAGGGAAGTGCACCCCAACCCGATCATGTTATAATGAAGTCGAATGACAGGAGAGTGTGGATTGAAATAAAGCTTCAAAAGAGGGATAGTCTTCTGGCTCAAGAGGAAAAACTCCTTATGTAAATGGTGTTGTAAATAGTGTTTCGAAAAAAAGAAAAACTCCAAATAAGTGGACATGCCTGAAAATAAAATAAAATGCATGCCGGAGTATGTACATATGTTGTATAGTCCATAAGCAAACTTGACCATCAAAGTTATACCATGTGAGCCTACTGCTGGATGACTTGACTACACTAGTCATGCATCCCAGGATAGGTAGCTACACTGCCTACCGTCCATTCTTTTCTTCACCTCCTCCTCTTGACTTGGATGCCACTATAACTTAGAAGGGAATACCCCGCTCCTCGAGGATAGAGTGCTGGATTGGGGAATCACTGGGTTGTTATTCTGGAGAAGTCAGTTCCTTTATCATTTCAGTTGGGGAGAGGCACTATCACTTACACTGTACAAAGTCAGCTTCATAGTCATAAGGGTTTGCGTATGATGTAGCTATTTCTGACCTGGCTATTGAGGTGGTTTGAACCAAGTTCTGTGACTCTCGAGGGCTGTTGTGTTTTAAATTTGGTTCTCGACCATGTTCAACACACATGTTCACATCAAAGGTCTAACCTGAGCTCCAAACTTTGATTTTGTACAGACAAGGTTAACAACAGAAAGAAAATTTATTCATTCATTCTTTTTCTTTTCTTCTTTATTCTTTTTGTACTTATTGCATTAGTGTTTACTAGAGACTAGCAAGGGCAAGTATAGGGGGGTGATGAATCTCCATTTTATCACCTTTATTCTATCATTTTGGCCTTAAAACCCCTAGCTAATGCAAGTAAATAACATTAATTTGTATAAAATAACATCCATCATTTATTGCATTTATTGTGTAGATAATACTATTTTTAATGTCAAAATTATAGAATAAAGAGAATAAAAGAAAAAGAATAAAATATCAAATATATTTTATGACCCTAAACCCCAAGACGAAGTTAAGAATTGAGTTGGTCGACAAGGAATAAAGTAGGGGGAGATAAGGGCCTAAAATAGAATAAAAACACAATTCTTTTATTCATTAGTTATGCATTTTTGACACCTATTTTACTCTTCATTATTTATTCATCAAATAAAGAAACTTTGTATATGAAAGTTGTATATAATAAGGTAAATAAAAATTCAAAATTAAGTTTGTACAAAAATAATATACAATGTTCATTTTATACACAAGATAAAGAGACAAAAACCCAACTTCACAAACCTATATCTTTCAAGTAAAAACACAAAACTTATCAAAATCACTCTAATTGTATATAACTTCTCACAAGCTATTAAATGGCAGTGGTTTTATATTTTTTGGAGTTACTGTATTAAAGTTAGGTTCTTAACCCTCGTTGTATATTATATGGATTAAAATATTATATTTATTCATTATTCATTATTTTTAAAATTTTTAGTTTTATTATTTCTAATTATTATTTCTATCACATGTACATAACAAAATTAGAATAAAACCAAAAAGAAAAATAAAATAAGTCTAGTTGAAAACATAGATTAAATACCAATGTTGTACTTGTATAAAAATAAAGGGGAACCCTATTCCTTTATTATTTATTCATTTTATATGTTTTAATAATATTTTAAATATTATTAATATTCTATTAAAAATACAAAACCAAAATAAAACTCAATAAAATGCATTAAAGTGAAATAATGTATAGTAAACATTGGTAAAATATGAACAACTATACCTATAAAATATACATATCTATTTATTTAAGTATACAAATTACATCACAAAAATACAACATGAATATATTATACTCATAAAATTAAGTTATAAATATATAAAATAAAACAATAAATTATTAAAATAAAATATACAAAATATAAATAAAAATGTATAAAAATACAGGGAAATATACCTATAAATACACTATTAAAACGTAACTACTAATAAAATACACCAAAAATTAAATAAAATTCATATTAAAAAAATACATTAAATAATAAAAAATTGATATTATATAATAAAAAATTAATAAAATGATTTATTAGGTGTATTTAATAAATCAATAATTGGTCAAACTGCATTGTCGTTTTGCGCAGACGTGGACCAATCAACATCCAGAGTTTGTTGACCACTGGTCAACTCTCCCTCTCAACTCCAGATTAGATTCGAGCCATCTAATCCTCAAGTTTTTGACCTTTTTCCCGACCGCTCCATCAATCCATCGCGGTTGATCCCTTCTTACAAAATGATCATTGATCATTGTACAAACACGCCATGCCCTTTAATCACTTGTATACACGCCCAAATCCTCGATTTTAGACGGTCAATAAGGATAATCAACTTGTTCTATAAATAAAATCCCCCATCTCCCTTCGCTTATTTGGTCACCTTCACAAGTCCAAGAGCCATGGTTTAGTGTCTAGATGAGTTCCTTGTGACATAAGGAGCTTAGTCGAGGCCAAGCCACGCTCCAGAAGCACATGTGCACCCACAACCACCCAGCTCCAACGATCCTGCTCCTTGGTTCACCCCAAGTGTTAAAGCTACACTTTTAGATTTTATTTTTCTTGCAATTAGTTGTAGCTTTCATTTCCAGTCGGTAGAGTAGGCTCTAGTTGATTAGATTAGTGTCAATCGATCATCTCGTACTTCATCGGAGTTGAGCTCCATCGAGCTCCTATGCGCACATCATCTGCTCTCCGCTGCTCTATCACCTTCCATTTCGCTCCTTGTCCCCTTATGATCATGCCACACATCTCCATTCCCCCAGATCCCTAGTGGTCGTTCGCTGGAGAGCACCACCCGCTCCACCTCTTGCCCCATTCCACGGCTAACTGGATCGAGGTACTTTTCCCTCAACATGTGAGCTTAGTTTTGTAGTTCCTAAGCGTCAAAGAAGTACATGGAGGTGAAATATCACTCGTCAGAGGTATCTGGAGCACCTCCCCTTCCTCGACCTCATGGGGGTGCTCCGGTGATCTTCATCCCATCCCGAGACCCCTGACTAGTAGAGGACCTCGCCAGAAACATCTAGAGCCCCTTTGGAGCAGCAACGCCCAACGAAGGTGCGAGATTTGGTTGGAGGAACCTCGCCTAGGTGAGGCTTCTTTCATGTTCTTTGTCATCGTCGCTCCACCGTTGGATCAGGAACGGTGGCCCAGACACAACAACCACAATTGGATGAGTCACAACCATCACCGTTCCATCATCCATGCTAATCTAATCACGACCGTCCAAGTGCGAAACACTATCCTCTGTTGGGTGAGTGTTGCATGTCAAGTGGAAACCCATCAGTCGCTCGATCTAGCCACTTATGGGGTAAATTGCTTAGCCTCGCCCCACCTTTTGTAATTAATATTTAGTCCTGTAAATAAAATTTAGCATTTTAAAATAAATGAACATTTTGTAAATAGGCCAATGTGCTTTACATAATTACATTTTGGTCCTATCCAGCTCAGCTTACGTGTCGTCCCACGTGAGCTGGGCATTTTGCATAGAGACCCTGATGATTTTTGCAATTGTAAAATAATCTTAAAAATTTAAATAAATGTTGTTTTATTCAGACAAATTTGCGTTTGTGTGCCTATCCTTTATTTTTATTTCAAAAATGCCCCTCCTAGGACTTTAATTTTTGTGTATGTTTATCTATTTATTAAAAAGACTCTTGAGCTCCTAAAAATACACAAAAATAGGGAAAAATACCTCGTGGCTTATAATTCCACTCCACATGTTTACTCGACATTTTTTAATATTTTATTATTTATTAAAAATGAAAAGGATCCTATTTCATCCCTGTTTAACTTATAAAATACCAAAAAAAATGTAAAAACATTACTAAAAATTCAAAAAAAGTTATATATAGAATATTATACACTATTTTAATTTTAGACCAAAAATCATTTCAAATTGAAAAATAAAAAGACTAAAATTTGAAAAATCCCAAAATCTTTTATAAAAAACTAAAAAATCTTTAAAAGTCCAAAAATATGTTTTATGTGTTATAATTTTATTTATATAAATATTCAGATAGTAAAATTGACTTGGGTAGTTTTGGAACTTATTAACTATTTTAAAACCCAAATCAAGGCGGGTATTATATTTAACCCCTTATTTGGGATCTTTTTAACATTAAAAATACGTAAAAATTAGAAAAAGTCCAGAAAACTATGAAAAAGTAGAAAAATTACAAAAACCCTATTTTTAATATATTTTGACTAGTTTTCCTTATTTATTTATACTTAGTATTTATATATGCATCGATATATCTCATACTATATATCTACATATATATAGATATATTCATATATAAATATATATTATATTTAAATGTAAATGAAATATAAAAAATTGAAAAATATAAAAATAGAATACAAAATTATAAAACCAATATATATAATATTAAAAACCCACAAAAAGATCTATATAAATGAATAACCTAATTGTACCTGAATAACCTTAGGCTACCATTTTTCTCTCTGCAGTCTGACCTCTACATGCTTATTCATTATGCATTTTATGGTAGAGATAATAAACTTTAACCTCACTTGTGCTCTTCACTTCCTTTATTTATATTGTGGGTTAATTGCTGAATAATCGAGGTTTCTGTTTGGGTCACTTCTATGATTGTCTATCCACCTTGTGGATTGATACGACCTTTACTGAAATCCTCATCATAAAACTTCCAATACGAAGGAGTGATGATATAGGTTTGGATTTTAGTGACTCCTCTCAATATATTAGTATTCTAATCTTAGTCCAAATGTTGGACATTGATCTGAATATGATTCGGATGTAATGAGAAGATTAGATTTATGTTTTCATTTAATCAAAATCTTTGAGAGGTCTGTTAGATTTGGATTTGAGATATTATCTCAATATCCAAGTTAATATACATGAAATATACAGTGACCATGTCCGTATCTTCAAGTATCCACAAAGAAAGCACAAATTTCTTGTGAGAGTTCAAGAATAATTCTATTGTTGATAATGAGCACTGGAAAATTGATAATTAAATACGATTTAATTATCATGAGTAATGTGAATATGATTCATATTTTTTGCGGACATACGAGAAGAGTCATATAAGATACTTCGATATGACTTAATTATCAAATATATGATTAATGTGGATATCACTATCCATAATAGTCATAAATATTGTAAATGTGATTTATAATATATTGGAGAGGTTTAATTGTAAGTGGGATTTACGAATAAAATGTTCATGGGAATTGGGTTCACATTGTACAATTAATTGTATATACAATTAAGTTTATATTTGGTAGTTGAATTTGATTCATAATAGTCAATGGTTTGTCTACAATTGTCACAAATAATTTACAAATTATTTGATGATATTTTGTAAATAAAAAATTAAATGAATAAAATATTAATGTAATAAGATTACATTAGAGGGTGATTGGAGCGAGTTTTTATCTCACCAATCCCTCAGATGTCCACCATGGTATATGGGGAAGGAGGCTATCTCCTTCCCCCTTACATTGATGATGGCTCTTTAGTCCTATTTTGTTTATGAGATGCATGTTGATTTAATTGAAATTAAATATGTTGAATATTATTTATACTTATTTGTTTTCTTTTAAATCAATTAACTGTTGTTTTAAATTGTTGCAATAAAATCTCAGCCATTGATTTGAATTAGAAGTGCATCTCCACCATCCAATATGCTATAAAAGTAACGCTAGCCCTAGCTCTTCTTATTACACACATCCATGGGCTCTCTCTCTCTCTCCCAATTAAAGTGGTCATCCACTTTTATTGTTGAGATCTTTGTTGTCATTGTTCTTCTGAAGAACACAGCTCCCCTCACACTTAAAATTTAGTTTATTGTAGCAACCACGGAAGAGAAGCGGTCTATCAAACAAAAATATAAAACAGAAGAGAGAGAGAGAGAATATAAAAGATGAATAAAAGAATAAGTTTCCCTCTATCTCTTGTCAACTTGATATTAATTAGGTAAGCATCCCCGAATTGAACACAAGGAGGCAGAAAGTGTACTTAGAATTCGAGATCGGATTTTGTGATTGATTTTTAATGAATGTTGTTTTTGTGGTTTTTTGTTTTTATGGTTTCTATTGATTTTTTATAAAATTTTATAAATTTTTATTTTATAAATTTTATTTTATTTTTTCAAAAATGATTATTTTGGCAAAGTTGTGATACAATATAGTAGGTAGAATATAGTGTAATGTAGTATTCTACTATATTAATCGAAATGAAGAAATGAAAAGAAATTGTTTTCCATTTTTTAAAAAGAAACGAGAAATATACTTTGCAAATATATCTACTATATAGTAGATAGGTGGTATAGTATATGTGGTACAATATAGGTAATGAAGCGAGGACAACCGAGCAATAAGCTCAAAAAAACACACAACGAAATCAAAATAAGACATGGTTTGGAAAATCAAATCAAATCAAAGCAGTGATAAAAATCCTCAAAAAATGTGTTAAAACACGCTAGGGTAGTTGCATAACTACCTAAAAAATCAACAAAACCCAAGGTCTCTACGATGTCCAATAGTTTGTAGATGTACATAGGTAATGTAAGAAAAGAAATAAAACTTTTGAAAAGACTCCTGGTCATGGACTAAAGTGATAATAAAATATGTTTCTTCGCAATTAGGTCTCTGTGTGGACATCTAAGTGTAATATCTAAAAAGGTCTGAGGTGCTTTGAAATTATAGAAGATCGGTGGGTTTATTTTGAAAATTTCACACCATTTGGGAATGTGTAGTAGAGATTAGATGTTGCAATCGGATCCTAGCCGTTGATGATGTATACACATTATTTAACTATATGGTCTGGTGTTCTTGTGTTCTTTCCCAATTCTTGAGTGGTGACATCGATGTTTGGTGTCGAATAGGCTCTACTGACCATGTAGACGATGAAGCGACAATGTGAAGATGCTCCGGCAGGGCTAGAATTGTTCAAGAACATAAGAACATCAAACCGTATGGTTGGACGATGCGTGTACATCATCAACGGTCATGATCTGATCGTCGCATCTAATCTCAGCCGTACATTTCCAACTATTGTGAAATTTATAAAAGAAACCCACCTAGCTTTCAGAAGTTGAAAACACCTTAGACCTTTTCAGATATTGGATTGAGGTCCCCACACAGAGACCTGATTGCAAAGAAACATATTTTCTTCTCATTTTAGTCCCTCACCAAGGCTATTTGCATAACTTTTATTTCTTTTCTTACGTTTCTATCCTATACATCTATAGACTCTTGGACATCGTAGAGACATCGTTTTTATTGATTTTTCTAGGGTAGTTACCCAACTACCCTAAAATGGTTTTAGCATATTTTTCGAGGATTTTTAGAGTTGCTTTATTTTGATTTTGTTTTTTAAACATCATCTCATTTTGATTTGGTTGTATCTTTTCAAGATCATTGCTTAGTTACCCTCACTTCATTACATGTATAATACAACGTATAGTATACCACCGATGTACTATCTAGTACATAGATTTGCAAACTACATTTCTCATTTGTTTTTGAAAATGAAATAAAAAACTAATTTCTTTTCAATTTCTTCATTTCGTTCAATATAGTAGAATACTACATTTCACTATATTCGACCTATTATATGATATCACAATTTTGACAATAATAGTTTTTTCAAAAATAAAAAAAATTACAAAATAAAAAATAAATAAAATTATGCAAAAACCAATAAAAACCATAAAAATTAGAACCCCACAAAACAACATTCATGAAGAAAAATCAATCACAAAATCTGATATCGAATTCCGAATGCACTTTCTACCTCCTTGTATTCGACCCAGAGACACTTACCTGGTTAATATAATGTGTAAAAGAGATAGAGAGAGAAACTTATTCTTTTATTCATCTTATATTCTCTCTCTCTCATCTATTTTATATTTTTGTTTGATAGATCGTTTTCTTCCTTGGTCGCTACAACCGACTAAACTTTAACCATGAGGGGAGGTTCGCTCATCAAAATGGCGTCATTAACGGGGAGGCGCTAGCTACACTCAAAATTTTAGATTTTGTGTTTTTCTTCTTGTTTTTGTTTTTTCTTGGGTTTGTTTTAAGATTTCATTTTTTCCTTATTCATTCTTACTTTCCCCAGGTTGCGCTCATCAAAATGGTGTCATTGCCAAGGAGGTATTAGCTATACTTAGCTTTTGAAATATATTTATTATTTTTCTTCTTCATATTTTTCTCGATTTCTTTTCTCATTTTATAGTTTTATCATTAGTTTTCTTTTTTATTTTTGATATATAATTTTCTCGATTTTTCTTTAGATTTTTCCTTATTACTTCTTTTGTATTGACCAGTGGTGTAGGGCTTGTAGAATCAACCGACTTCTTAGAAATTCGATCAGCTGAGAGAGCCAAGACTAGCACCTTCTCTACGAGATGTCTATAAAGGAGGTACACGAGTCAGATTATGTATATTTTTTATTTTCTTTGAGAGTTCAAGGCACTTGCCTGTTTTTCTGTATTGGTGAGAGAGGACGGGGTACTTTCCCATTTTTCACTTTTCGTAGAAGGGATCCCTTTAGGACATCCCATCTTGTACATAGATGTTAGATTTTTTCGGTAAACAACACCTTTTGGAGAAAGGCCTTGGTCTCTAGTACCGCTTTATCATCATCCCCTGTGACAACCATATCATCCACGTAGACATCCAGTATAATAGTATTGGTTGTTCGTATTCTAACAAACACGGAATAGTCAGTGGTTGTTCTTTGAAAGCAAAGAGTGTCGATTTCTGTTGTAAGTCTGTCGAGCCATGCCTTTGGGCTCTGCTTCATACCATATATTGCCTTGAAAAGTCGACATACATACTCCCCCTTGACTTCATATCCACGAGGGTGCATCACGTATACTTCCTCATCAAAATCTCCATATAGAAATGTGTTATCAGGGGAAGTATTCTTGACATAACGAAAGAAATTATGAATAGTATTAATAATCTCTGAACATTATTTTAACAGATAAACCCAAGACGATCGACTATAATCATCAACAAGAATGACAAACTTATGTCTACATAGTAGGGACCGGGCAGGGTCTCCAAATGTCACAATGGACTAATGAAACAGGGGTTTTGTGAAGCGGTTCAGAATGAGCAGGAAAAGACAGATTGATGGTAGAAAGTTCAAGGAACATTAAAGAGAGAGAGCTTTGGAATACAGATGATAGAGGCGAAGGTGCCAAAGAAGAGGATCATTAGAAAAAGAAGCAGTGCCAGCAAAATCAGAATAGAGGGGATCTCACGATAATAGAGCTCATTCTTCTCATGTCCGCCAGCAAAAATATGAATGGTCCGGATGTCCTGAAAATAACAACAAAACTCATTGAAAATAAGATGACAATTAAGCTCCAAGAACAAATTATGAACATATAAGAGACTAAATGGAAAAATAGTATAGTGAACTCTATTAAGTTAAAGTTTGGAAAGCTTCATAGTGCCAATAATAGTAATAAATGAATGAGCTCCATTGGCCACACGAACAGTCTTCACAAAGGAAGATGGCTGTGAAGAGGTGAGAAGACTACCTTATCTTGTCAAATGAGTTGAGGTAGCCGAATCAATGATCCATGTAGGGCTGGATGCAGAAGCAGAGTTGGAAATTGTACCTAAAGTAGTGGTCAAACTAGCAGGAGTAGCAGAAGCATTAGTGTCACTGGCAGAGTTCTATAGCAGATGACGAAGACGAGCGCACTCAGATGCAGTGAAGGATGTCTGACTATCACTAGACGTTGATCGAGTGAGGTTTTTGCAGTATCATACGAGCCTTCGTGTGGGGTTGTCTCATAGGCATTTTGGCATTAGGACGCAAGCCAAATATTGACCAACAACATTCTGACAGATTATTCCAACGTCTACAGTGAGTGCATGTTTGATAGTGGGCAGTGGCAGGATCACGTGCATGTCCACGTCCAGAATCATGTCCTCGATCAGCCTCACAGTCGCGATCACGACCAAAGTCACGTCCACGTCCTCCCTGGTAGTTGAGTCATCTTCTAGAAATATGTGATGCAGTCTATGTAGACAGAGGAGATGACGGAGATTCAAGTTCCTTATGTCAATCATAAGTGTGGGCAGTGCAACAAGAGTCAAAAATAGGTCATTCATAGGCTTGTATCACGGATGTAACCTGGAGAAGAAGCGATACACTTACCACTCTGCACATTCTCCTATCTGTTTATCACAACGAGCAGGCTGAAAGAAAATAAGCTCCTTAAATCGGCCTGTGAGGAGTCTGTAGTACTCGATCAAGGAAGTGTTTGATTAGCAGACCAAATATGTGTATAGATTTCTGAAAGTCTGGACTTGGTTGTCTTTTCGGAGTAGGTTTTCTCAAGGCTCTCCCATATTACCTTTATAGTCTCCTTGTAGAGAAGATTTGAGAATATATTAGGATCGACACTGTTGGTCATCCAAGTAATCACCTGGCAGTTGTCCATGTACCATGTATCATAGTCCATCTCCATCTCCTTAGGTGGATCTTTAGTAAAAACACAGTTCTTCTACTAACCACCAATAAACACCATGAATGATCGAGAACATAGGACATAGTTCCGAGAGCCCTTTAGTTTGACAAAAGTGCCATGTACCATCACCGAAGATGTCGGGTACACTGGCTTGGGCTCTGCAGATGCCATGGTTGTCGTACATATCAAGAAAAAGTGGATAGTGACTGCAGTCTTAATCGTGTATTTCAGAGAGGTAGCAGTACATTTGATGAGTGAATAGGCAAAATATGAGAAATACGGCAGCACGAGGGCTCCGTTGGAGTACTAGGCAGAGCCTCAGGGATGTGAGGTGTTGCGGGGCAGAGGTACAAGAAGCACCGAGCTCTGTGCGATGTTGCAGGTTGTCGAAGGGCTGCGACCAGCAGTGTGGGTGCCGTTGGGGTGCCAAGCGACGTCACAAGGAGGGGGCGTAGGGAGCGTTAGGAGCTCCTAGCGGTGGTGTGGGGGGCCAATGGGGCTCCGAGCGGCAACGTGAGGTGCCACTAGGGCGTGGGGTGTTGTTGGGGCTCCGAGCAGTGGCACGGGAATGCCGCTAGGGCATGAGATGCCACTGGGGATTGGTGGGGGGCATGGGGTGATCTTCCCTTGAGCAACGACGTGGGGTGATATGAAGATCACAACACCGGTCAAACCATTGTTCTGATACCATGTGGAAAAAAATGAAAGAATTGAAAAGCATATCCTATTCCAGAGGTCTGGAGGTCCTTATATAGTACAAAACCCTAGAGAGCTCAAAATGGGAAAAATACTTAAGTACCCCAGACAGGGTTACATATAATAGGTAAGAACCATAAGAATACTTTATTAACAGTAATAACAGGATGAACCACTGATGTCAGATATCCTAAACAACTGCATTTTCCTACAATTTTTGGAATTAGTATGCTATTTTAAGAAAATTAAATATAAGAAAGAAAATAAATCAGTGAATAAAGGATCTTCTTATCATTTCTAGGGACTTTAAATGCAAATGAGAATAATACAAACAAATACATGGGGCATACATGCAAAATAGCAGTGATAGTGGTATAAAATAATTATAATAACTTTCATGCCCTCATATGCAATTACACCAAAAATATTACACTGATTCTCAAAGATTTAGGATTAAAACAAAATAACTAATCCTAAAGGGAGTTGATTGCAAAATGTAAAGACACCTCAGGTATTTGGTCATATGAGGTGACCTGGCACTAGACCGAATTACAATAAGAGGTAAGTACGAGGGTTCCAATATAAATATTACATAAGTTTTATTGTACAAATGCAAGCTTAAATACAAAAATCAAGGCTGAATATGCAAAATACCCCTTAGCATATTGATCAACAACTGGTGACATTACACGTGGTGCCACTTATGTGGCAATAGTTGCAATGATTGCCTACTACTTTGGTGGGTAGAGTGTTGAGATTAAATCTCACATCTGATCTGACGACACCGCCTCTCCTCAATCCAACGGAAATGACTTAAACTGGAGGTTTCTCTTGATCCAACAACATAGGGAACGCCAGGAAGACAGGGGAAGAACACAACCAATTTGAGCTTCGATAGACCGTGTCTCCCTGCTTCGACCACCCCAGGAGCTGTTAATGGGCTCAAAATTCTCCAGGGCTGCTTCCGCATCAATGAAGGGTCTCAAAATGGTCCATGCCTCATCAGAGGAGGCCTAGAGCTCAGTCTCATGGGTCTGATTCGACACAGATGGGGTCTTTTGGGATCGATACCTACACAAAAAGATTTATGGGTCAAGGATACCGCTCCTCGACCTGATGGTTACTCAAAAAGTAGAGAAAATGGATAAAGTGGTGATCTCTAGTGATGTGCAACGAAAGAATATTCGATTCCTTATTCCATGCAAGAAAGAGGTTGACTTATGATAGGGGTATGCAAAGGACGTGAAGGGGAAGAGGTTAATATGGGGTCGAAACAATGGCTAGACCAGATGGAATAGTGACAAGATGTTAGAAATGATGGCTTGGCCATATGCAAAGTACTATTTATATTTTAAGTGTTCTTGGGCATAATAAAATGAAATAAATGCAATTCTAAACTACTGACTATACTAGAAATCACACGAACAAAAGATAGATGGCTCATCTTGCTTGGATGACCTGGGAGTAGAACCAATGGAGCTACACCTACGATGTGTTCAATCGCAATTTCTCCTCTTCCTCACCTCGATTCCAGTGGAACTTCCTTCTATCACTAGGTTTCCTCTCCTATTAGAAATCTATGGGTCATAGTGGAGAAAATCTGATTAATTTTCAAACTAGGTGGAGAAGAGACTATATATTATGTTTATTGGAGACACTCCTTGGCCTAGAGTTTTCTCTCCACACGAGGATTGAGTAGAGATACACATTAAAGGTGCATCTTTGTCAAAGGTTTTGGCTTGAGGAATCGGGGGCATAAGATATTGGGATTGGGGAGCAAAATTTGATGAAGAAGGGGAAAGAACAAGGCACATACCGATCCATAAAAGGGGCGGGGAAGTTGAACTCGGTCAACTGTCAGCCCCTCCTCATTGGTCCACATCACTTGATAGATGACAAAACAGAACGGATTTATAAATAAATAGAAAATAAAATAGCAAATGATTTTATTAAATAATTCTTGAAACATGAAAGTTGTTTCTTATTTTGTGGACTATTTTTAGGTGATTTGTATTTATTTTTATCAACTTATTTATTATATGTTAATTTTTGCATTTGTAAATATATGTATTTATACCTATGCTTTAGGTATTTATTTCTATTTTGTACTTTTAATATTTATTATTATATGGGCATAATATTTGCATTTATCGTATAATTAAATATATACCTATTTACATATTTTTATTTTATTTTATGATTTTGTTTCTATAAATAAATATCTTTATGTATATACACTATAGGTATAGGGAGAAACTTCCAATGAGATGGGACTTTCCTAGATGCTTGGAAAGCCACACCAGTTTATGCATTTTTTATATTTATTTTATAGTTTCTAACTCCACAAACTTAATTATAAATGTTAACATAATATGTATATCAAGAAAGATGTATGTAAATATTATTATATTGGACAAAATATATTATTTACAATATGGATGCTATATTTACAAAATAGTATGATCATCATTGTTTTACAATGTGCAGTTTATTTTTTTTGCACAATTTACAATTTTGTTGGTGAATTTTAAGTTCATATGGACAGGATATTGATATGTGAAATTCAGTTTGCTGCTTTTTCATCTGTGTATCCCAATTGCACTGTGCATTATTTTTATGTGCAAGTAAAATTATTATTTTCTATGCATTAATATTTACAAGTTTTATGTTGAACGTATTATTATTTGATTTGTGAAAAATAATTTCCCTCATGAGGTATTGAGACCGATCAAATTCCATGCATGGTCGTCTTGCTTTAGAAGCATGATAAGAATTTGTAGGTATTATATATGTTTTTGGAAAGAATATGATCGATACCAACTCTCAATGATCGAATAAGAAACTTAACCCTATAGAAGTCATTCTAAAAGAGATCTAAAACTTCAGGTTTATTCTTGGTCTTCCAGTATGTTGGATGTACGGGTATTAGAAATACTCCATGGTGGTGTGAACATAAACGATTGCATAACCACGACACTTCCATTTTCAGGGAGTGATGAAACATGTTTGGGTTTTTAGTGCTCCTCTCAGAGGAGAAGTAATATAATATTAATCCAGATGTTGAATACAAAACTGGATAAAATTCATATTCAATGAGAAGATTTGATAAACAACTTTGATTTCTTTAAACATCTTCGAGGGGCACTCGAGATATAGATTTGAGATATGATCTCAATATCCAAGTCACTATACATGGAACCTACAATCGCCAATGCCCTTATCTCAAAGTATCTGTGGAGAAAGAACATTATTCTTGAAAGATTTCAAGAATACTTCCATTATCAACTAATGTGTGCGAGAACTAGAAAATTGATGGTAAAATGTGATTTAATTATCATTAATAATGTAAATATGATTCATATTATCGAGACACATGAGAATGGAGATCAAAGATAATTAAATATGATTTCATTATCAAGGATAAGAATAATGTGGATATCAATATCCATGTTAATCATATATATTATAGATGTGATTTATAATTTATTAGAGAGAGAGTTAATTGAAAATAGTATTTACTAATTAAGTTGACGTGAATTGGTTTCACATTGAACAATAATTGAAAATACAACTTACATTTTTTTGTTTGTATGAATGTGATTCATACTTTCCAATGGCATGATTGAAATTATCGCAAAAAAATAGAATTATTTTTGTGAATAAGTTTGCAATAAAATTTGTTGCAAATAATGAAGTATTATGTGATATATATAATCTCACATAATTGGAAGATGGAAGAAACCTTCCAATAAAGGAGGGTGGACAACCATCCTTGAGTCCAAGTTCAAGGTGGTTGCCCACTCCTTAATTAGAAGGAGCATTTACTCCTTCCTAATCCTTCCATGCATATTGATTTTAATGAATTAAAATACATTGATGATTATTAAATATATTTAAATTAATTTTTGTTGCATTTTTATGCAACAAGATCATGGCATTTGAATGAAAATACAAATCAATCTCAACCATTGATTTTGTGTTACACATGGATTGTGATCCATAGACATCCAAAATATTATAAAAGAATAGGAAACCCTAGATCTTCTTTTAGATGACATAACTTGCAACCTCTACATCCCTCTCACTCTTATCACCCTAATCTCTCTCTATCAAGAGTAGCTGTCAACCTATTGACATAGATGGACTTGCCATAATTGCTTCTCCGTGGTGCCCCCGCTTCTACTATTCTAGATCGATGTCTTCCTCGGTGCTCCTTGTACGTGAATAAGATTTCATATTTTGTGAGATTAAATAAGGATATTCATTTCTTGGATCTTCATCATGGATTGTGATGAGCACATGTCTCATCAACACGCTCAGAATCGTCTCCTTTGTCGTATCGGAGTTGAGACAGACGATCTCTTACTTTAGAGACATCGATCGCAACCACACTTAAAGAGGTATTAATATATATTATGTGTGGTTTGGATGAAATGATTCGAGAACTTTTCTCTAATCGTGTGGTTTCATCTCTTTAAAATTTTAAAATTTGTTGTTCCTGCAACTAGTATGACTAATCGCTTTAGGTCGCATTGGATGCAATCTTCACACTTTCGTGGTGCGCTTAAGGTTTTTCTCATATCCTATAAGTGGTATTAGAGACAAATTAAGGTATTGGATATGATCCAAAATCCTAGGTGAACAAGGTTTCATATTTCGGATGTGCGAGGACTCGTTGTTTTGCATGAGATGCAAGTTTCGAATTTATTTTTTGCTAAATAAAATCCCCTATTTATGCATTATTAAAAGTTTTGTTGGTTCTTAAAATGTATTTATAATGTCTAAATATGTACTAACAGTAACCAATTGAGGCACCAAAAGTGCATCAATAAAAATTCGAAGAGATCCCACTACGGAATTATTTTTGCCTGTATTCACGAATCTGTAAGAAAATACTTTTTTCCCACTATTTAAACATCATGAAATATTAAATAAATACTTGGATTATGTAAATAATCAAAACAAAAAACTGCTCGAATTTATTTCGCATGATTCCGACTCCGTTTTCCCTAGATATTCCGTATATACTGGATATGGATCGGATGATGATTGGATCATCAAACCCTCTTGTTTAATGTGTTTATCATTAAATGTAAATCATTGAATATTGTGAATTTTCCTCGATTAAAATTGATTCTTAAAATTTATTAAATTAATTGATTAAACATCATATGTCCATTGAAGGTATGTTACATGAAAAATCTAGTTTATCTTGCAATAGTTGTAGGACAAATTTTAGATGCAAAACATGGTTGCTTGATATGCTTAGAAATTTAGGATCTAAAAAATATTTTAATATGCTTAATATTTCAGAGTTATTACTATATAGTATAATGTCGGTCATCAAAGTTGACCGCTAAAACCACAAGTATATTGTCATTATTTTGTATTGTTCTCAATCTGAATGGTGAAGGAGTCTAGTCCACGTATGATGGCTTGTTTCTTAATTAGCACCTTGCATGTCAAGGAAATGCTCCCTCCCGACAAACTTAAGTGTATTGGTTGATCTATGATTCAAGAATGAATAATATGAGTAAGGCAAGTTGTATTCTAATTATTAAAATACAAAATAATACGTACATGGTAGTGTGCAACTATATAGTAATATCAAGAAAACCCTAAAGTTTGTTGGTAAAATTAGATTCATAATTAATTTATCATCATTAAATTAGTTATATCCGATTAAATAAACACCCTATTATGAATATAGTTGTAATTCCCTTAAAAGAATCAATTATGTGAATATGATTCATAATAAATAATTAAATTTTAAATGTGATATAGAGTATCATAGAAATGACATCCATGATCTCCCATCAAGGCAAAGGGTTCCGTCTCCAAGGATTATATGTAGGAGACACCTGTCTGAAGTGATAGCTCCTACATACAAGCGTACATGGATCAGGCTCTTTGCTTCTCAAAAGAGTAAGACCATATACGTAGTGACTCAATATCAGTTCCTCATATTATTAGGGTGATATTGCATTGTATACAATGAGTTCCATTTCTACTGATAGTTGAATCAATTAACGACGTTGTCAACATCACCATTGGGATTGTGGACCCGAGTGTTAAAGACCAAATTGGGAAATGCAAGTTTGACTTCAAAGGAGGAATGACTTCCCACCTCTTTTTATACGAGTTACAGTTTTTCATATTATTAGGATGTAACAAAGGTAAAAAGGAGATCTCAGATCTTGCTACACATATAACGAGAAGTATATCACTTGCTTTAAAAATGAATAAGGGAATGACCTTTCAAAGTTGATAAAGCAAGACTAATTTGATTAATAAATCCGTAATTAAATATTTTAAATTTGAATATATAACTATTTATATGTTCTAATATAGTGCATTCTTAATTCTAGACAATGAAATCTTGAACCCACTCAACAGGCTTTGCCGAATTACTAAGATTGGATCCGAAACTCGGATCTTGTTCTTCCAGCAGATCGTATCTTTTATATGCTCTTTTAGGACAAGTACACAAACCCCTCAACATCAGAAGAAATAAAGTTCAATGAAAATTATGATGAAGATCATACATTGGCCATGTATTATATTATGGGACCATTATCTAATGTGCTTCAAAAGCAGCATGCATAAATGGATCTTTGTTTGGATATAGTAATCTAAATGAGACATTCAGTGATGTAAACCACACTTAACATTATAATGTTATGAAAGAGCTTATCCGTTGTAAAATGCAAGAAGAAACTCCCGTTCGATAACATGTAATCCAAATGTGTGATTATCTGTCTTTACTGGAAACTCTCGAGATTGAGATGGATGCAGAAATACAATATGACATCATTCTGTTGTCTCCGCCCAAGTGTTTCAATAATATGTGGTATCACACCTCATGAACAAGTTGAACTTATCTATGCCGAGTTAATGATTCATTAAAGTCTACAAAAGACATAATTAAGAAAGAAAATCCCAGTAGCATTGCAATGGTTGCACATGTCAAGGATAAGCACGGTTTGAAGCATGGGTCTCAAAAGGGTTCAGCCCAGAAGGAAAAGAAGTAGAATCAAGGTGTTGGATCATCTTCTAATTCTTCTACTTTGATAGCATCGAAGAAGACTAATGTCGGTCATCATTGCAAGAAGATCGGGGCACTGAAAGAGTAACTGCCTAGAATGCCTAAAATCTACAAAGAATGGTAAATCCCCAAGATGTATAAAATCTACTTTCATCTTTATAACAAATTTTCTAATAGGACAAGAATGTAGTTCGATCATCGATTCTGGTGCTTCCGTTCATGTATGAAATTTGTTGCATCTATTTTAGGAAATTAGGAATCTTGAATAAGGGGAGATATTCATCCAGATGAGTTCTAATGCGACTATTGCAATAGTCATCGTCAGGACGTGCAGACTATCATTATCTAGTGGAAGAGTCCTACTACTTAAAGAGTGTCTTTATGTTCCAGATGAAATAAGGAATCTTATATCTATCTAAGCTTGTTAGAAATGGATACTTGTTCTTATTCTATAATAAATTTGTCATAAGTCATTATGATAAATATATTACGGATAATATTTTAACTTCTAGTGGACTTTATGGATTGTGCATTGATGAATTTGTCATGAATGTTACTACCACAAATAAAAACCCTAAAGAATCACAGAGGATGGAAATCAATCAAACATGATTTGGCATTAAAGGCTTGGTCATTTATTTGTTCATAGTGAAGGCTAGGGTTTATGCCTTAGCGCGTCAAGGAAGCATGTAGATGTCATCGAATGAGTCGAGGGAAACTAGTAATGCTAGTTGCAAGGAGAGACTGGATTTAAAATTTTAAATGAGATAAAACAACATGATTCGAGAATACTTCTCAAATTGTTTCATCAAGATCATAAATTACTTCAAAGGATACCTCTTGAAGTGTGGTTGCGATCGTCAATCTCTAAAGTAAGAGATTCTCATGTCTCAAGTCCAATCCAATGAACGTCGCACTTGCGGGCACGTGGATGAGATGTGTGCTTCCCACATTCCAAGTTGATGATCCAAGAGAGGAGTCTTCAGATTTCATATCTCAAATTTTGATGCCTTCTTCATGAGAAAGAAGCACTGAAGATGGAGGAGATTCACGAGAAGTTGATCTGACAGTGCAAAGGCATCGCGACGACTGCAGGCTTCTCTAGGTCAACATATGGACGACCACATGTTGAGAGAGAGAGAGAGAGAGACTTTTTCTCATTTTAATGTTGTTGTCTTGTGTGTAAAACAAAAGGCTAGGTCTACCCTTTCTTTTATATGGTGAAGACGCAATCCTAATTCAAATAAACAGCTGATATTTGCTCGAAAAAATGCTAAAATAATTAATTTAATTTAAAATAAAGTAAATATGTTGTAAATAATCTTAACATATTTAGTTTCAAGTAAATCAAGAATCTCCCAAATGAAGCAGAACTAGAGAGCCTCCTTCCATGTTAGGGGAAAGGAGATAGCCTCCTTCCCCTTAAACATGGTGGACGACTACCTTGATTGGAGAGAGAAAATTTGTATCCAATCCTAATGTAATCTTACTACATTAAGTATTATTTTATGAAATCTCTTATCATTAAAATATCAACAAATAATTGTTGCAAATTATGTGTGATAGTTTCAAACAAAACCATTGATCATTATGAATCAAATTCAGCCACCTAATAAAATGTAAATTACAGTTACAATTAATTATACAATGTGAACCCAATTCACATCACTTTTAATTCGTAAATTTTATTTACAATTAACTCTCTCTAATATTATAAATCTCATTTATAATATTTATGATTATCAATGTCCACATTAATCACATCATTGATAATTAAATTGTATTTAGTTATCTTATGTAAGTCTTGTCATATGTCCAAATAATATGAATCATATTCATATCATTCATGACAAATAAATCACATTTAACTATCGATTTTCTCATTGCACATATGCGTTATCACCAATGAAATTATTCTTTTACTCTTTTAAGAATAATATGCTTTCTCCGAGGATACTCGGAGATAAGGACAGAATGA
Source organism: Ottelia alismoides (assembly GCA_037367405.1). NCBI lineage: Eukaryota > Viridiplantae > Streptophyta > Magnoliopsida > Alismatales > Hydrocharitaceae > Ottelia > Ottelia alismoides. The sequence goes on along the minus strand of JAZKJV010011285.1, from coordinate 888,855 downwards.
TTTTACGTTCCATGTATAGTGACTTGAATATTGAGATCATCTCAAATCCAGATCATGGGGATCTCTCAAAGATGTTTAATTAAATCAAATAAAAAAATCTATTCTTCTCATTGCATATGAATCGCATTCAGATCAATTTCCAACATTTGGACTAAGATCCGATTACTTCTCTATTGAGAGGAGTCACTAAAATCCAAACCAATTTCATCACACCCTCAGAATGGAAGCATCAAGGTCGCACAATCGATTATGATCACATCACCAGTACATCTTGCGTAATGGAAGACCTAAAATAAACATGAAGTTTTAAATCATATTTGAATTTTCTCCTTCCTTGATCTACAATGAAGAATAATTGATTCGTATTATAGGTCTCTTATAGGGTTATGTACGATGGCCATCTTGATGATCATATAGATGTTGATTCAAGTGTTGAATCATAGAGGATGGTGCTTAGATTATATCTGAAGAGTTAGATTAAGGACTCATCAAGTACAGCCAAGTGACTATTAAGAGGGGATCTCTAGCTTCAGAAGAAGATGACAATTCTTCTCTAAAGGTCGACATCTAACCGACCTCTTGATCCCATTTCCATCAATCTCCCTCTAGCCCAAAGAGCCATTAATGGACTAATCTTTTAAATGTGCACTCATGTGTTAATCATAAGCTAGAAAAAATAGCTTGGTAAGCTGACTAATCAATCTATTCCCAAGAGACTACGCCAAGTAATTTTGTGGTAGTTGTCTATCTCCTAGTAACAGTGCTCACATCCAATGAGAATGTTGCATCTTATGCAACCAATACTCAATTTTTCTAAAATAGTTGTAGTGTCTTTGAACGTAAAACTCAATAATAGTTATAACCAATATGTAATTTCCATTATCCTTATTATAATGCATTTATTTACGGAGATCTCTATCTCCTAAGGCTAAAACCCAGTCTTAAGTTTTATAAGGCATCTGCAGTTAAGAACTTTTATATCTCTATCTACAAAGTCTTATGTTCTTGAAGATAAGAATTTGAGATCACTATCTCAAAAAATCTTTTCATCTTTGAAGATATTGTTATTACTGCAACCAAGAATTTTATCTCCATAGTAGGATTAGTAACAATTTACTACTCCTACTGCATGGCAAACACATGACATTTTGCACACATCTAACAAACACCAGGCTTCTTGTAACTGATGCGCAAGGGAAAGTAGCTTTAGCATTCACATCCTAGACTCTTTGAGGTGCTACCCCATTATATATGAGATGAATATGCATTTAATCATCCTTATTCATTTATTTCAGATTTTATAAAACAAATGTGAATATAAATAAATCGCATATTTTACTAGACATCATTGTTGTGTATATATTGTACATTTTTCACTATTTTAACCTAAAAAAATAATCAAAAAAATAAAGGAAAAATAAAGAAAACAAAAGACTGTGTGTATGTAATAGATACATACCGACACTGACACCAAGAGTAGGTCAAGACTTGACCTAATCGACCATGAATAACGTAGGGGTAGATAGTGCCTAAATACCATAAAATCAAGAAAACTAACCGTCACTTGTAAATCACTACATATAAAATTACTTACACTATTATATTTATCACCAAACTCATTCCAGATGCAATTGTTTTCTTCTAGAAAATTGTACATAAAAATAAGTTGTAAATAACAAAAATAACTAGAATAAGAACCCTTCTACATTGTGTAGATAATAATATGCTGAAAATCCCCCAAAGCTCAACTTGTTATATCAATATATTCTCCACCAAAAATCCAAAATTAACCACAATCACTTTGTGTTTTTGTATAAAATACCTATGTATAATATGTACGTACATATGTTTTCTTTGTATTTTTGTATATATTGTATTTTAGCTATTTGTATGTATTTTATTTAACTTATATAAAATAGAACTAAAAATCACAAAATCAAAGATACATAAAAATAAAATAATGTATATATTGTACATGTATCACTGTGTATATTGTAAAATATTACTATTTATTTACCCTAGTAAGACATCTCAAAAAAAAAAAAATATCATTAAAGCTCCGGTAAAATAGTGCAAAATAATAAATTATAAAATTATATGTATATTTGTAAAAATAATAAATCAAAAATCATCGTTTTGTATATATAGGTATATACACCTATGAATAACATACTTTATTATTTTTACACGTGTTTATATTTTATTTAATTCGTTAAAAACATTCATAAATAAGATAATTTAATTTCTAATGATTCTATTTTTCATAATTTTTTATTTTAAATTCAGTTTCTGATTCGTTTTTATTATCTTTTTTCTTGTTATTCCGTCGTTTATTGGTTTTGGTCTTATTCCACATGCACGTTGATTGGCTGATCACTGGCCTATTGACTTGGGTCAACTCCCCGTTCAACGCTCACCCCTGTGCATTTCACGCGTCAACTTGCCTTCACAATTTTTCCCTTCTAATCAAGCTACTAACCGTGCCCAATTCCTTCTCCATTTCATTATCCCCAACTCCCCTCTCCATAGCCAGGTCCGGTTCCTTCAATCTTGCCTCGGATTTCGTGTATTTAAAATTCCAAATCTTGTCGATGTCCTTGCATATCAATATTTCCAAAACACATCTTCTCTGGTTGATCTTTTTTCCATCCCTTTTGCGCCCACAACTGACTTCTGGAGAGGAAGCAAGGTGACAACGACCTTCGCATGTGGCTGGGAGTGTGTGAAAGTGCATAGGTTACGTGATCCAGCTACTCGTCGGATCTTCGTTGGTGCAATCCTGGTTCTTCACCGCACATCGTGAATTGAGGCAAAAATCCCCATGAAAAAGCTCAAATTTATTAACTTAATGCATCATATTTACCTCTCTTGCTTAAGTTAGACATTAATATTCATTGGTTAGATTTTCTCTAAAAACTAATTATCGTGTCGTATATAATTGACACTAACTATATTATATTAATATAACATTACAATGTAACATTTTATGCAATTATCTCTTATTGAAAACCAAATAAAATTTAGATTAATATTGTATATAAATAAGTTAACATTAAAGAAAATAAAAATACAAAAAATAAGCAACAGAAAATTTTAAAAAATTATCGTATAAGATTTTTATTGGTATTCATTTTTTTATCTATGTTTTGTTGACTTATGATCTCCTTGACTTGTATATGGATGTTTAGAACTCATTGAGATCTACAACTATCATGTTTTGAGTTTTCTCTTATTCATTCTCTAACTAGTTTATTTCTATTTTATACTAATTTTTCTAAATTTTAATTATTCTATTGGGCCACGTGGTGCAATTTGCTTTGACCACGTGGCCCTCTCTTGGCTTGCCACCCGTTTGCACATGTACTGTCTCATGCTCTCTATCAGGTCAATCTTGTCCATTCATCTGCGCCTTTATCATAGCCGTTAGATCTAAAGATCCAACAACCCCTGTTTCATCCCTATCCTCCAGTCGTTGCCTTCCTCGTCCAAACCGCCCATATTCTTCCAATTATTTCAACCATCTTGATTGTCCTCCCGACCAATCTCCACAATTAATTCCTTCTCCCAACTTACCAAATTCTCACCAACATCCATTTTCATCGTAAATCTAAGCACTCCATCGATGGTGGTGGTTGAAACCTCTCACAAAACTACTTCACAACCGTCGCTCTCTTCCTCAAAGACTCTTCAACCGACCAACCGGCCATCGGTGACAGTTGTCCACCCTTGATTATTTTTATGCCCCATCCTCTCCTCATCTCTGTGACAGAGAGAGGAAGGATCGATGGAAGTCACGACGACCTTCGGCCTGGTGAAGACCCATGGAGAGTTGCCATGCTACAATGCTCATGGAATAGCTGTTCGAGCTTCTAGGTACGACTGACCTATTGAAGCAATGACCCTGAGGTCTGAAGAAACTCGATCCCTAGCCACATAGACCATCTATGATTTTCTTCAAGGATTTGGGTTATGTAGCTTTTAAATTAGTGTTCTTCGATTTTTCCTTCACCGCACGCATATCTATTCATCCCACTAAGGGTCCTTTGTTCTTCACTTATAATCATTGATATTCGTAGAAGATTTGATTCTCCGTCCTCCTATTCTACCAGAGCCTCACCTCCCCTTCTTCTTCCTATGTAGAAATGGTGGAAGAAACACCATGGCTGCCACCTTCCTCACTCGACTCAGCTTCAATCCCACTTATAATTTGCTTGCATCTTCTATAGATTCACTTCGGTTTTTCTTCCCTAACTATTGAAAGTCCAATCATTATCAATGGTTGAAGCTATCAATAGTGCTCCATTCTAGAGGCGATCTTTTTATGAGACTCCATCAACATGCCTTCTCATAATTTGCCAGAGCTTTCCAGTGCTTCCACCATCTTCGCCAGATATTCATGAAGCTCAGAAGACCTTCAGTAAGGCTAGATAAAGACAGAGGATGAATAAGGCGGTCGCTGTGTAACTGTGCATGGTGCCATTCATCTTAGTAGAAGCTACATATACCGTCATATCATTCCAATTTCGGGATGATCTATTGGTTGAGAAGGAACCACGTCACACTTTTCCATGTCTCAGCCTCGGTATCAAGCCTCAGCCTCGGCGGAACCAAAGCATCAACAAAAGCACGAAGATGTGCCACACGTCATCCAAACCTACGACCGACCAAACCTAAATCCAGGTCTCTTCTTGCACGTGTGTATCGTGTAGGGGTTGGGGATTTTGCATCCAAGCCCATGCCATTTTTATTTTTTGCAAAAATACCCCCGTACAGTTCATAATCCATAATTTCTGCAGTGGATTTTTATTATTTACATTTTAGTCCCTTCAAGGACCTGTATGTGATGTTTCACGTTTTGTTTACTATATTTATGCCCCTGCACTTTATTTCTAATAACTTGAGCATCTTTTATCCAAATGAAGTAATTTCAATGGCATTTTTATCCTTGTTTCATTGTCTTTTACATGGCTTAATTTATTCTCTGATTTGATGCATAATGATTGATTAATTTCTTATAGATAATTAAGTTGCTTAATTCTCGATTAAATGAAACCTGACTTGGATTAAAATTGTATAGTTGAATCTTGATTATTTCATAAGTACGATGAATCACTTTAGGGTATAATTATGTGTGCATTTGGATGTGCTATAATTTTCTCATCATATCATTATTTTCTAACATGCATTAATGTTTCATCATCATATTTATTTGTATCATCCATGCATGAATTGGTGATATGCATTATCTTGCATTGCTTGGCAGCATTGTTGTCTACGTTTTTACCTATATAATTTATAAATATCTTAACTTAGATATTTAAATACTTGAATAATTATATTATGGCTCGTGTCCTTGTGTTCCATGCTGGCCTTCACAGGTTAAATATTAAAGCTGAACCGTCTTCATAAAGATAATTCATCTGATTCTGTACGACATACTAAGTGCTCGTGTTACAACAGACATATTAATATGCACATTTAGCGATTCATCACCCCACTCACTCTGCCATATGTATTTCGGTTAATTTCTTTTTGACTTTATGTTATTATCGTAAATTCCTCGTTCTTCTCCTTCCATCGATCTACTTGATCGGGGGTGCTCCAATCACCTTCATTCGAATCTGACCTCACTACTATGTTCACCTCGACCTTCTATGCCTCCTTCCTACAATCTCCCCCCCAGATCTTTACTAGGTATGGTTGCGATGACTTCGACCGTCATTGCTACAGTAGTTTACCTCCCGCACATTTCTCTCGTTTATTCTTAATAAAGCTGGCCGGAGTTAGCCTCTAAGAAAGAGCATCATTTTATAGGGATGAAAGACATACTTGGAACATATACTTGAGATCTAGAGCTATAGTTGTAGTATTTTACCTTCTAAGCTCCACTATGCATAAGGAATCGCTGACCGACATTGAACCATCAAATCAATGGAGGATCATTGCAGGCACGAGGATTGTCCTTCAGGAAGCGAATCGAGTGGAGATCGACTGAGTTCCAGCCAATTGATGTTCGACAGAACACACCCTGTTCTGAGTTCTTCCAATGCCCCCCAATTCCATTGGATCAATAACATGAAGCCTAGATCAGATTAAGGCTATCTAAAAAGCCTCAATTTGGCATCCTAAATGTGACCTTCCATATTAAATCCACGCCACTTGATTACGCTTGATCCTTAGAGTTTACGTCAGAGCTTCGATGTATTTCAGTCGTACGATGCACCATGTCGAATGGAGAACTTTTACGCTTCAACCCCTGCTCATTTTTAATTTTGCAAATAAGTCCCTTAGGACACGTGTTCGATAGTTGCTTAGTTAAATATTTGCATTTTCACCTTATTGTTTATTTTATATACTTTTTAGTCCCGTTTGAACATAAGAGTATCCATTGCACGTGATTTCTTGGGTATTTTGAAATAAAAGTTTCATCTTTATATGTTATCATTTAGTCCTCTAAAATAAAATATTTTCATTAATATCCATGCCAGCATGTCTCACGTGTACTAGAACGCGCATTTAGGTTAAATTACGCTACTATCTTCGTGTTTTCATTTTTTATAATTACTTGGTCAAGGAATTAAATTTCCTTACAATTATACCCCTATGTTTTTGCATTTTAATTTGGATTAATAATATAAAATGTCATTAAAAAAATTCATAAAAATTATCTTAACTTCATGCTAATCTCTTTTAAACATAGTGATTTTTCTTTTGCATTTAAATTAATTATCTTATTTTTAATAAATTAAAAACTCCAAAAAAATTCCTTGTCTTTATTAGAAGATCTATAAGAAATATAAAAACTTTTCGAAAATTTCCAAAAAAATCCCTTTGTTTATTTTGTTTTGTTTTAATTCCAATAACCTTTTCGCATTAAAACTACTCATAGAAACAGAAATATAGACAAACATTCAGAACACATAAAATTCATTTAATAGCATTAAAAATATAAAAAAATTATAAAATTACTTTCTACAAAAAATAAAAAAAATCTATCTTTCTGTTCATGCATTTTCATCCATTTTTTATCGTATTTCTTATTTTAAAAACCCAAAAACATTAACATTAATTTCTATTTATTTTTTTCACATTTTTCATTTATTCAAAAATCTTAAATTTTAGAAGAAAATCATAAAGTATCAGAAATACCAAGAACATAAATTAATTTTATTTGAATTTTGTGCATAGTTTTGGTATATCTGAAAAATACAAAAAAGTGGTGTTTACTTTATTTGCTCTTATTTCCTTATCTTTTTTATTTTAATTTATTTAAAAAATTTAAACATTTGTAAAAATAAAAAATTCATAAAATTTAAAATTTGAAGAGCATAAAAAAATAAATTTAGAATTCATTAAAAAATAATTAAAAAGATAAAAAATTCACAAAACCAAGTGTAGTGTGCTTAGAAGTCCTTCTTTTATTTCATTTATTTTTCATTGATTTAATAGCCCTCGGGATTTTGTAGCCTCCCTAAGTTCGATCCGGTATATTATACAAGTAAATAAAATCGCAAAATTCTCTTTCTTTCAATTCTTTCTTCATTTTGGCATGAGAGATCACTAATAAAATTTTTGTTGGACCCTTCTTTGGGTTGCGATGTTAATTTCACATTGTGATCAATTCCATCAAATAAAAAAACCATAAAAATTGTGCCCAAAAATGGCACTGTTGCTGGGGAAGCACAATGAGGTTAGCTAGGTTTCACTTCTTATAGCTTGATACTCTTAATTGTAATTACCTGTTTGTTTTTCTTTTTATTTTCTTATTTACTTTTTCTGTTATTTCGTCTTCTTATTTCTGACTGTATATTATTGTCACTTGTTTACTTCCTTTCATTTTTTATCATGTCTTTATTTTATTTTTGTCTATTTTTTTGTATATAACATTGTTGTGTATATTGCATCTTGTTGAGGATTGGGCACTCATATTGAATACTGTGTGCCGTGAGGGAGCTTACACAGTGCTCGTAGGATCCGATTTGTCGGACACCAAAAGTGTCCCAAGATCAGACTTTGGAATTCATTTGAGATCATTGTTTCTTGCTCGTCTCATTTAACTATACATCCACCTTGTATGTCTTGTATGTTAGTCTTGAATTCTCGTTTTATTTACATTCTTTTATTTTGCTCTATTTTTCATAATTGTGATCTACATCTCTTTTGTTTCTCTTTCTTGCGAGGGCCCGACGAGCAAGGGCGAGATTCCTAAGAGCACTGACACACCAGAGCGAAGAGGAGGTGACTCATTTCTTCACTGAGCAACAGGAGAGCGTATGAGGAAGAAACAAAAGACTTGGAAGATTTTTGGAGCGAAATTTCTTTTGCACATATCTTTGTTTTATTTTTAGATTTTTATTTGCAATATAATTCTTGTAAAATTTTGTAATTATTCTTTTGGAGCTTTCCACTTATTTTGTTTTTCTGAGGCCATTGTATACTTTGTGGATTGGTTGGTATGTTTTACCAATTGCTGATGTACTTGGAGGGCCTCACCAAATTTTGTTTTCATCATTTTTAGTTTCCTTAGTTTCTCGCGGTTTTTGTACTTGAGCTCTTAGAACTAGGTTTTATTATCTGACTTGAGTAGGTTACCGATTACGTCCAAAGATCTTAAAAAGAATATATGTTACTACAGCCTAGATTATATGATTGGACTTAGTTAAATTAATTTGTTCTTGTCTGTTAACAGAAGTTACTGCTAGGATAGTTCTCTTGCATTATTTAGGTTTGCTATATTCCTTCCTTTAAGCGTGGATCACTTTGCATGTAGAGTGCTTCCGGAAGGTACTCATCTCTTTCTTAGCATGCATCATTGACTTCACTGCACAACAACTTTTCAGATTTCCTCCCCCATTTTCACTCACCTAAGATCAAAAGGAATTGGAAAATTCATTAGACCTTTTACTTGAAAAAATCCAAAAAAAGTGATAACATTTCTAAAACTTAGAATGATAAAGAAAACTCGACCTAAAATAAACGTAAGGACAAATCATCATTATTTTACGGAGAGTAACCCCTCATTGTTTGGATGTACTTACCTCTAGACAGAGTGGGTGAGGATACAACCATAAAGATAGAGCCCAAATCCTTGTAAATGTGCCCTATGCTCCACACATCTTTGTGGTGTATGGTAGAGATGCAAGAACTTGCCCCTGATGTTAGAAAGTCATTTTGGTGTGGTAATTTTTCTTTCTCCCTTTGGGTTCAATATTGAACTCAACAACCCATGCATATAGTTTCATTGACTGGAGATGATTGAGAACGTATGCTAGGCCATACCGATAACTCACACTGTGTTCCTGGTAGTATGTAACTTCTTGTAGATTCACTAAAACTAAAACTGGAAACATAAAGGACTGAACTCTTACGGTCTCCACTCGTGTTTCGTTTGTGAATCAAGAGTTTGTATTGTGCTTGTTTGTTAGTCTAAAGATCCATCCGCGTCCCTTCGCACCTTTTCTCCCCTTTTCTTCTTGTGTTGACTTTCATGTTCTCGCATCATTCTTGTTGATATCGATGATGTCATATTGGAGTATTTATTGTTTGGACTCTGCCATCTCATTTCACACTCCAATTCATTCTCCTTCTATTCAGGAAGACTCACTTTCTTCATATCCCTCTTTCTTCACATCACCCATCTTCTCATCCAACCATTGTTTGACTCTAATCTTGAAAGGTCATTTGAGACACCACATTTTTTTAGGACTAAGTTTCGTATATATTTTCAGAGACATAATCAGAGCACTTTATACCTATAAAGGGCCAGGGTTCCATGGAAGAGCAAAATCAGATCAACAATATGATGTTAGTTTCCATATATGCCATTCAGGCGCAATTGACTGAACAAGCTGACATTCATGCCAGAATGAGAGATATGATCTTTAAACTGAGGAATGAGAGATACGATAGGAGAGATAGTAGGATACACAGGTGAATGGAGGTTGGAATAGGGGAGGAGGAGATCCACTAATTGAGCCAATGGCTACTCTTACACTTGAGCATGCTTTTAATCCAAGGATAGGATAGACTAATGCATGGATTAGGATACATGTGATTCATGGGCATTTTGAGCTAAAGCTCGCAATTTTACCTCTACTCCCAATATTTCATGGGTACATTAATGAAGAACTTTATGTACACCTCCAGCAGTTTGACCACATATGTGGAACTACACACTGCCCTAACATCCCTTTAAAGTTCTTGATAATGATAACCTTCCCGTTCAGTCTTATGGATAATGCATTATATTAGATTAATCATCTAGGAAGGGTTATTACATCCTGGGAAGAATTGAGATCAACATTCTTGAACAAGTATTAGCCCCTAGGATGACTGAATCAAATACGATTCTTGATCGCTAACTTTTATCCAATGTCCCATGAGCCTATTCACAGGGCGTGGGAAATATATAAGGATTTAACAGAGAAGTGCACTCATCACAATATTCCAAAGATGAGCTTTGTGCAGAACTTCTTTGGGGCTTTGAGCATTGAAAATCAGAAATTTGTAGATGTTGCTTGTGAGGGTCGCGCTTAAACATGGATGAGGATGTCCTTTATCAAATTTTTGAGGAGACGGTAGAGAGCTCTACAGCTCTTTCTTGTTCATGTGCTTTTTAGAAGCATTTGTTACTTCACCTTCATTACCCCACAAGGCTGTCAACATGACGACATCTCATAATGTGGATAGGGTGGACAGTGTTTATATGACAATTATAGGAAATCACCTATCCAAAGTGGAAATAATAGAAAAATGATCCAAAGAGCTTGAAACGTTACATGTGATCAAGTAGAGGACAAAGGACCTGAATAAGCTCGAAGACATTATGAAGCATCTAGAGCTTTGTATCAGTATGATTAGTACATGCCAAAGTGTGAGTGCAGCAGATGGTACTTCTATGCATTAGCAAGCTTCTTCCACATAAGCATAATAGAGTATGGAGCACCGTCCATTGTTCAGCACATTTATTATGCGCATATTGGATATGCGAGCCCACGACGAGCCATTATGCAATAAATGTTATTGTGAATATCATTCCCTTTTCTGAAATAAAGAATAACTAATTTTCATAATAGGTCCCTTACTACTAGGGTTATCTACCATGTCCATCTTAATGTTCACATAGTTGTTGATTCAATTATTGAATCATAGAGGATGGTGCTTGGATGAATATCAAAAGATTTGGATTGAGGACTCATCAAGCACCATCATATGATTATTAAGAGAGAATCTCTAGCCTGAGATGGAGATGGCAATCTTTTCTCTATAGGTTGATATCTGACCGACCTCTTGATGTAGGTCCTCTTTATAGGAATAGAGATTCGAAGGAGTTAGATAAGTTAGGTTAAAGAGTTGACTTAGCGAGTTCGAGATAATGAAAGACCTATATCGTATGCTATCACGACATATGCACACATCCTCTAACAGGAAACAACTGTATAGTATATGTCTGAGTATGTACATTTGGCAGACCAATAGGTTGATGACCTAACCAAGGTTTATATATTGGCACTTTGGTGTGCATGCAAGGGCATATGAGTAATACAATATCTCAAAGGGATCATACATGTTTATTTACTAAACGGAAGACATGAGCTCACTCATGAGATATTGGGAAGAATCAATTTTTGTGCATGGTCGTCTCTCTTTGGGAGCTTGACTGAATTTGTAGGTTTGATATAAGCTTTTGGAAAGTATATGATTAATACCTAGGAATGATATGTGCTTTTGGAAAGTATATGATCGACACGGACTCCCAATGATCAAATGAGAAACTTAATGATAAAACCTTGAAGTAGACATTGTAAAATTGCTCTAATACTTCGAGTTTCTTCTTGGTCTTCCACTGTGAAAGATGTACAAGTATTAGGAATACCTAAAGGTGATGTGATCATAAATGATTATAAAACCATGACGCTTCCATTCCTATGGAGTGATGAAATGATATGGATTTTAGCGACTCCTCTTAGTAGAGAGTGATCTAATCTTGGTCCAAATATTGGACATTGATCTGAATGTGTTTCAGATGCAATGAGAAGATTAGATTTTTGGTCTTGATTTAATCAAGCATCTATGAGAGGTCTACAAGATCTGAATTTGAGATGTAATCTCATATCTAAGTCACTATATGTGGAACATACAATCACCTTGTACTTATCTCCAAGTATCCGCAGAGAAAGCACATTATCCTTGAAAGAGTTAAAGGATAATTTCATTGTTGATATATGTATCTGAGTATTGACAAAATTGATAGTTAACTGTTATTTAATTATCATGAATAATATTAATTTGATTCATATTATAGAGAGAATTATCATAGATAGTTAAATGTGATTCGTATATCATAGATGTGAATAATGTGAATGTGATTCATATTATTTCCGCACATGAGAATTGAGATCCAAGATGATTAAATGTGATTTAATTATCATGGATACGAATAATGCAGGTATCCCTACACAAATTATTCATATATATTATAAATGTGATGTATAATGTATTAGAGATGATTTGTATTTGTTGATTAATTATCGATATGAATTGAAATCACATTAGATAATCAATTGAAATTGTAAATCACATTTAATTTTGGGTTGTGAATGTGATTCACAATTTTCCAATGGCAAGATTGCAATATTCACAAATAATTATGAATTTTTTGTAGAATAATTTACATCAAGTGTTGTTGTAAATCTTGGAGATTTCCATGGAATAATGTAATATCATGAGATTACATGAGATTGCCACCAATCCTATATTACGGAAGGAGGCAATCTTCATTCCATAATCTCCATGCTTGAATGATTTAATTTGGGATTAATTTTTATTGATTTTTCAATATATATGTATATTAAATATAAATTAAATTAATTATTAATGTCCTTTTACAACAAAATCATGGTCATTGAAAGCAGTACAAATCAATCTCATCCATTGATTTTGTGTACTCCATGGATTGTGAATAATGGACTCCCAAAATACTATATAAGAAGAGGCACCCCTTTTTCTCTTCAAGTTACAACAAGAGACAACAACTGCATATGCTCTCTCTCTCTATCTCGACATTCCATCTCCCTCTCTCTCTCATTGTGGTCGTTCAACATGGAGCCCTAGAGAGAGTCATCATCACCACAGCGTCGTCGTTATGTTACCGGATTATTTTCACATGGATCTTTATCTCCTTTAGGGAGCCTCACTCATGAAGAATATGTTAGATCTCATGTGATGAGATCAGGATATTCTATGCTTGGATCATCAACATGGTTTGCGAGGAGCACACGTCTCATCAACACGTTCGCAAGTGTCTCCTCCTTGGGATCGGACCTGAGACAGAAGGTCTCTTTATTTAGAAACTCGATGGCAACCACTTCAAGAGGTAACCCTAATACTTTTTTGTGTTTTGGATGAAACAATCCAAGAAGTATTCTTGGATCATGTGCTTTCATTGGATTAAAAATTTTAAATTATGCTGCTCGGAGAAACTAGTGCGACTAGTCGCTCTCAATCGCATACGATGCGATCCTTACACTTCCATGATGCGCTTAAGTATCTTCCCATATCCTTCAGTGCAGACCCCAGATCATGTGCCACAACATTCATCTTCCTCATGCATTATACCGTACAAGCAGAAGCATCATGACATTCGCAAGCAGCATTCTCCACTTCTACCTCTCATTCAAGCAGTGGATGACATTTTATTCAACCAAGATCACAGTCATTCTCGTCCATCAAGATAAGGTTAGTTGGATTCAAGCTGAGTTAGAGGTCCATCCACCATTTTCAAGGAGGGAGACCATAGCCCCAACACCAACAGCTACAACCTCATTATCAGTCTCCAATACACTTCTAGAATTGGAGATATGGACAATAGCAGGTGCAACCTGCATATTTTCATCAGCCCTATTTTCAGTAGCAGTCTGCATAGTTTGCATCCTCCTCTTCCACATACTTATTATCAGTCACATTACTCTGGGTACTAGTAGCCTCCACATTACCATTCTTAGCGACAACCCAAATTTGAGCATCCAGAGGTACCTTCGGTGAATCCCATCTCCTAATGAAGAATATGAATGACTTGACTCAGTGGCTTAACGATCTAACCACTGATGAATCAATGATTCATCCCTCTAAAAGTAATTAATTAAGCTCAGTTTCCCAAAATCATTTGCATTTCATCCATTAGCTTGCATAATTAGCATTCACGTATGTATAAATAATAATAGCATTTTATCCTCATAATTGCATAAAATAAAAAGAAAAAGTCCCTACCCAATTGATCTATAAAATAAGTTAATTTCCCTATTCTTAATTAATGGATGTAACTCCAAATCAACCAAAACCACCTCCACTATATACATATGACTAACAAGAATAAAGTAAAAAAACAAAAATTTCACTAACTGGAATAATTGAGATAGAAACCCAAACCCTAATTTCAGATCCATTGTATTAAAATGTTGATATCTTCTTCATATAATGTCTGATTTAATCCGACTCACTTTTGACTAATGTACATTCAACTACCTTCAAAACAAAACCAGGTTCAAGTGAATCAGAGCTCATATGTGAAAGTTGGGGTTTGGGCCTCTATTGTACATTGTATATTTTATCCGATTTTTATATATTCTTTTATCTATATAATTAACTCTTTTTTATTTTATTTTTTCGTTTATTTCCTTTGGCATAAGTTTTATTAAAATGTATAAAAATTCAAGCCTAAAATATAAATAAAATGAAAAAAATAACCAAGTCTGAGTGTTAATTAACAATATGTACAAAAGTTGTCTTTTTCATACTTTATTTTTTTTCTTCGTTTCTTAATAATAAAAAACAAAAAATTATAGTAATGTGAATATATTTCTCTTTTATTTATCATATTTTTTCTAATTTTTATCATAATTAAAAATGACAAAAATTACAACACCCAAAAATCAAGGTATTCTACATACATATAGTACTCCCAAAAGTAATATCACTTTGTGCAAATGATCTATTTTGGTTTTGGTATCTTCAAGAAATTTGTAGTTCTTATCGAGATGAGCGACTTTAACGAGAAAACTTCTTTGATCTGTGGTCGTTTGTTATTTATTTTTTGTCTCTTTTATTTTTCGAGTTTTCTTGGGCTGTCACGTGGCAGCTCCTGGAGCTGCCACGTGTCACCCATTTTTAATCTTTTAATATTTCATTATCTATTATTTTTTAAAAAAATATTTATTAATTCAAAAAATATAAAAAAATAATAAATGATGCCATATGTCATGACTAGGGTCGTCTGATCTCGGTCGATCGGACGAC
This sequence comes from Ottelia alismoides, assembly GCA_037367405.1. Lineage (NCBI taxonomy): Eukaryota > Viridiplantae > Streptophyta > Magnoliopsida > Alismatales > Hydrocharitaceae > Ottelia > Ottelia alismoides. Next base: position 873,561 of record JAZKJV010011285.1, on the reverse strand, counting down.
TCCCCTCTCTTCTCCTACCTCCGGCCGACTCCTCCAAAACTTTCCCAAATTGCCCACCGAGTATCATGCCGCATTGCCTCTCTCCTCAGCCCGATAACCTTCCTTAAAGATTTGATCGCACCCCTATAGGGTTTAAGTTGATGGTCTACTTATTTAAGAAAACTCATTCCTTCCACAACTTTCACAATTAGGATTTAAGTTGATGGTCTACTTATTTATGTTAGTGAATTTTTTGTATCTTTTAATTCTTATTAGTCATATTTACACAGTGGAGGAGGTTTCAGGTTGTTTGGAGTTAGCATAAATTATTTAAAAATTATGGAAGTTGGCCTATTTTACATGTCAATTGGGCTGGGTTTTTTGGCTCCTTATTTCATGCAATTATGAGTTATAAAATGCAGTTATAATTTACACATGCATGAATGCTTATTATTCAATATAATTGATAGAATGAAGATGAATTTTGGTATCTAAGCTTATTTAATCACTTTTAGAGTGAATAATCATAGATCATCAACCCTCTATACTTAAACCATGCTCATTCCCTAGCATCTAAATGAATGGCATTGAGATGAAATGAGATTAGGTTCCATACCAAGAGCACTAGCAGAAGATGAAAATGGATCTAGACCCGACCTTCGAATTAATAGTTTGGCGGAACTCCTATGAGATGTAGGGTTTTAAAATCAACAGCCTCCATGTTCTTCACATCATTATCACACTTTCAGCTCATAAGTCATCTTAAATCAATCCTCCTACCAAAGCATACCCCATGAACATTGAAAACCCGACTCATGTGTGTGAAACGTTTGAGTCCTTCCCATCCAGAATGCCGGACTACCATGAAAACTCTCCTACAATAACTCATCTTGGCGGAGTCGGGTATTTCCTTCTAATGTCTATAGCTTTGTGTTCACAATCTAAAATAGGGAGAAATGAGAAGAAGGGGAAAAGAACTGCAGGAGTGTAGACACCTCTCCTTGTGAAGCCGACCAGTTTAGCCAAGTCTCTACCAAGATCTGCAAGTTTTCTTAAAGATTGAAACCTTTTGGTCAAATATTTATTTGGTAGTTGTCTTCTTTGTTTGGAGGCCTAAGAAAAAATTGTGCCATGTTGTCCATCCCTTTTTCAAAGCTTTATTTCAACCCTACTGTGGTCTTTAGATGGCCATGCTACCATAAAAGAAAATTATACCATCTTCCAACACCCCTTATGGGTTGAGCTAAGTTTATAGTGCGAGAGTACAAATTAATTCCTTATTCAAGAGTCATACCCAGAATGAGGCCACCAGGTTAGACACCAAGAGTCAAACTCTACACATTGCCACACGTAACTCGAAGGATTAAGTCATAGACCTGAATCTTCTAAAATCTTCTTTCTCATTGAAGTTCCTCTAAAAATTACGTGGATTAAGCTAAAGTCCAGACCAATCTCAGTTTCTTCTCATAACTTGGTTCATATCTTAAGGGATTTTCACAAATGCGATTGCATGCAATGCTGAAAGTGCAAGTGCGGGAAATGCAGACACATTTTTCTGAACTTTTGTGAAATTTTTTTATTAATTTTTTAGTATGATATTTTTTTAAAATGAATAAGAAGCCATTTTCAAAAATATTTGGTTGGACATTGTCATTGTTAGTTGCAAAACTCATTCATTTTTTGTTTTTTTATTACGTTACCCACCCTGTAAATGCAAGCTATGGGTAAAATATATACATTGTATATATATCACCCCCTATACTTAGTGAGTGCTATGTCCTAAGATCACACAAAGGGTAGAGTAGACATATCTCAGAGTAAGCGTAAGCGAGTGAAAAAAAGAAGAAGTTGGCATGCCCACCTTTACATAGGCTATGAACAATCTAATTACTGAAGAAGGGCGAAAATGAATTAGGAGAGGATGTGGAATTTGAAAAGGGAATGTATATATAGTGGGTCATGGGTCCCTCTATTCTTAGTCTATGGTAGCATAAGTACATAAGAAGGGTGGAAATGGGGCGATCGAGAGGGGATTGGATAAGGAGAGTGGTATATACATATGGCATTTGTCCCCCTTATACATAGGCCTTGACTTAAGTAGAGGAAGAGGATGTACAAGGGGATCGATGGGTCAGTAGGGAGGGATGGTTGCCGGTGATTAAGGTAGTTTTCAGCATATCTTTTTATAAGCATGTAGTGGGAGATCGTAATGATAGTAAGAAGATGAAGACAATGATTCCCAACTATCGTCGGAGTTATTTTCAGAAAAATCATGCTAGAGGGTAGATGAAGTGTACGATTCATATGATTCTCGGTCGTCGTCGGAGTTATCCTCATAAGAATAGTACTTGAAGGTGGAGGCACTCCAGATATTCTTGTTCTTAAGCTACTTAATCAAAATGTGCTCAGTCTTGCGTTCAAGCGATTCGTCCTCAAATGTTGAATAGTTTGAAGCACCAGTCTTGGTCTTCTTATAAGAAATAATTCTGGTATATCTAATGAGACCAGGAGAATCAGCTCTAGACGAATAATAATGAGGAGAAGAAATAGTCCAACGGGGGTCGATATTTGGTTGCTTGCTTAGATAGGGCTTTAAAGTTGTCGAACCGAGTTCACTCATGTAGATTACCTTTTCCGAACATGATGAGGAATTATCAAAAGATTCACAGCTTCATGTAGAGCACTCTGAAGTATCTTCAAGGTAATCACTCATCAAGAAATCATTCATCGCAACTTGTACTAACCATTCTTTGGATTCAATGAAATGCTTCAGTAATTATCCATTAACCATGCAAGAATTCACATCATCTACGAGATCATCTATCTCTACACTTTCATTGATGTGGACTTCCTTCATTTTATATGGACCCATCCACTTTGACTTAAGTTTCCCGTGAAAATCTTCAAGTTGACATTAAGCAACCATACCAGTTATCCCGAGACAAAGTTCTTGCACCTAATATGCTAGTCATGTGACTTCTTAACTTTTTCCTCATAAACCAAACTATTTCCAAAAGCCTGGTTTTGGATTCCACAAACTCATTCAAATCTGGGTCATGGTAAAGCTTCCCTAGGTGACAAATCCAGTTTACTTGCTTAATTGTCTATCTAGATTTGTGATTTTTTAGCGAGAAAATGACGTGGCTTGCCATAAATCATCCTAAAAGGTGAAGTGGCAAGTGGAGTCTCCTAGGTCATTCTATAGGCCCGAAAACTCGGTCCAATAGCTGTGACCAATTCTTCCTATCAAGGTGGACTAGCTTTGGAAGAATACTCTTCACCTCTTTATTTGAAACCTCTACCATGTCATTTGACTGAGGTGTTAGACATGCAAACCCACGACAATCCATTACGCAAAAATGTTATTGCAATTTGTTCCCTTAACTAAAATGAAGAATAATTAATTTGTATTATAGAACCGTTAGTATACTTAAGGTTATGTACCATGGCCATCTTAATAATCATATTGTTATTGATCCAATTGTTGAATCATAGAGGTTGGTGCTTGATGAATATCTAAATAGTTAGATTGAGGACTCATAAAGCTCCATCAAATGATTTTTAAAAGAAGAAATTAATAGGAGAATGAGATGGCAGTCCTTTCTCCAAAGGCTGACAAAAGACCAACCTCTTGCAGGTCCTATGCATAGGAATAAAGATTCTGAGGTGTTAGATAAGTTAGGTCAAAGAGTAGACTTAATTAGATCAAAATAACCAAATCTTATATCGTATACTATCACAATATAAGCATGCATCCTCTTACTAATGATAAATGTATTGTTATATGTATAAGTATGTAAATTTTGCAGATCGATAAGTTGATGGCCTAATCAAGGTCTATACATAGGTGAACTGGTGTGCATACAAGGGTATGCGAGTAGTACGATCTCTCAATGGGATCATACAAGTTCACTTGTTAATCAGAAGACAGGAGCTCACTCATGAGGTATTGGGATCCATCAAATTCCATGCATGGTCGTCTTGATTTGGATGCATGACAAGAATTTGTAGGTTTAATATGTACTTTTAAAAAGTATATGATATGTTTTTTATAATGTATATGATAAATACCAAATCACAATGACCGAATGATAAACTTAATAATAAACCCTAAAGGAGATAGTCGAAAAGAGATCTTAAAATTCAGGTTTTTGCTAGAACTTCTAGCATGCACGATGTACAAGTATTAGGAAAACCTAAGGGTGATGTGATCATAAACGATTGTATAACCGTGGTGCTTCCATTATGAGGGATGATGAAACATGTCCGGATTTTAATGTGTCCTCTTATTAGAGAAGGGATCCAATCTTAGTCCAAATGTTGGACATTGTTCTGAATGTGATTCAGATGCAATGAGAAGATTTGATCTACGACCTTGATTTAATCATGCGTCTATGAGAGGTCCTTAAGATCTGGATTTTATATGTGATCTCAATTTCCACGTCACTATATGTGGAACATACACTCGCTCTGTCCATATCTACAAGTATCCACAGAGGAAGCACATTATTCTTGAAAGAGTTTAAGAATAATTCCATTGATAAATATGTATCCAAGCTTTTATAAATAGATAATTAAAAAATATTTAATTATCATGAGTAATGAGAATTTAATTCATATTATTTTGATGCGGGAGAATGATGATCCGATATAATTAAATGTGATTCAAATATTATGGACATGAATAATGTTGATAGCGCTTTCCATGTTAATTATATATTATAAATCTGATTTATAATATACTAGAGAGTACTATTTGTAAATAATATTTATAAATTAAATGTTTATGTGAATTGGATTCACATTGTACATTTAACTAAAAATGTTATTTACATTTCATTTTGGGTTGTGATTGTGATTCACAAACTTCCAAAGCATGATTGATATTTTACAAATTTATTTGGAATTATTTTGTCTGAAATAATTTACAACAAAAGTTGTTGTAAATATTAAAGGATTATATAAGATACCATATCTAACATAATTTGAAATGGAAGTCACCTTACTTGTAAGGAGGGTACACGACCATCTTGAGTCCTAATTCAAGTGTCGTCATCCACTGTTCATTAGGAAGGGGCATTGCTGCTTTTCTATTCCTTCCTTACTTATTGATTTGAATGAATTAATTTATATTGATAATTATTCGATATTATTTTAACTAAATCAAATTAATCATTGACGTGTTTTTACAACAAATCATGGTTATTGAAAGAAATACAAATCAATCTCCACCATTAGATTTGTGTTGTCCATGGATTGAGATCCATGGACTCCCAAAATATTATAAAAGAAGAGGTAACCCTAGCTCTTCATTTTATAACAATTTGAATAGCATCTCTATATCATAATCTCATACGTGCCCATTCTCATCAAGAGTGGTCGTCCACCTCTTACTTAGAGAAGATCACTGTTGTCACCACACCCTTGTGTCACTGCTGCGACCGCTCATGGATCTTTGTCTCCTTCAGTGCACCTCGCTCATGAAGAAGACATAGAATATCATGTGACAAGATCAGGAGATTCTCCACTTAGATTATAAACATGGATTGTGAGGAGCACGCTATTCATCAACGTGCTCGCAAGTGTCTCCTCCATTGGATTGGACTAGAGACATGAGGTCTCTTACTTTAGAGACACGATTGCAACCACACTTCAAGAGGTATACCGATATATACATTGTAGTTTATATAAAATGATCCTAAAAGTGTTCTTGGATCATGTGGTTTCATTTCTTTATTTGTTTTAAATTCCATTGCATCGAGAAAGTAATGCGACAAGTCGCACCGATCACATATGATGCGATCTTCACACTTCCATGATGTGCTTAAGGTTCTTCCATAACCTTCAAGTGGTATCAGAGACCTGGTCGATGTGTTGGATATGATCCAAAACCATAGGCGATCAATGTTCATGTTTTGGATGTGCGAGAATCATTGTTTTCGCATTGGATGCAAGATTCGATTCCGATTTTTGCGAAAATAAAACCTACTGTTTGTGCACTATTTGGTCGTATTTTTTGGTTGTTAAAATGTATTTATAATGTCTAAATATTTCTAAAAATTAGTAGCCTAATTTTGGTACCAAAGTGCAAGAAAATGATTCAAAGAATTCTCGCCATGAAACTTGTTTTGCATGTATTCACAGATCTGTAAGAAAATTAATTTTTCTTACAATTTTCCTATCATGAAATATAAAATAAAAAATTCTATTAAGTATATAATCAAATCAGCAAACCACTCGAATTTATTCCACGTGATTCCAGTTCCGTTTGCCCTAGATATTCCTTATTTAGTGGAGATGGGTCGGAAAATGATTGGATCATCAAATCTCTTTGCTTAATGTGTTTATAATTCAATAGAAATCATGAAAATTATGAGTTTTCATTGATTAATTATGATTCCTAATATTTATGTTTGTTTCGTGAAAATCCTAGTTTATCCTACAATAGTTGTAGGACAATCTTTACATGCAGAACATATTTACTTGAATATGATTCGGTATTTCTTTAGAAAATCTCCTTAAAACATTAAAAAAATGGTTTTGACAAATATTATATGGTATAACTTTTGTTGGATGGTCGAATATCATCTCAAATACAAAAATGATTAGCTCGCATTATCCTGACCTAAGGAGGATATGGTGTCTAATCGGGGTTCCTTGGGCAAGTTACTCCTTAAGCGGTCTGTACCACATCCCGTGCGTACTGGCCATGACATCAGGAAAGGAAAGGATAATGCTTGAAATGATCATGAGGTATTTTTTCTAATTACTAAAATTTTAATAATATGTACTTTGAGATTATTCCATCCTTCAAGTAACAATCAAGATTGTTTGTTGGTTGATTAAATTGATTTAATATAATTAAATCAATCATATCCAATTAAAACACTCTATTATGAATAAAGTAGTATTTCCCTTGGAAGAATTAATCATGTTAATATGAATTATATTAATTAAAATTTAAACACGATTTGGAGGATCACGTAAGTGATATCCATGGTCTCTCGTCAAGGCGAAGGGTTCTGTCGCCATGGATTGTATGTAGGAGACATCTATCCAAAGTGAGATCTCCTACATACAAATGCACATGTATAGGGCTTTTTGCTTCTAAAAAGAGTAAGGTCGTATGTGTAGCGACCCCCATATAGGTTCCTCGTATTATTGTAGTGATATCAGATTGCGCATATTAAATTCTATTCCTATTAATGGTTGGTACAATTGATGACAAGACATCGCCTTAGGGGTGGTGGGCCTGAGTGTTAAAGACCGAATTGGGAAATGCAAGTTGGACTTGCAAGCGGAATGAGTTCCTGCTTCTTTTTATCCAAGGTATAGTTTCTCACATTATTGTGATGTAACAAAGATAGAAAAGGAGATCGCACATCTTGCTTGAGATATAATGATAAGTATGTCTCTTACTTTGAAAGTGAATAAGGGAATGAACCTTAAGATTTGTCAAGGGAAGTCAACTTTGATATAGAAATCCTTAATCAAAGTAAAATATGTATTTTTGTAAATATTTCTTATTTCAAATAACCTACATTAAATACACTCAAAACTATACTCAATAATAACCAGTAAATATAATGGATTGAATCCATGATCAAGATATTGTACTTGCAGTTGGACGCATAATATATGTGGTTGCAATGTGCAAGTTTCCTCATAATAATAAGGAATGATAATTAAAAAGACAATAGCATAATGACCTTGGGTTTGTATGACTCTATAGTTGTGATCTCATATCAGATGTGCTTTGGCAGTATCATGTCGATCATGATCGTATTTATCAAAAATCCTCATAAAATCTAAGAAGTATTGGCAGACATATATGCTTTCAACATTTAATCATGAATGACATATTTCACTGCATTATTCATAATGGTGTCTCGATAAGAGATGTTGTACTCAAAATTTTTGAGTACCTGCTAGAACCAAATCCTTTAAGAGTTAAGATGGATGAAGGTATGATGAGTGTCAAAATTCTACTATCTATACTCTAGTCTTTTATGAAGCTTCGTATTATTCGTGATTGGTTTCCTCCTGCTTCAAGAGAATGACAATATGTAAGGACACTCTGATATTAATCCTGAGGAATATACCTTCTCCATACACAATCCAGACCGTCAAAGAAAAGGAATGAATCCTCCTAATGGTATATCCACGACTACGACTCCAATTGGTTAACATTGCTTCTAGTCCAACCATGGGGAACTTACTTGGAGATGGGATAGTTGACCATCTTGGCATACCATGGAAGTGCACTAATAACACAAATTGACTCATATGGAGATGCCTTTTTTATTGGCTCAGTGTTAGGGGAATACTTCAGTTCAAAACCGGATAAATTATCGATCACAACCTTCTTAACTCCAGGTTTATACTTTATCTCTAAATCAAACTCATGAAGTAACAGAATCCACCTATGAAGACATGCTTTCATGCCATTCTTTTCCATTAAATACTTTATGGTTGTCTGATAAGTGAATATTGTCACCTTAGTGCCCACAATATAAGATCTAAACTTCTCGAGGGCCAAAACAATGGTGAACGTTTCTTTCTCAGTAATCATGCAATTATTTTAAGCTTGGTCTAAAGTTTACTCATTTGGTGAATAACAAATAAAACCCCATATCGTTTCTAGCCTAACATGACTCCTATAATAAACTCTAACACGTCACTCCTGATCTCCAAGGGAAGAGACTAGTTAGGAGCTTGTAATACAAGCGAGTCTATAATAATCCTTTTTAACAAATCAAAGGACTCAAGACACTCGTGATCTATAATGAACTATATGTCATTTCCAGATAGCTCAACTAATGGTATGTCAATGTTATAAAAATCCTAGATGATTCTTCTACAGAATCCAACATGGTCTAGATATGACCCAACTAACTTTACATTGGTTGGTGGATCAAGTTTCTTGATCAAATCCACCTTTGGCAGGGTCTAACTCCATTCCCTTTTTGGAGATGAAGTGCCCCAACATGATACCCTTCTTTACCGTGAAATGTCTTTTCTCCTAGGAGAGTACCAAAATAACCTCCGTACACCTTTAAAGTGTTGGAAATGCGAGCCCACGGCGAGCCATTATGCAATAAATGTTATTGCAATTCACTCCTTAATCTGAAATGAAGATTACATAATTTGCATAATAGGTCCCTTAGTACAATTAGGGTTAAGTACCATGGCCATCTTGATGATCATACAGCTGTTGATTCAACTATTGAATCATAGAGGCTGGTGCTTGAATGAATATCTAAAGAGTTAGATTGAGGACTCATCAAGCACCGTCAGATGATTGTTAAGAGATGATCTCCAGCCTGAGTAGGAGATGGCAATCCTTATCTCTGAAGGCTGATATCTGACCGACCTCTTGATGCAGGTCCTCTGCATAGGAATAGAGATTCAGAGGTGTCAGATTAGTTAGGTCAAAGAGTTGACTTAACGAGATCGAGATAACCAAAGTCCTATATCGTATGCTGTCAGGATATAGGCACGCATCCTCTGACCGAAGACAGATGTGTTGCTATATGTCTAAGTATGTACATTTGGCAGACCAATAGGTTGATGACCTAATCAAGGTCTACACACCGACGCGCTGGTGTGCATATAAGGGCATATGAGTAATACGATCTCTCAAAGGGATCATACAGGTTCAGTTACTGAACCGGAAGACATGAGCTCACTCATGAGATATTGGGAAGAATCAAATTCCGTGCGCACGGTCGTCTCGCTTTGGAAGCTTGACTGAATTTGTAGGTTTGATATATACTTTTGGAAAGTATATGATCAAGACCTAGGTATGATATATGCTTTTGGAAAGTATATGATCGATACCGACTCCCAATGATCGAATGAGAAACTTACTGATAAAACCATGAAGTAGACAGTATAAAGTTGATCGAATACTTCGGGTTTAGTCTGAGTCTTCCAGTATGCAGGATGTACAGGTATTGGGAATACCTGAGGGTGATGTGATCATAAACGATTGTATAACCATGACGCTTCCATTCCTAGGGAGTGATGAAACGGGTCTGGATTTTAGTGACTCCTCTCAGTAGAGAAGTGATCTGATCTTGGTCCAAGTATTGGACGTTGATCTGAATGTGATTTAGATACAATGAGAAGATTAGATTTACGGTCTTGATTTAATCAAGCATCTATGGGAGGCCCGCGATCTGGATTTGAGATACGATCTCAATATCCATGTCACTATACGTGGAACAATACAATCGCCCTGTCCTTATCTCCAAGTATCTGCGGAGAAAGCGCATTATCCTTGAAGGAGTTCATGGATAATTCTATTGTTGATATATGTATCCGAGCATTGAGAAAATGGATAATTAAATGTGATTTAATTATCATGAGTAATATGAATTTGATTCATATTATAAAGAGAGTTATCTTAGATAATTAAATGAGATTTAATTATCAAAGATGTAAATAATGTGAATGTGATTCATATTATTTGGACACAAGAGAATAGAGATACAAGATGATTAAATATGATTTGATTATCATGGATATGAATAATGTGGATAGCAATATCCATATTAGTCATATATATATTATAAATGTGATTTATAATATATAAGAGAGAGCTATTTGTAATTTACATTTGTTAATTAAATGTTAATGTGAATTGGATTCACATTGGACATTAAATTGAAAATGTAATTTACATTTTGTTTTGGGTTGTGAATGTGATTCACAAATATCCAATGGCATGATTGCGATGTTCACAAAATAAATTGGATTTATTTTTGTGAAATAATTTGCAACAAAAGTTGTTGCAAATATTGGAGATATATGTAATCTTGGAGATTGCATTGGAATCTCCCTTTCCTAATAGGAGAGGGGGGACGGCCACCATTATGGAAGGGAGGAGCCTCCTTTCCATTATCTCCAATGTGAATTGATTTAATTTGATGATTAAATTATATTGATTTATCAATATATATTTAACCTAAATTAAATTAATTGTTGTTGTGTTTTTAGCAACAAATCATGACCATTGAAAGAAACACAAATTGATGTGGACCATTGGATTTGTGTTGACACATGGATTGAGATCCATGGATCCCAAAACCCTATATAAGGAGAGGCACCCCATTGCTCTTCTTGATACACATAAGTTGAGGCAACAAAAATCTCTCTCTCTCTCTCTCATTCTCTCTACACGTCCTCTCTCCATCTCTCTCATGTGGCCGTCCACCATGGATGCCCTAGAGAGGTTCTCCATCGCCGCGGCATCGTCGTTATGCTGCCCGATGGTTTGCTCGTGGATCTCCGTCTCCTTCGGTGCGCCCCGCTCATGAAGAAGACATCGGATCTCGTGTGTCGATATCAGGAGATCCACCGCTTGGATCATCAACATGGATTGCGAGAAGCACGCGGTTCATCCCCGCGCTCGCAAGCGTCTCCTCCGACGGATCGGACTTGAGACAGGAGGTCTCTTCGTTTAGAGACTTGATCGCAACCACGCTTCAAGAGGTAAACCTAATACTTGTTTGTGGTTTAGACGAAACGATCCGAGAAGTGTTCTTGGATCATGTGGTTTCGTCGCAAGAAAATTTTTTAATTTCCGCTGCATAGAACAACTAGTGCGACTAGTCGTTCTTCGTCGTATTCGATGCGACGCTCACGCTTCCGTGATGCGCTTGAGGATCTAACCATATCCTTCATAAAGAACTCATCCAAGTGCGCTAAACATTAGTCAAATGAGTCACCACAGATAAAGAATTCATCCATGAAGACCTAAAGGAAATCTTCCACCATCTTAGTAAATACGACGATCATGCACCAGTGAAAATGTTCCTGGGGCATTGTAGAGCTTAAATGACATACGCCTTAATGCAAAAGTGTTTAATGGACATGTGAGTGTGGTCTTTTTCTGGTACTCAATGGCAATGTCTACATGATTGTAGCCCAAGTACCCATCAATAAAACAAAATAACTCTTTTCCTACTAGTCTCTCTAAAATCCAATCAATAAAAGGTAAGGGAAAGTGATCTATCTTGGCCACAACATTCACGCATTTGTGGTCAACACAAACGCACAAAGATGTGGGTACTCAAGATGCAATCTCCATCCCCTCCTCGTTGGTGACCATATGAATTCCTAACTTCTTCTAGACAACATTAAGTGGGGCCACCCACTTGGAGTCTGAAATGGGGTATATGAATACTGCTCCACACCACTTCTCAATTTCTTTCTTAACTACTTCTTGTAAATTTGGGTTTAGTCATCTTTGAAACGAATGGGAAGGCCTAGCATTCTCCTTAACATAAATGTGGTTTGAATAGAGGGTTGGGTTAATCCCCATGAGATCCAACACAATCCGAGCTATAGCCTTGCGATTTTTCTCTAAGAATCTAAGAGCCTAGACTCATGTTCTAAGCCAACTTAGAACCAATATTGATAGGAAATTTATTCTTTGGTCCCATAAGGAAGGCATACTTTTGTATATGATGCAATGTTATCATCAATCAGATGACATTGAACAGTCTCTGAATATGGTTCCATGTTACGTGAAGGCAGGTCTATTTCTATTGTGCTTGCCACTAACTTTACTGTGTAAGGAATCAGATCGCGAAAAAAAAGCTACACTCAACTGATAACATATATCCCTTGAATATTCCAATAGATGGAACTGACAGTTCTAAAAGGATATATGAGTCATCAAGGGAATACATGGATGCATCTGTCAAGAAACTTGGCGACACCTCACAAACTGCATCATCAACACCATCCTCTCCAGATGAAAGGGTCTAGCTTTGTCCTGCTGGGTCTGTTTCCATATCCCAATTATGCTAATTACTTTACAAACTGCCTTTAAGAAGAGTAGTATGTACTTGTCTCTGAGTCTGGTCATTGCCACTTCATTTTCTTCATCTCAAGTTCCACTTCTCTGCTTGGAGAATGGACCTTCATCATTCCAGTATGATACTCGAAGGAAGCATCGACAATTCTAAGGAAAGCCCAACCAAGAATGATCTATGAGTCTCTCCAATGATTAGGTATTTCCATGTCAAGGAATATGAAGTCCGCCTTCTAATTGTGTCCCTCAATCGATATAGTACATTCTTCACTTCACCCTTAGCTGTCTTCAGTGACTTGTTTGCAAATAGTTGCAATGCGCATGATTTACTTAGTGGTCTAGAGTTAAGTTTCTCGTATAAAGTTCAGGGTAATATGTTGATCAAAAAACAATTATCTAGGAGAGTGTGTGCAAATGCTTTGTCATTGATATCACTCATCACATAATGTGCACCCATATCTCTCTTCTTTCTTGGTAACTGCTAGTTCTTGAGGCAATTACTCGTGGCTATAGGTAAGACGTGTATCTTCACATAATTGTTGATTTCCACCTACTAACCCTAGTAGTTATGCATCTCAAATTAAGGTATTTATGAAATACAAGATCGCTAGTCGCATACTCATGAAATGACACCATAACAATAATGTTATCTTTACAAAATTGTGCCATTTCTGGGTCATCTTTCTGAATCTTTTTAATGATGTGATTTGTAATCATTAGAGCACAAGGGAAGTAATTGAAACAACATAAGAACAAGCTGATGAAGAATTTGAATTATAATCTGGAATTTATTTATTTTATTCCTTGAAACGTGGCCCTTTATATGTGAATCTATTACATTGAACAAGGAATCAATAATAGCATTGTTTATTAAAGGCTAGAGAATGTCTATTGCTAGTACATCCTCCTCAACCAAAGGTTCAAGAACCTTTATAGACTCTAAATACACAAATCCATGGTGTTGTGCTCTTGTACACCCCATCTTTTCTCTATCTTGAAGGGGTTACTCTATCTGATGCTTGCCTTCCTCGTCTTCCAAATCCTCCTCAAGTAGAGCCTCAGAGATGTCCCTCTCAATGTCCCTCACCCGGTTAGGTACTACCACGGTACTTCCGCTCCTAAGTGACATATGCTTAACACAATCAAATGAATGAATCTCATGCTCAAATCCAAGTGAATTCCAATAGTATACATGACCATAATGTTGTTGTTGATGTATCTTTTTTAGGCTATAGAGGTTAGCTTGAACCTAGGTGGGAACAAAGGTCGATGCAGATTGCTTGTCCTGCCAATGAGATAAGTGGTTGATGTCAACCCACATATCTTGTATTTCGTTACTGAAGGAATGAAGCTCCTCAATATTATGTCTCAGAAAGTGCATGGGTCCCAAAAAAGATGACTACTATTGTGAAGATGTGAAGTATATTGAGAATCCTTAAGTGCATCGCGGAAGCGTGTCGATCGCATCATATGCAATCGGAGCAACTAGTCGCACTAGATGCTAGATGCAGCGGAAATTAAAATTTTTTAAAACTAAAGATAAAACCACATGATCACGAGAACACTTCTCGGATCGTTTCATCAAACCACCAAGTATAACGAATACCTCTTGAAACGTGGTTGTGATCGCGAGATCCCGAAGTAGAGATCCTCCTGTCTTAAGTTCGATCCACGAAGAACGCACTTGCAGACGTGATGATGAGTCACGTTCCTTCCTGCAATCCTCGAGTGAAGATCCAAGCGATGGCTCCCCCGATTTCATCAAACGAAATCCGTCGTCTTCCTTTAGAGTAAGCAACTCCAAAGAAGATGGAGATCCACAAGTCGTCGAAGGCGAAAAACGAGAGTCTCTCCATTCTCGGCACAAAGTGGACGGCCACTTGATGGAGAAGAGAAAGAGAGAGGGCGGGAATGAGAAAGAGAGAGAGAGTTGTAACCTTGCACAACTATTAATCATATCACTTTGGAAGGCTACCCTAGCCCTCCTTTTATATTAGTTTAGGATCCAATGGATCTCAATCCATGGGACACATAGATCCAACGGCTAGGCTTGGTCTATGTAAGATCAATGGCTATAATTGTTGTTGGTTAAAACCAACAACATTTAATTTATAATTAAATTAAATATATGTTGTAACATTATCAACACAATTTAATTCAACATAAATTAATTTGTCAAGAGATAATTTGATAATAAAAAGAGGAGGCAACTAACCACCCTAAATCATAGGGGGCGTCACCTATGAACAAGTCATAGGTGGCGCCACCTCTATTTAGGTGGTTGATTTTGTCTCCTTTTTATTTTATCTTATTATTTCTTGATTAATTTTGCAATAACAATTATAACAAAAAATATCCACCAAATTAATTCTAAATTAATTTGTGAATATTTCAATCATGCCATTGAAAAATATGTGAATCATATTCACATCCCAAACTAATTTGTAAATGACATTTCCAGTTAATTAACAAATGTGAATCCAATCCACATTTAATAATTAACAAATGTTATTAACTAAATTTCTCTCTCTTGAATATATGTATATTATAAATCATATTTACAATACACAAATATTATGGAAAGTATTATCCACATTCTCTAATCCTTGATAATTAAATCTCATTTAATTATCTTGGATACTAATATGAATCGTATTCATATTATGCTTGATAATTAAATCTCATTTAATCATCAAGTCCTTGCTTGGATATACATTTCATCAAATGAATTATTCTTGAACCCTTTCAAGAATAATGTGCTTTCTCCGCAGATACTTGGAGATAAGGACAGGGCGATTGTATTGTTCCACATATAGTGACTTGGATGTTGAGATCTCGTCTCAAATCCAGATCGTACGAACCTCCCACAGATGCTTGATTAAATCAAGACAGCAAATCCAATCTTCTCATTGAATCTGAATCTCATTCAGATCAATGTCCAACACTTGGACTAAGATCAGATTGCTTCTCTACTGGAAGGAGTCACTAAAATCCAGACCTGTTTCATCACTCCCTCGGAATGGAAGCGTCATGGATATACAATCGTTTATGATCACATCACCCTCAGGTATTCCCAATACCTGTACATCCTGCATACTGGAAGACCCATGGTCAACCTGAAGATCAAGATCTATTTTACATTGTCTTCGTCAGGGTTTGATCACCAAGTTTCTCATTTGATCATTGGGATTTGGTATCGATCATATACTCTCCAAAAGCATATATCATACCTAGGTCTTGATCATATACTTTCCAAAAGTATATATCAAACCTACAAATTCAGTCAAGCTTCCAAAGCGAGACGACCGTGCACGGAATTTGATTCTTCCCAATATCTCATGAGTGAGCTCATGTCTTCCGGTTCAGTAGTGAAGCTGTATGATCCCTTTGAGAGATCGTATTACTCATATGCCCTTATATGCACACCAGCGCGCCGGTGTATAGACCTTGGTTAGGTCATCAACCTGTTGGTCTGCCAAATGTACATACTCAGACATATAGCAATACATCTGTCTCCAGTCAGAGGATGCGTGCCTATGCTGTGACAGCATTCAACATAGGACTTAGGTTATGTCGATCTCATTAAGTCAACCCATTGACCTAACTAATCTGACACCTCCGAATCTCTATTCCTATCCAGAGGACCTGCATCAAGTGGTCGGTCAGATATCAGTCTATGTGAGAAAAGGATTGCCATCTCCTACTCAGGCTGGAGATCACATCTTAACAATCATTTGACGGTGCTTCATGAGTCCTCAATCTAACTCTTTAGATATTCATCCAAGCATCAGCCTCTATGATTCAATAATTGAATCAACAGCTGTATGATCATTAAGATAGCCATGGTACATAACCCTAATTGTATAGAGGGACCTATTATGCAAATTATTTATTCTCCATTTCAGATCAGGGAATGATATTTGCAATAACATTTATTGCATAATGGCTCGTCGTGGGCTCACATGTCCAACAATCTCCCACTAGCCCAAAGAGCCATTAACGGGCTACTCATTTAAACTCACACTCATGTGACAATCATAGGCTATTTAGAAATATCTAGGTAAGCTAATCAGTCACTCTGTTCCCAAAGGACTATGCCAAGTCCTTTTACGACACTTGCATATCCCTAGGTAACAGTGCTCGCATCCAATGCGAATGTTGCATCTAATGCAACCTATACTCAATCTAGTCAAAGCAGTTATAGTGTCCTTGACACTATTGCTCAATTATTATAACCAGTATTTCCATAATCCTTATCAGAATACCCTTATTTTGGGAGATCACTATCTCTTAAGGTATCCACAGTTAAGACCTTTTAGATCTCTATCTATAAAGTCTTAAGCTCTTGTAGATAAGACTTTGAGATCACTATCTCTAAAGCCTTGTCATCTTTGAAGATATTGTTATTACTGCAATCAAGTGTTCTTTCTCCATAGTTGGAGTAGTAACAGTTTACTACTCCCACTGCGTGGCAGATATCTGGCTTTATACGTATTTAGCATACACTTAGCTTCCCGTAACTGATGCTCAGTTGTAAGCAGTTCTAGCATTCACTTCCTCAACTCTTTGAGGTGCTATCCCATTAGATAGGTCAGTACCTAATCTTAAGGAAAGAAAGCATTTCTTGGAATTTTCAAGAAATGGAACATGTCCAAGGTGTACTACTAATGTGACAGTCCCAATACCCTCTTCTCTTTGCTTCTGAACACCTTCAGAACTAAGATCCAAGAGGCATCTTTGAGATCATACCTCAAGGTATGGAATAGCCAGAATATAAAACACTTATTATAATCCTTATATCATTTCAAATGATTAGGATATTATCTACATTTAGCATGATGAACACAATGGCACTCCCACTAAGCTTCACATGGTACATCAAGATTCTATCTGAAATCATAACATTTATAATTTCATCAAATCTGATGTTCCAACAACAAGAAGCTTATTTGAGTCCACAGATGGATTTCTTTAGCTTGTACACCTTACTTTCCTCAACCATGAAGCCTGAGGCTACTTCATGTGAATATCCTCATAGAGGTATTATTTTGAGGAATGCAATCTTGACTTACATCTCGAAGATGCAATAGCCAAGTTGTGTAGCTAAGGTTAGCAATATGATGATTTTAAGCATGGTTACCAAAGAGCAAGTCTCATTGGAAGCAATGCCTTCTCTTCTGGTGTGTAGCTTATGGCTACGAACTGAGCTTTGAAGGTCTCTACCTTCTCATCAGGTTCCCTTTCTCTTGATGATCCATTTACACCTTAATGGGTCTAACCCTTATAGGTGGATCCTCGAGGGTTCATATACAACACTTGTATATGAAGTCATCTTTAGATTTTATTGCTAATATTCATCTTTCCATGTCATGATCCTTAGGAGCTTCATCACATGAAGTCCGATCATTCTCAGACTTAACTGACACATGGAATACATCCTCAAAATCATTTGAAGAGGTATTAGTGTTTCATCTTTAATTGTCCTTTTAGTTTCCGATTTCAGGAGCCTCATTGTCATCTCAAGATCAAAAGAGTTCCTTCACTTCATTTTCATCTTGATTCTCAAGAGTCTCAATCTCCAAGAATCATATTCTCAAAGATGAGATCTTCTATGAATCTCAAGGTCATAAAGTAGGTATCCAATACCATCCTTTATTTTCCTAATGAAGTTGTACTCTCTAGTGCTTAATTCCAGCTTACTTGCATGGAATCTTATTAAGGATATATATTGTAGTCTCTACTACACATATATACATGGAAACTAAGGGATAATTATGCTAAAAATCATCATTGACCAAATCATGTCACATATGATCCAATTGTATCTCCCTACAACTCCATTGAGTTTAGGTGTATTAGGATGATTGAGATACAAATGATATTCATATCTCCATAAGGTATTCCTTGAATTTTATCTAATAGGTACTTGCTACCTAGATTAGATCAAATTCAATTTATCTTTCTTCAAACTTTGGTTCTAAACCAAAATTGTGAAATCTTTGAACATTTCAAAGGTTTCTTAGGTGAAGAGAAGAAATCTCATATCATACGTAATCATCAATAGATATCACATATCCATAATGTTCACTATGATATAGATGATCCACATACATCAATATGTATGAGATCTTGAATACCTCGACATCTAACACCATTCCCAGAGAAGGGTGTATTGGACATTTTACTTTGAATACTATATTCACAAGTATGTAAGATTTGAAATTTTAGACATTCTAAAGTTTCATATCTTACTAGTCTATTGATCAAATCAACAGACAAATGTCCAAGGCTTGATGCCAAATCATTGTCAAATGATCTTCATCCTCCTATTGATCTTATAAGGTTTGATTTTCAGTATTAGAAAACTTAATGAACCATTCATTAATTTTCCAATTTTCTGGAGTCCACTAGATGTTAGATTACTATCTGAAATATTTCCATCATTACTCTTTATGCCAGTTCTATCTCAGAATTCATGTTTATTTCCAACATTTAGAAACAAACAATGAGTGTATTCTAATATCTAGGTCATAGAGACATTCTCCAAGACTAAGGGCTCTCCCATTGAGAATATGAAGTCTATCTATCCAACAGAGATTGCTGCAACAATTACAGCAATATCCATGTAGATGAATACTAAACCTTAAGATCAAATTTCTAATCTTCTAATATATATATATATGCAACCAATTGCAAATGTCATTAGAAGATTGGGATACAATTGTCAGACTTTATCTTATGAAATAAGAAAGTCAGAGTCAATGATTATATGTAGATTATTTTGATGCTCTATCTGAGTCCTTCACTAAGGATTTTAGACAGATTTGATAGTCATACTATCAACACATCAACTTATTGCAGTATTGGCATTCATCCAACTCTTTGGATGTGATATGGAAGTCACAGAAGTAGGTCAACTCTTTGACTTTCCTTCTTACCCGGGTCCGACCCATGCTTCCACTGTGCTCTATTCGTCTATAAACAACCATTGTTCAAGACAAAGAATCTCTTATGTTAAATTCAAAAGAATTCAATGTAAGAGCACTTCAACATTTATACATGCTTCATTAAATTCATACAATATGAATATCATGAAGCTTCAGAATGACTAGAGTATAGATAATAGAATGATGACACTCATCATATCTACATACATCTTAACTCTTAGAGACTTAGGTTCAGGTAGGTATTCAAACATTTTGAATACATCATCTCTTTCGAGCCACCATTCTGCATAATGCAGAGAACCATGTCATTCAAGATTAAATGTCTCGAGCACATATGTATGTCAAAATATCTTCTTTTATTTTATAAGGATTATTCGACAATTACGATCACCATCGACATGTCACTTCCAAAGTATACTCGATGAAAGATCAAGACTATAGAGACATACAAACCCTAAGGTGATGTCTTATTATCTTATTTAATTGTCCTTCCTCATTATGTTGAGGGAACTTGCACACTGCAACCACATACATTATGTGTCCAATTGCAAGTACAATATATGGATCATGAGTCCAATCCATGATATTTTTACTGGTTATTATTGAGTATAACATTGAGTCGGTTTAATGAAGGATTATCTGAAATAAGAAATTTGCATAAGTGTATATATATTATATATACATGTTTTACTTTGATTTAGGAATTTTTTATATCAAAGTTGTCTTGCCTTGTCAACACTGAAAGTTCATTCCCTTAACCACTTTCAATGTAAGAGATATTCTTACCATTATATCTCTAGCAAGATCTGGGATCTCCTTTCCTATCTTTGTCGCATCCCAATAATATGAGAACTTACGACTCTGATAAAAAGAAGCGGGAACTCATTCCGCCTTGCAAGTCCAACTTGCATTCCCAATTTGGTCTTTAACACCCGGGCCCACCAGCCCTAAGATGATGTTGACCCGTTGCTAATTGAACCAACCGTCAACAGGATTAGCACTCGCTATGCGCAATCCAATATCGCCCCAATAATATGAGGACTCGATATTGGGGTCACTACGCATACGACCTTACTCTTTTGAGAAGCAAAGAGCCCGATCCAGATGCGCTTGCATACAGGAGCTGTCACTTCGGACAGGCATCTCCTACATACAATCCCTGGCGATGGAATCCTTCGCCTTGACGGGAGACCATGGATGTCACTTATGTGATCCTCCACCTCATATTCAAATTGTAATTAATTATCGTGAATCATATTCACATAATTAATTCTTCCAAGGGAATTACACATCTTTTCACAATAGAGTGTTCATTGGATATAATTAATTTAATCATATTAAATTAATCATTAATCCAATCATCAACAAACATGTCTTTTACTTGAATAGTAGGTATATTCTCAAAATACGTATTATTCGAATTTTAATAATTAGAAAAATACACATTGACTTTCTCCGGCATTATACAATCCCTACCCGCTGTCATGGCCAGTACCGACGAGAGTGGGACGGACCACATACGTTGCTACCCGCGACCCCAATGCTCTCCGACTAGGCACCATATTCGCCTCGGGAAAGAATAATACCAGATAGATCATTATGTACTTTGAGATGCTCATCGGTTTTTCAACCGAAATTATACCTTATAATATACATCAAAACATTTTTGATTATATTATAAAGAGATTTGCTAGACAAATCCCCAATCCTATTCAAGCAAGAGGTTTTTCATGTAAATGTTGTCCTACAACTATTGTAGGATAAACTATGGTTTTCATGAAAGCAATGTTTGTTGATGAACCAATGATCAATATCTAATATCTCATCATTGTGGTTTAGGCAAGTGTCATTCAATGAAATAATTATTTCTTTAAATATTTCACAAATATTTATCACTAATTATTCCAGAAAATTAACAATTAATTTTCATCATGATAATTGAATGACATATCACAAGGTTCATGATCCAAGATGTCAATTTCCAGCAGTGACCCCCAATCAATAAAATTAACTTATCTTGATCAATTTAAATCCAAAAAATGCAAACTCAGTTTCCAAAGATTTCCTATTTGATTTATTAAAGAAACCAAGTGATAATTCACACATTTCGAGGCGGATCGAAACCGTAATTATCTCATTAATCACGTTTAAATCCGCAGTTCCCGCAACAGTGAATATAGACATATTCAAAAGATCATATCTTGATCAAATGAAGTCCAAATTTAGTAAACTCAAGTCCTATGGTTTCCTTGTTTAATGGGGAACAAAGTCCAATTGAAAATTTTGTGTTTAAACAATTTAAACAGTGCCGAAAAATTCAATTATACAGAGGTGCGAAAATTGAAATGCAGTAAAAATTTCGCAACCCTTTCAAGAACCAAATCGTCTAAGGTCTATGGATCATATCCAAAACCTTATTCAACCTGGCTCTGATACCACTTGAAGGATATTGAGAATCCCTAAGTGCATCACGGAAGCGTGTCGATCGCATCATATGCAATCGGAGCAACTAGTCGCACTAGATGCTAGATGCAGCGGAAACTAAAATTTTTTAAAACTAAAGATAAAACCACATGATCACGAGAACACTTCTCGGATCGTTTCATCAAACCACCAAGTATAAGGAATACCTCTTGAAGCGTGGTTGTGATCGCGAGATCCCAAAGTAGAGATCCTCCTGTCTTAAGTCCGATCCACGAAGAACGCACTTGCAGGCGTGATGATGAGTCACGTTCCTTCCCGCAATCCTCGATGAAGATCCAAGCGATGGCTCCCCCGATTTCGTCAAACGAAATCCGTCGTCTTCCTTTAGAGTAAGCAACTCCAAAGAAGATGGAGATCCACAAGTCGTCGAATGCGAAAAACGAGAGTCTCTCCATTCTCGGCACAAAGTGGACGACCACTTGATGGAGAAGAGAAAGAGAGAGGACGAGAATGAGAAAGAGAGAGAGAGAGAGAGAGAGAGAGAGAGAGAGAGAGTTGTAACCTTGCACAACTCTTAATCATATCACTTTGGAAGGCTACCCTAGCCCTCCTTTTATATTAGTTTAGGATCCAATGGATCTCAATCCATGGGACACATAGATCCAACGGCTAGGCTTGGTCTATGTAAGATCAATGGCTATAATTGTTGTTGGTTAAAACCAACAACATTTAATTTATAATTAAATTAAATATATGTTGTAACATTATCAACACAATTTAATTCAACATAAATTAATTTGTCAAGAGATAATTTGATAATAAAAAGAGGAGGCAACTAACCACCCTAAATCATAGGGGGCGTCACCTATGAACAAGTCATAGGTGGCGCCGCCTCTATTTAGGTGGTTGATTTTGTCTCCTTTTTATTTTACCTTATTATTTCTTGATTAATTTTGCAATAACAATTATCACAAAAAATTACCACCAAATTAATTCTAAATTAATTTGTGAATATTTCAATCATGCCATTAAAAAATATGTTAATCATATTCACATCCCAAACTAATATGTAAATGACATTTCCAGTTAATTAACAAATGTGAATCCAATCCACATTTAATAATTAACAAATGTTATTTACTAAATTTCTCTCTCTTGAATATATGTATATTATAAATCATATTTACAATACACAAATATTATGGATAGTATTATCCACATTCTCTAATCCTTGATAATTAAATCTAATTTAATTATCTTGGATAATAATATGAATCTATTCATATTATGCTTGATAATTAAATCTCATTTAATCATCAAGTCCTTGCTTGGATATACATTTCATCAAATGAATAATGTGCTTTCTCCGCAGATACTTGGAGATAAGGACAGGGCGATTGTATTGTTCAGTGACTTGGATGTTGAGATCTCGTCCCAAATCCAGATCGTATGAACCTCCCACAGATGCTGATTAAATCAAGACCGCAAATCCAATCTTCTCATTGAATCTGAATCTCATTCAGATCAATGTCCAACACTTGGACTAAGATCAGATTGCGTCTCTACTGGAAGGAGTCACTAAAATCCAGACCTGTTTCATCACTCCCTCGGAATGGAAGCGTCATGGATATACAATCGTTTATGATCACATCACCCTCAGGTATTCCCAATACCTGTACATCCTGCATACCGGAAGACCCATGGTCAACCCGAAGATCAAGATCTATTTTACACTGTCTTCTTCAGGGTTGATCACCAAGTTTCTCATTTGATAATTGGTATTTGGTATCGATCATATACTTTCCAAAAGCATATATCATACTGAGGTCTTGATCATATGCTTTCCAAAAGTATATATCAAACCTACAAATTCAGTCAAGCTTCCAAAGCGAGACGACCGTGCACTGAATTTGATTCTTCCCAATATCTCATGAGTGAGCTCATGTCTTCCGGTTCAGTAGTGAACCTGTATGATCCCTTTGAGAGATCGTATTACTCATATGCCCTTATATGCACACCAGCGCGCCGGTGTATAGACCTTGGTTAGGTCATCAACCTATTGGTCTGCCAAATGTACATACTCAGACATATAGCAATACATCTGTCTCCAGTCAGAGGATTTGTGCCTATGCTGTGACAACATTCAACATAGGACTTAGGTTATCTCGATCTCGTTAAGTCAACCCATTGATCTAACTAATCTGACACCTCCGAATCTCTATTCCTATGCAGAGGACCTGCATCAAGAGGTCGGTCAGATATCAGCCTATGTGAGAAAAGGATTGCCATCTCCTACTCAGACTGGAGATCACATCTTAACAATCATTTGACGGTGCTTGATGAGTCCTCAATTTAACTCTTTAGATATTCATCCAAGCATCAGCCTCTATGATTCAATAATTGAATCAACAACTATATGATCATTAAGATAGCCATGGTACATAACCCTAATTGTACAGAGGGACCTATTATGCAAATTATTTATTCTCCATTTCAGATCAGGGAATGATATTTGCAATAACATTTATTGCATAATGGCTCGCCGTGGGCTCACATGTCCAACAAGATGGAGGGTAACATGAAGTCTGTCCTTGGCGGCCATGATATTGCTATTGTGGTGGTTGATGCGCAAAGGGTAGGCCTTGCTAGCCCCATTGGAACATCGTCTAACAGATGTAATACTGTTGTTGCCTCTGTTATTGGGAATGATAGGCTCCAAGACTCAGTTTAATAAGAAGGGGTGCAGAGGTGAAAGCGATGGTGTAAAATGTAGAGGGATGTTGGTAACATGAATGACACCTCCATACCTGCCTGTCGGGCAGTATCCTATGCGTACTAAACATCGTTCACCTCCCTCACTTGACAATGCTATTCCAAGTCCGGCTCTGTTGACGGTTATTGCTGGTTAGGATGAGTAAAGGAGTAGCCTCTACACTTGGCTGGGGTGACCCTGACATCGACTGCTCATGTACATGATGTACGTGGTATATGGGAGCAACAGACATAGACACTACATGTATCTTCATCCGATATACCTTCTCAACCAAGTCCTCCATTTGTTTTGAAATGTTGGATAAACTCTCTTACTCTATCATCCTCTTGTCCATCCGCTCAACCAATGTCAACTTATCAGCTATAATCCCCACATTGAGAATCAAGTCCTCGACTAAATTGACAACAACATTCTTTCCCCTCCCTTTGAATAGGAGTGGACGAGGAAACTATGAATAAGGCTTGCTAGAATTCTATGAACAGCTCGTCTCAACCATCTGCTTGGATACCTTCCAGAAAGTATCTGCACCACGTGAAGTATACTTCCTCCATAAGTAGCGCTCACGAAACCCTACACCTTAGGGCTGAGACCGATATAAAAGCGTTTGGACTAGGATGGTAATCTCCAAACCATGACAAGGAAATTTTGAATCAAATCTTTGAATTTCTCCCATGTCTCACAAAATGGTTAGTTGGGAAGGTGAGAGAAACTCGTAATGTGAGTGTGCACTTGGTTGTCTCTACTCAAAGCGTAGAATTTCTTCAGAAAGAGGTCCTTAAGTGAATATAGGTAGTTACAGCTACCCTCGAGTTCTATAACCAACAATATGCCTTATCCCCCAAGGTGACAGGTAGGGATTTGAGCCTTATGAAGTCTTGACTAACACTAGGACTAAGGTTATCACAAACCAACTCAAAGTCTATAAGGACCGTGTATGGCTCCTCGTGTTCATTCTCATTGAAATGAGGTAAAAAATTCAGAATCTGCGGCTTTAGCACATATTATATCTTGGGTTTGTACTAGACTTAACCAATTATGAACTCTATACTGCACAGGGTTGTAAGTCACATCCATAAGCGCATATGTTCCTACATTTAGCTGGCCTAGTTGTGTTCTAAATAATATGTTTGGATTCTTTGAATCTGTCATCTAAAATGGGTCTTCACGCTCCTCCTTATCACTTTGTCTTTTGGAGGCATCTTAAATGAATATTCCTGGAATCCTTCAGAAAAGTGATGTCTCGAGTTAG
This sequence comes from Ottelia alismoides, assembly GCA_037367405.1. Classification (NCBI taxonomy): domain Eukaryota; kingdom Viridiplantae; phylum Streptophyta; class Magnoliopsida; order Alismatales; family Hydrocharitaceae; genus Ottelia; species Ottelia alismoides. The sequence continues at coordinate 847,366 of JAZKJV010011285.1, read as the reverse complement.
AAGAAGTAATGTATGTGAACATATATTCACGAGATTCATGAGCCCATATACGTCCTTGGATTGATGTTCCATGGACTTTAGAAGACGTAATCTTTGGAGAGGACTTCAAAAGGTTAACAAAGTACAAATAAAAGTCTCCCCAATTATCAATCTTTGAGGTAAAAAGGAGATGATATGTAATACGATTGAATCAAAGAGTTCTAGTACTATTGTGCACTTGAATGTATGGAATCAACTCACACAAATCAAACGCAAATGAAACCCTTCCAATTCACCAACTTCACACGTAGATGACATAAGAGTTTGATCGAATTATCTTGTAAATTTTTGATTTGTCGTAAAACAATCTCTTATGGGTACATTATACACAGGGAGTCACCTTATGTCGTTATTATCTTTTCATTTTTAGAGTTGTTATTTCAGGCATATCATGTAACAAGTTCTTAGCATCCTAAACCCTATAAGAGAGAGTATTACCGGAAAAGTATCTCGTAAATTCCCTCCTCCTTTATAAACATGTAGTCTGCACTTTTTGAGGTCCTTGTAACCCTTCCTGGATCCCTACTCAACCAAAGAAATAGAGGGAGGAAGATGATAGGTAAAACCACTATTTTGCACCTCGCTCGCAACAGAATGACCCGTGTGGATGTAAGAACCTACTCAGATGCAAATCGATGAGACAGACACATACATGAGGATGTGGCCTAAGTTCTTTACTTTAGACCAAGTTGTTGTTCTACATAAGGCAGGAACACCATCGATGATGGGGCCCTACTTGGTCACATATAATATAAGCGCCAATACTTCGAAAATTCAGGTGATACACAAGATAGTTACATAATGGGTTTTTGGCTCTAATCCTTAGCAGGTCATGCCTTGCTAATGGGAAGGGTTTTGGTCCCCCCAAGAAACCAGAAAACAATGAGGACATTATGAACCTAAGGGAATGAAAGTCCATTACATATTTTAACTAAAGTCAAAGTTTATTTAGCAGTCCCCTTGTTTTAGTGTTTTTGATTTTTCACTTTTTTGATATTTTGCATACAACAACCTAACAAATTTGTAGATTCTTATTTAACTCCTAGGTTCTCAACATCAGAGGGAGATAGTGAAAAATCTGTGCAAATCGATTCGATGATGGAAAGCTCATAGTTGAATCTAATGACTCATGTGGAGTTAGAGGACTTATAGTACGTCCCAGCTCTCTAAATGTTCGTCAAAATCATCCTAAAAAGTAGATGCTATTATGTGTGAAATACCAAATGTTCATTATTTAGAGACAAACCCTATAGTACGGTCTTGGAGACATCTCGGTACCCTCTACTATGGGTCCTACCAGCGTTGTATGAAGTTTCTCTCATTGCATGGGTATGAATCCAAATAGCTAATATTTAATAATTTAATTAGATCCAAATGTAAGAGACTATAGGAGCATGCAATTCTGAATAGGCATGTTAACCCAATTACCGATACAAACAACCCACAAGCAAAGGGCTAATGGACACAAAACAAATAAAAATAAGTTAGAAAACTCAAAGCAACAGAAAACAAAGTAAAAGAAGGCAGTGAAAATATGAGAAAAAAGTGAGGAGGCCCCTAGGTGAACATACTCTCGAGCAATGGATCATATTGTGAAGAGTAGTGTCCAAGTCTTTAATATTTACAAATAATGGATGAATGAATCTCTCTCACACAAATAAATAAATCTAAGCTCCATCTATGCTAGTTAGCCTCCTTTCTCCACTTGTTGCTTCTCCAACTGGTCAAAGTACAAGTACCAACCTCTACCAAGCTTGACTGGACCAACCTCCTAAGAAGTCGTCCTCGCATAGCGGGCCACTCGCACCAAACACAACAACATAGGTATAATAATGACAATAATCAAATAATTTATCAATATAGAAAAGGGGGTATATAGAAGTAAGAAACAACAAATGAACGAAACAATAAATATGCACAAATAAATGAATCAATAATTGAACCAATACATCAATAAAGGAATATAGACAGATAGGAGCAAAATAGGCTATACACATTTCTCCATGGCAATGGTGTCATTTGATGACAAGGATATTTCAAGGGCTAACACGATCCCACAAGGAAAGACCACATTTGACGCATTGAATTCTCAAAAAACCCAAGTCAGTCAATAATTAACATACAATATTAATTAGTTAATGAATAGAGAAAATGTTGTTACAAGTTATTACTCTCTACAACACAAAAAGTATAGCATGCAAGCATGTAGAGATTGAACCACATAGAGCAAGTTAATTAGCCTATGATAATTATTAATCAATGTATATTATGTACATGTGTGTCTTTATTCATCATGTAAGTTTTTTTTTGTAAAACGAAATAAAAAATGAATATATAGGTACATTTATCAATAATAATATATATATTAGACTAATTCATATATACATATATGTACAGATATGTGAAGAGATACATATATGGTATTCACACATTTACATATACAAAGATATTTATTATTTTTTAATATATATATCTATATATATATATGTACTATTCTATTTTTATATATTTTCTGATTTCTAATTTATTTTAAATTAAGTAAATGAGATATGAATATATATGTTTATATATACAATATAGGGTTATATAATTACAAATAATAATAAAAACAAATAATAAATAATAAATTAAAATTTTCGGGTTTTAAATAATTTTTCATGTTTGTGTGATTTTTCTGATTTTTTTGCACATTTTTTTTGGATTTTTAAAGTTATAAATATCCCAAATCAGAGATTAAATAAATAGGTTGAATTGAATTGAGGTCAAAAATAGCAAATCAAATACAAAATTTTTCAAATCAATTTTAACAGAGAGATATTAATATAAAAAAGCTCATCAACGAAGATAAATATTTTTAGAATTTTTGTAATTTTTCAAATTTTTGTTGGATTTTGGATCTTTTTAATTTTTATGATTTTTATTTTTCTATTTTTACATAATTTTGGAATGGAGGTAAAATATTCTAAAATAAATAATATATGTTTTTTGGAATTTTTTATAATGTTTTTCGAATTTTTGTTATTTTCTAATTTAGACAAAAATAAAAATGTGTTCAATTGATTTTTAATAAAAAAAGTAAAAAACTAAAATGCCAAAATAAAAATAGAGCATGAAAATAAATGCTAGTAGGGATCTAAACATATACTTACATAATTTTTATGGCATGGGTGCTATTTTGAATAAATGAAATTGAAGCACACAAAATACATGAACTGGGAAGGGCATATTTGCAAATAAATTAATGATAGGGGCTAATTTGCAATTTCCAATAAATATACAACATATATGAGTTTTATTGGACTCAATATAAATACCAAAAACCTTTTGCGTTATTGATACAATTTTCCCAGCACACGTGGGACGACACATGTGTAAAGCAGAATAGGATGAGAAAGCAATATGAAATTAGTACAAGGTCCTTTTGGAAAATTTCCAATTTATTTTCACTATACATTTTATTTACGATGCTACTAAATAAATTCAAACATTGTCGGGAAAAGATGTGAAGTTTACCCGTATAACTGCGTCATCAAACGACATTGATCGTCTCACACAAACACGTGGTAGCATGGAGAGGCTTGATACCACTTCGTCGATATGTGGTCAAGATTGTATCCGAGCTTCCATCAGATGGACGAAGCAGGCAGTGGATGAATGGCCACGATAAAAACTGTGGTGTTGTCTTGATCCAATGGTTGCTGCTTCGCTCGAAGAATAGGGAAGAAGGTCCCTGTCTCCAAGCTTCGGTTCTTGATTCCTCCTCCATCCGGTGGCCTTCTTTGATAATCTTGGACTCTACACGTTTGAGGAGGTCTTCCACAACTAAGGATGACGTCAGTAAGGTTCAAGGACCAGTGTCGAAGTCTTAGGGCATGTTTGGTTGCAGGGTTGGGCAGGGTTGGGTACTATTCACAGGGGTACCCCCTCCTCACAGTTTACTATTCACCCAGCCCACCCAACCCAACCCAACCCTGCCCAACCCTGCAACCAAACAGGCCCCTAGAGCTCGATCGAAGTCAAAGTACCTTAGCAACCTCATCTAGGTTCGAATGCAACCTTGCAGGGATCCTTTCAAGGCAAAAATTGCACTGGCTTGAGGCAATTTGCCTCGACCTTAGATGAAATTAAAATGCATTAGGGTGAAAGAGAGCGATGAGTTTCCGGTGAACGGTGGTAGAGGAACCTCAAGTCGCCAATTGAAGCACAATAAGGTGGTCCAGATGGGTTGTTTTGATGAAGAACACGATGAGGATTGGGATGGAGTGGAAGGTAAAGTCGGAAACAATCGGAAACTTAGTGGATTAGTTGGAGCCCTAAAGGCTTTGATGAATGAAATAATTAAAGTACGTCTAACCTACCTGATTAAAATGCGAAAAAAATTGAGTAATGGAAATCACGAAACTAAAATCTACCTAGGAACTAATAATGCGCAATTCTTATACATGCGGTGAAGCAGGGAGCAGGGTGGCTAGAGGACCACCGCGGATCCTTTCCTCTCCTTATTCCACCGAATCCGATGTCGAGGAATATGTCCTCTATCATCACAGATTTCACTCACTCACACAAGGACGTGGTCAAGACTCCAAGAGGGATCAAGAGTGGAAGACTCAAGATGGGTTCTTATTTATGCACAGAATTTTGGAAGCTTTCGAGTGAGATTATTGAATAGCTCGATGCGAATCGAGTGAATTTTGGTGGGAATCAAATCCATGAAGGACACGAGGCGAAATAAGGTCCATATCGATCGGTTGGAGGCAGAGAAGGTGGCATGCTCGAGATGCCTGAAGCAAGTCAGAGAGAAGAGAGGGAGTTGATCGAGGTCAACATTCCATGTGATCTGATTGGTCCAAGAGGTATGCTACAAGCCAAAATAGTCCTTAATATTCGAAACTAATTAATTATATTATATAACTTTATTAATTTATTTATAAAATAAAAAATGTTTATTATTTTATTTAGTGTTTGATAATGATTTTTATTTATTTTTTGGTTTATTTACTACAAGTTTATTTTTAAGGATATATTTATAGGTATATTCATCTATGTTTTGGGTATTTTATTTTTATTTTGTAGTTTTTTTATAAATTTTTGTATTTATAACTTCTTTTTATACACATAAATATATTCTTATTTTATTTTTCTGATGTTATTTGTATACATAAATAAAAATGGATATATATTATATATGTATAAGTATAGCTTTTTCATCTACATATTTATATTGGCTATTTTATTTTTTTTGTTTCCATTTTGATTTTATTGCAGTTTGAATATTTACATGTATAGTAAATAATATTTACAAAATTATAAACTAATAAAAAATAAATAAAATGAATATTTCAATTATGTATATTATATAATAGGGGTCAAAACCTAGCTTTCACACCTTAACTCCAAAAAATATGAATCCACCTTCATAAAATAGCTTATTAAAAGTATATACAATTAAAGTGATTTTTATACATTTTGAGTTTTTATTTAGGAGACATGGGTATTGGAAGTTGATATTTTGGATTGTTATTTTGCGTATAAAATGTACACAGAGTAATATTTTTGTATAAACTTAGTTTTATATCTTTCTATACATTATTATATAGAAATTTCATGTACAAAATTTCTTATTTGATATATAAATAAGAAATAATAACATGGGTCTCAAAAATGCTTTATTGATTAATAGAAGAATGGAATTTTATTGTGTATTTGTCCCTTATCTCCCCCTACTTTATTCCTTGTCGACCAAATCAATTCTTGACTTGATCTAGGGATTTAGGTCATAAAATATCTTTGATATTTTATTGTTTTTCTTTTCTTTCCTTTATTCTATAATTTTGGCATTAAAAATAGTATTTTATAAACAAGAAATAGAATAAATAATGAATGTTAATTTGTACAAATCAATGTTATTAACATGTGTTACCTAGGGGTTTTAGGGCCAAAATGTAGAGTAATGGTGATGAAATGGAGACTCATCAACATGGTAAGATTGATATAAAATCCTTAATCAAAGTAAAATATCTATTTATGCAAATTATCTTATTTAAAAAAACCTACATTAAACACATTAAAAACTATACTCAGAAATAACATGTAAAATATTGATTGGATCAATGATAAATATACTGTACTTGCATTTGGACCCATAATGTATTTGCAATGTACAAGTTTCCCCATAATAATGAGGAATGACAATAATATAGATAATAGGACAACAACCTTGGGTTTGTATGACTCTATAGTCTTGATCTCTAATCGAAATGTGTTTTGGAAGTATCATGTCAATGATGATCGTAATTGTCGAAAATTCGTATAAAACCTAAGAAGATGTTTTGGCATACATATGTACTCTTGACATTTACTCGTGAATGGCATGGTTCACAGCATTATGTAGAATGGTGGCTCGATAAGAGATGATATACTCAAAAATAATTGACTACCTACTTGAACCAAAATCTTTATGAGTTAAGATGGATGTAGATATGATGAATGTCATCATTCTACTATCTACACTATTATCATTCATGAATCTTCATAATATTCATATTATATGAATTGAATTAAGCATATATAAATGTTGAAATAATCTTATATTGAAATCTTTTCAAATCGACATAAGATATCCTTTGTCTTTAGCAATGGTTATTTATAGACGAAGGAAGAGTAGTGCAAGCATGTGTCTGACCCAAGTGAGAAGGAAAGTCAAAGAGTTGGTTGTACTTCTGTAATTTTCACGAATATGATATATAAAGAGGTTGACGAATGCCAATACTACAACAAAGATGATGTATTAATGGTTTGACTATGTAGACTATATAGAATCCTTAAAGAAAAACTCAGATGATGTATCGGCATGTTTACATCCACATATAATTATTGAAATCGACTTGCTTATTAGATAAGACCAAATTCTAATAATCATATATCATTCTTCTAGTGAGACATGCAATTGATTGCATACATTTTTGAATACTAGAAAATTTGATCTTAAGGTTTAATATCTATCCATATGGATGTTGATGCAATTGTTGCACACAATCTCCATTGGATAGGTAGACTACGTATTTTAATTGGGAGAGCCCTTAGTCTTAGAGAATGTTATGACCTAGATATTAGAATACGTTCATTATTTATTTCTAAATGTTGGAAATAAACACGCATTCTGTAAGAAACCTATCATAAAGAATTATGCTGGATATATTTGAGATAGTAATCTAACATCAAGAGGAATCTACTAAATTAGAATATTAATAAATGGTTCATTAACATTTCTAATACTAGAAATTAAAACCTTAAAAGATCAATAGGAGGATGAAGATCATTTGACAATGATATAGCATTAAGACTTGGACATAGTCTATTGATAAGATCAATAGACTAGTAAGATATTGAACTTTAGATTGTCCGAAGGTTCAAAACTTACATACTTATGAATAGGCATTCAAAGTAAAACGTCTCATAAACCCTTCTTTGGGAATGGTGTAAGATGCATAGGTAATCAAGTTCACATACATATTGATGTATGTGGATCAACTACATCATAATAGTCATTAATTATATGTGATATATATTAATGATTTTGATGTGATATGAGATTTCTTCCTTTTACGTTAGAGACCTTTGAATTGTTCAATGATTTCACTATTTTGGTTCAGAACCAAAGTTAGAAGGAAGATGAAATGAATTTGATCTAACCAGGGTAGCTAGTACCTATTAGATGAATTCAAGGAATACCTTATGGAGAAAGGAATACCATTCCTATCTCACTCCTACTAATACACCATAACTCAAAAGAGTCATATGGAGATACTTCGGACATGATTTGATCAATGATGAATCTTAGTATAAGTACCTCTTAGTTTCTAGGTATATATGTAGTAGAGGCTGTAATATATATATATATATATATATATGATTCCATGCAAATCTAAGCCCAAAACCCATCATAAGATATGGTTTGGAACCTAGCCCAGTGTTGGACACTAGAGGATTTAGGGTTGCTTTCTCTGTAGTATAACAAGGATGCAAGAAAAGCTGGAATCTTGCAACTCAGAGTGCTATTTCATTAGGAATATAAAATATGGTATTGGATATGTACTTTATGATGTTGAGATTCTTAAAGGATTTCATCTCTAAGAATATGAATCTAAGAGAATGACTTTCTTGATACACAAGATAAGAATGAAGTAAAGGGACTTGTTGTATGTTAAAAAGATAATGAGGTTCCTGAAATCGAAAACTAAAAAAGGACAATTAAAGATGAAGCACTCATATCTATTCAATCAGTTTGAGTATGGTTAGACCACCTAAATTGTATGAGTTCCAAATACCGGTTAAGTCTGACAATGATTTGACTTCATACGATGAAGCATATATATATCATGAGATGGAAAGATGGATGTTAGTAATAAAGTCTAAAATAGACTTTATACACAATTGTTGTGTATGGAGCATCAAGGATCTTCCTATAGGGGTCAAGCCCATTATGTGTAAATATATCTTCATGAGAATGAGGGAAACTGATGAAAAAGTAGAGACCTTGAAAGCATGACTCATAACCAAGAGGTGCACACAAGAAGAAGACATTGCTTGCGATGAGACTTGCTTTCTTGTGACCATGCTTAAATCCATCAGAATATTACTAACTATAGCTACGCAACTAAACTATGACATCTAAAAGAAGGAAGTAATGACATTCCTCAATGATTACATCAACGAGGATATTCATATGAAGTAGCCCGAGGTCTTCATAATTGAGTAAAGCAAGGACTGAAAGCTTAAGAACTCCATCTATGGGCTCAGATAAGCTTACTATAATTGGAACATCATATTTGATGAAATTATCAAAGTTGTGATTTCAATAAAATCTTGATGAACCATGTGAAGCTTAGTGAGAGTGCCATTGTGTTCATTATGCTAAATGTAGATAAAGTCCTAATCATTTGGAATGATAAAAGGATGATAATAAGTGTTTAATAATATGGTTGTTCCATGTCTTGAGACGAAATATCTCAAGGATACCTCTTAGATTTTAGTTCTAAAGATATTCTGAAGTAAAGAGAAGAGGGTATTGAGACTGTCATATTAGTGGTAAACCTAGGACATGTTCCATTTTTTGGAAAATCCCAACAAAGGCTTCCTATACTTAAGATATGGTACTTACCCATTGGGCAAAACTTTTCAGGTTTTTTTACTTGGACGGAATTAATCACAATGTGAAATTATTGTTGCTACTCAAAGAAGTGTCAAATTTTTTTATTAATAATCTCTCAAGTTAGAATGAATAAAGAATTGTAAGCAAGATAATTTTGTTATTTTATTTACTTCTATAGCGTACATGATCAAACTTAGGGAGATGGAAAAATCCCTGGGGATAATAAATCAATGAATAATCAATGAAATAAAAGAAGGAATTCTATGCACACTAATGTTGGTTTTTGTGAAAAGTTTTATCTTATTATTATTTTTTGAATTTTGAATTTTATTATATTTTTATTACATTTTAAATTTTACAGTTGGATTATTTTTTAAAATAAAAGAATATAAAAACAAAAAAAGAAATAAGAGTAAAGAAAGGATACACAATTTTGTATTTTTCAAATATATAAAAAATATGCAAAAAATCAAATAAAATTATTATTGTGTTTTTGGTATTTTTCTTATGTTTTATTATTTTTAGAATTTTAGGATCGTTTAGTACTTTTATATAAATCAAAAATAGGAAAATAATAAATAAAAAACAATTCAATTATTTTTGAGTTTTTAAAATGGGAAATAAAATCAAGGAAAAATGCAAGAAGAGAAAGATGTATTTTAATTTTTTTCCAGGATACAATTTAATGAATTGTTGTGGTTTTTCAATGTTCCTAATTGAATTTGTAAGTGTTTTAAATGTTTTATATTTTTTGGTTTCTCTGAGGAGTTTTAATGCGAAAATGGATTAAAATTAAAACACAACAATATAAACAAATGAGAAAATTTTTGGAATAGAAGAAATTAGAAATAGGTTAATATAATTTCTATGAATATTTTAATGATGTTTTGATATTTATTAATCCAAGTTAACATGCAAAATTAAATGCAGATGCACATGGGTATAATTGAAAGAAATTTTAATTCTTAGACCAAACGATTAATAAATAATAAAAACATGCGGTTAGTTGTGCAATTTACCAAAAAATGCACGCATGTGAGTTGCACTAGCACATATATTAATGCAATTATTTTATTTTCGAGGATTAAAAGATAAAATATAAATTTAGGACCTTTATTGCAAAATACCCAAAAAATCATGAGCAATGTAATGAAAAATGCAATTATTCATCTAAGCAACAGTTTGACGTGTCCCGAAGGGACTTATTTGCAAAATTAAAGATAAGCATGTGGCTTGGAATACAAAAGTTTAGCGTTCCACGTGGCACATCATATGGTTGAAATGCATTGAAGCTATGATTCGACAGGTAAGGATAAAGCATGCTTGGGCAGCATAGATTCAATATGGAAGGTCAGATCAAGGGTGTTGAATTAGGGCTTTTAGACAGCCTTGATCTGATCTGGCTTCTTGTTCTTGATCCAATGGATGTAGAGGCAACTAGAATAACTCAGATGAAGGTGTGCTTTGTCGAAGTTTGATTGGTTAGATCTTAGCCGATCTCCTCTTGAGTTCCTACTTGATGATTCAGCCTTGTGCCTTTGGAGCTCAAAAGGTCTACTATTGCAGTTGGAGTTCCAAATCTCAAGTATCTGCTCCAAGTATGTCCTTCGACCCTACAAAGTAACGCTCTTGCTCGGAGACTAACTACGACCAACGTTATTAATCACAAAAGAGAGAAATAGGAGGGAGTCAAATGACTCCGATGAAGGTAGTTGGAGAGGGACTCACAAACCATAAATCCAATATAGATCTGCAGGGTCAGATTGTAGAAGGAGGCAGAGAAGGTCGAGGAGAACGTAGTAGTGGGTCCGATTCGAGTGATGGTGATCGGAGCACCCCTCAATCTGGAAAATCGGGGGAAGATTAAGATCGAGGAATTTACGATAATAACATAAAATCGAATGCAATTTTGAAAGGAAATAACAAAATGGAATTAACCTTAGTACATACACTTGAGTGAGTGGGGATATTCGCCTCGATTCCTGTTGTGTGGCAAAGAAGCAGGACTACACTCTCGAATATCTGGCAGGTAGCTGGATCACGATTCGCGAGCACATTCTCTCACTCCCAGATCTGGGCAAAGGTTTCTACCACCTCGCTTCATCTCCAGAAATAAATTTCAGGTCCAGAAGTAGTGGAAAAAGAATCAACCATAACAGATGGTGTTTTGGAAGTATTAATATGAAATAGCTCTGATGAGATTAATGCACACAATCCGAGGCAATATCGAAGGAACCAATGATATGGAAATATAGAGGGGAGTTAGAGCTAATGAAATGGAGAAGGAATTAGGCATGGTTAGTGTCTTGATTAGATGGGAAAAAATAAAGAAGGTTGACTGATACGTGAAATGCATAGAGGTGAGCATTGAATGGAAAGTTGACACGGGTCAACAGACCTAAGATCAGCCAATCAGGGTGCACGTGGAATATTACAAAAACCACTGAACGATGGAATAACAAGAAAATAAACGATAAATCAAAAGAAAATAGGAAATGAATTCAAAATAAAACATTTTGAAAATAAGAAATGTTTATTTTTATAAATATTTGATTTTTGTGATTTTTATTTTATTTTAAATAAGTTAAATAGAATATATACAAAAATATAAAGAAAATAAATGTACATACATATTATACATAACCATATTATACAATATCAACCCAAAAAGCCACAATTCACATCTTAACTCCGATTTTTGTGAAACCACTTCTATTTTAATAACTATTTAATTTGTAGTACAATAAAAATGTGTTTGGTTAATTTTGTTTTTTGCTAGAGAAGATATTGATATGGAAAGTTGAGCTTAGTGGCTTTTTCAGAGTGTTATTATTTACACAATGTGCAAGGGTTCTTCTTACAATTGCTTTTGTTATTTGCAACTTATTTTTATGTACAAGTTTCAAGAAGAAAATAATTGTATTTGGAGTTTGTTTGGTGATAAACAAATAGTGTAAGTAATATGCATTATATACAATGATATACAAGTGAGGAATATACACAAGTGAGGGGTTAGTTTTCTTGATTTTCTAATATTTAGGCCTTATCTCCACCTACTTTATTCCTAGTCGATTGGGTCAAATTTTGACCTACTCTCGTGGTCAGAGTCAACATGTATTTATTACGTTCACCTAGTCTTTTATTTTCTTTTACTCCTTTATTCTTTATTTGTTTATTGTAGATTAAAATAGTTATAAATATATGATATTTACACAAGAATTATGGTTAGTAAAATGAAATATTTATTCATATCACAGGTGTTTTATCAGGAATTTTAAGCTAAAACAAATGAATAAAAATGACGAAATGCATATTCATCATCCCCTACGCTTTACCTTTGATAGTCCTTTAGCAAACACTTATTTAAGAACAAGTGACTAAAAGAAAAAGAATAAAAGAAAATGAAAAAACATAGAACAATGTTGATTATTAAACTTATCTTCATAAAATCAAAGTATGGAGCTCGGTCAGACCTTTGGATTATTAGTTTGGTGCAATCTTATTGGGAATAGGATTTAAGACTTAACAACTCTTAAGTTCCACAATTCTATGTTAAGGTTGCCTCAACGGTCATGTCTGAACAAGTATACATATGCAAACTCTTGCAACTATGAATCTTTGCTTATATTGTGTAAGTGAAATATAGCTCCCCACCTCAGAAGTGATAAAGACACAACCTCCTCAGAAGTGGATTAAATGTATACACAATAATATATACAAGTATACATATAAGGATTATACCAAATCTATACAATATATAATTTTAAAAGAGGATTTTATTTATAGGTTTGAAATACAAATTTTACAAAAGGATTTTATATATAACAAAGATTTTTATTTATAGGAGAAGAATTGATTAAGCTTTTTTATATACACGTGGATTTTATAACAAACATAAACATCCCATAATTTACATCCCACATGATAAAGTAATTTTATAAAAAAAATTACAAATCTTTTCAAATCATTTTACAAAAGATTTTATAACCAATTATCAAAATATTTACGAATATTTTACAAAAGTTCTACAAATATTTTTACAAGGAATTTTACAAACATTTTTCAAATAATTTTACAAAGAGGTTTGGCAAACATTCTACTTTAAAAAAGTTTATAAACATTTCATAAAATATACATAATTTTGATACAAAAAATAATTTACAAATCATTTTACATATATAATAATTTTACAAATAATTTTACAAAGATTTGTACAAAACTAATTTTACAACAATTTCTGTGAACATTTTTACATACAATTTACAAAAAACTTATAAAAGATTTTTCAAAATATTTTACAAAATAATTTTTGCAAACAATTTTACAAATTGCAAGTCATTTTCCAAAACATTTTTTCAAGTTACTAAGCATATTATTAACAAACAGAAAGATGACTTAGGTTAAAGTATATATATAAAATATATACAACACCCCCTATAATTAGCTCAAACTATGTCCCCATGATGACCAAAGAGCAATGAAGGAATACATAACTCATTCTAAGTATATAAAAGGGAAGAGAATATATACAACAACGACTCAGAGAATATAAAGAAAAGAATGGAAGTCCATGATTCTCCCTATACTTAGGATTAAATAAACCTAAGTATATAATACTGTACAATGGGAGTATGAAACAGAATGAAAATGTAAAGAGTCAAATCATTCACCTCCCACATAGTAAAGATAAAGTACATCCTAAGTATAAGAAAGAATGAAATTAGAGGAACATATATATAAAAGAATATTAGCTCATGTATCAAATGCAAAAGGTGTCAAAGAAACATCATTTGATAGCATATAGATGGAATGAACCACAAACAGAAACGTGTCATGTTCAAGATATGGCTTTAGCAACCATCCATTCACAAGGAATGGTTGTGCATCAGATGACAACTCATATATGACAATACTATCATTGTCATGCATAGCTCTTACAATAAATAGTCCTGACCATTTGATTTTTAATTTATGGGGGAACAACTTCAATTTTTCATCAAACAACCAATGTTTCTTATCAGGGGTGAAAGTCTTTCTTCTAATGTATCCATCATGCCAGCCCTTGACTTTTTACTTATACATGAGTGAGTTGTCATAAGCGAAATATCAGAATTCCAGCAATATGTTCAGAGCCAACTTCATAATCTTTCTTGCTTTTTCATATTCCAAATTGCGTACACAGAGTGCCCGTAAAAATTTGTGTATCAGCTCAACTGGCAAGTGGCAAGGCTTTTCATAAAAAAATCTATAGGGACATGCCTAATAAAGACTTGTATATTGTTTGATAAGCAATAGAACTGAGTCAAGCATCTGGAACCAATTTTTCATATCTGGATGAACAAGTTTTTGAATTATCATCTTGATCTCGCTATTTGAAATCTCAACTAAGCCATTAGTGTGTAGGTGGTATGGAGATTCAATTCTAATCTTAATGACTGGCCCTTTTACAAGTTTTTTGATCTATCTATTAATGAAATGTCTACCCCCATCCGATATGAGTATCTTGGGAATCCCAAACCGCACAATAATGATGTCCTTAAGATAGGAACAAACCATACGACTATCAGCGACATCGGTGGGAATACACTCCTCCCAACGACTAAGATAATCCATGGCAAGCGGGTTGTACTGAAATCCCAAACTAACAGGAATGGATTCATGAAGTCTATACCAGAAGAATAAAAAACATCTAAAATCTGAATATATATCAGGGGCATGGTATATTTGGAACTAATGGTTCCTCCCATCTTTTGACAATAAGTACAACCTCGAATAATCTGTAGCATCCTTAAACAGAGTTGCCCACCATAGGCTGTGTTGTAAAATCTTAGTTGCTTTGTGTTTCCCCAAATGATTTCTACTAGACTCTAGTTTGTGACAAAGCTCATGAATACAAGTGTATTCCTCCTAAGGAATACACCTCTGTTAGATACAATCTGCACCCTCACAATATACATACGGATCCTCCCACTAGTAAAAATGAATCTCAGACATAAATTTGTCTACCTTATGCCAATCTTGTGGAACTTTCTTGTAGACAAGATAGTTCACAACATCAGCATAACATGGGAGTGAGGCAACAAACAAAATGGTCCCATCTATAAAGTTATCTAAAATAGGAAGTATTAACTGCTCAGAAGATTCTACATCTGTGATTTGGGAAAGCTGATCTGCCATAACATTCTTTACTCCAGGTTTGACTCGAATCTACAATCAAACTCGTGCAGAAGAAGGATCCATATGATAAGGCATGGTTTGGCATACTTTGTTACATGTAGGTATGGTATGGCAGTGTGACCGTGCATACAATAACATGTGAAACCAAGTAAGTAAGATCTGGACTTCTCTAATCCAAATACCACAGCTAACATCTACTTATCTGTAACTATGTAATTACGATGTGCCTCATCCAGAATCTTACTATCATAGTGTATGGAAAACGGTAACGCATCCCTTCTCTGACCTAAAATAGCTCCAATTGCAAAATCTAATGCAATTGTAATGATCTCAAAGGGGAAAGACCAATTAGGTGGATGTATGATAGGAGCACTAGTAACCATTTCTTGCTTATGTTGAAATGCAAGGAGGACTTTCTCATCAACAATAAAGTCACTCTCCTTGCAAAGAAGCGTAGTCAAAGGCATGTCGATCTTGCTGATGTCCTTAATGAATCACCTATAAAATCTAATGTGACCAAGGAACAACCTTAATTGCTTCAAATTTTGCAGCGGCTCTAGCTTGGAGATCACATCAATCATAGTCGCATCAACCTCCATACCATGTTTGGAGATGACGTGGCCAAATACAATTCCATTAGTCACCATAAAGTGACTCTTGTCCCACGAGAGCACTAAGTTCACCTCACAGCAATGCTGAAGTACTCGGTCGAAATGATTAAGACATAGGTCAAAAATATCCACATAGACCGAGAAATGATCCATGAAGAACTCCATAAAAATACCTACCATATCAGCAAAAATAGACAACATACAGCTCTAGAATTTACTGGGGGCATTATAAAATCCAAATGGCATCCGTCTAAAGGCATAGGTGTCTAACGAACAAGTAAAGGTAATTTTCTCGTTATCCTTAAGAGCGATTGCGACCTACTTATGTCCCGAGTACTCATCCAAGAAACATAGAAACTCCTTCCTTGCCAACCTCTCATTAATCTAATCAATAAAGAGTAGTGGAAAGTATCTTTCTTGGTAGTTGAGTTTAGGAGTTGGTAATCTATGTATACATGCCATGATGTGGGTATATAGGTGATGAATCCATGATTCATTAACATTCTTTCTGCATTTTCTCTTAAAATCCTTGGCAAATACATGTAAATATGCATTACATCACATCTTTTATCAATACCTCATTCATGAATAAAACTACACTTTTATGCATTAAAAAACATGTAAATAAATAAAAGAGTAAAAATAAAGAAAAATAATGCAGATTGTTAATATGTATATATTTATAATATGATTAGTAGAATATAAATATACCTAAAAGAAAAATTTATATAGCCTAACCCTTGATACCAAGTCAACATCGATTGGTCGACAAACAAACAAATAGGGGGAGATAAGGAAAGAAAACCACAAAAAGAATTAATTATACGCTCCATACATTATTCACTATTTATCAAATATTTATTAAAAATTCAATGATTTTTAATTAATTCATTTATATATATATATATATTTCACCAACTCTTTTCTTAGTTATTTCTAGAAAAAGTATAGAAAATATAAACACAAGTTGAAAATATTATTTTTATATATGGCAAGAAATCCAACTTTTAAATTGTTAATATCTCAACTTTTGAAATCATAACTTTCCCATACGAACTCCAATTTTACTTTACTCATATTTAAAGTTCATAGAGTAATATTATCTAATTAATAAAGGTGATTTCAATAAAATTGTAGTTGTTTGCAAAAATTTAGTTTTGGGACCTAATGATAACTGGGTTTTGGGGCTATTTGTTTTATCTTGAACATATATTCATAGTTTTATTATTTTTATAATTTTTAATTATTATCTTGATATTGTACTTTAGTCATGATTTATTTCAGTATTTTTTGATGCATTTAATATTTTAAATAAATCAAATACCCTATTTTATTAATGAAATTAAACTACACATGATATACCTGTATTTATTAATGTATTTAAATTAATTTATTAAAATCTTGAAAAATTCACATACACTTTATTAAAAATCCTATTAATTAATAAAATATAAAATTAATAAAATATTTACTAAATAATTAAATTAAAAATACATTATCTACCTTTTGAGTGTACTATATACATATTTAATACTATTAATTTTTTATCGCATAAAATATTTATTATTTATAAGAAATTTAATTATCTATATTTTTTACTTTTTATATGTATTTAAAATATTGTTATTTATTAATTAATATCAAATTTATAGTTTAGTTCTTGTAAAAATTAAAGGAAAGTTTTACAAAGCAGTTGTGGGACCTTTTATACTCTATGGATCTGAATGTTGGCTTGTGAACCATAGACATGCGTAGGGAATGGATGTAGTAGAAATGAAAACGCTAAGGTGAATGTGTGGACACACACATAAAGATTGGAGTCAAAATGATGCAATCAGAAAGAAAGCTGGGGCAGCTCCGATCTAGGATAAGATGCAAAAAAACCGCTTAAGATGGTTTGGTCATTGCAAAGAAGATCAGCTAATGCACCAATTAGGAGATGCGAGTTTTGGGATGTTGAGTCGACTAAGAGAGGGCGAGGATAGCCCAAGAAGTGTTGGAAATAAACCATACAAAGGGATCCTAGTTTTATAGATATAAGCTCGGAATTGACCCAAGATGGATCTAAATGGATGCGAAGAATCCATGTAACCGACCCTACTTAATTGTGGGAAAAGGCTTTGTTGTTGTTGTTGTTAGTGTAATTCCAATACCTGGCTAACCAAGTGCTGACACTTGTCAACAACTGGTTCATCGTCCTCAAGAATAATCGATCCATCTTCACCTAATTTTCCCACGACCATCTTAACACCTTCACCCGATCTAAACAATCCATCGTAAAGACCTAACTATCTAGATCCACGCCAACCATAAGGTCCATTCTAGCTACCTCTTGATTGTCCTATAATTCGACCTAAAGATGGTCTATTCAAACTAACTTTACCTACAACTAGAATACCTGGCCCTCACCCTCTCTTCTCCATAAGATTCTGACCTCATCCCAACCGTGATAGGGCCAAAAGCCACTCTGTATGGAAGGCGGTGCATCGGAGGATAGTTCCAAGGCCATAGCTTAGCCTTGCATCACCGCATCATGTGCGTACAACTCCAGGATGTGTGCCCCGTTGAACAACAATCACAAGGCTTATACACCCTTGAAGCCTAGGTACATCATTTCATTCCTTTGATTTCATCATTTCTTATGCCAAATTAGTTGAATTAATGACATGATTAGATCCTCTTAATCACCATCTCAAATCATAGTCGAAGTTCGCATTCAATCCCATCTCAATTCGATCTGATTTTCGCTCCCAAATCCCTTGTTATGGAACCAATTAATCCATAGAACCTTAATTCTTTGTCAATTTCCTTAAAGAAATTGAGCAATATATTTTATTTGCAGGTACCATATCATCTGTAGCACACCATCTTTTAGCAAACTTCCTCTTGAGCTCATCTTCTTCGCCTATTGAATCAATCAAGCAGTAGTGCAGTTCTTGTCCAAGAGCTTTCAAATCCTATAAAGACATCTTTTAGCCTTTACCGTCATTGATTTTGACTTCGTCCTATTGTAGGAGAGCTCGAAGGGTATAGGAGATCCCCTCCTGACCCTGTTGGAGGAGTAGCACCGTCGTCGAACAACGGAGAAGAGCAATTGAAGAATTTGCCTCCACCTGTGTCCATTTGAGGAAGAACAACTTTGAAGAACACAGATAGTAGCCTTGCGACGTGTCCTGCTAACCGATGATCTAGATCAAGCGCCACGATCAAATCGTGGCCATTCATTGGCAAATTGCGGAATATTCTCGTACAAGCCCCCTACAAAGATCCAAATTCAACTGTGCCTCCAAAGTTTCAAGATATGAAATTTAACCATTTTACGAGGGCCTAAATGTTATAAAAACTTATTTTCATTACTTTTTAGTCTCTGACAACCAAACTACAAACCTTTTCTTTTATTTTCATTGCAGATCTACCTTGTACTGTGTAGATCATTTGGAAACCTTTTTGACATCATTTTTATCGACTTTTGTAGGGACATAACTAACCTAATGAGGTTTTATTACATTTTGATGATTTTTCATTGTGTACTTGACTTGTTTTGATTTTTCAAACGTTGCATCAGTTTTGTGTTTTGTTGCGTTTTTCTCTTCGAGCCCGTTGCTCAAGATTTTCGTGGATCTTTTATATAGTTCCATTTTACATATTTCTACCGTCTACTACTATATTGTAGATCCCCTTTATGTTGAAAAATATCACATTGAAAATAAAAAATATAAATTTAAAAATTCAATAAAAGTCATAAAAATTAAAAACCATGTAAAGATTTTCTCTTTATCTTTGAGAAGAAGTTAAAAATCACAAAATTACCTTTTTCTCGAAAATCTAGGTGTTGCTATTCTACTTCCTTGAGTTTGACCCAGTGACACTTACTTGGATAAATAAAATTGTGTAGATAAAATAAGAGACAGGTGACTTATTCTTCTTCACTTCTCTCTCTTTTATTTTATTGATTTTGGTTTGATTAACTGAGTCTCTTACAACCAGCATTCTCCATTTCTTAACCCCAAGTCAAGCTCAGTTATAAACGTGTTAGAGTCTCCTCCTCAGGATCATTCATCATGATAGTAATCATGGATTTCTTCGAAAACACATGCAACAGGATGACCCACATGGAATCTGAAATGGGATATAAAAATCAAATATATAATAAATATAATTTAATTTATATCAAATCAATCTCCATTGGAGAAATAGGAAGGAGGCAAGCCTCCTTCCATTAAGGGGGGAGGACGGCTATGAGTCCTATGAGGACTTGGTAGCCGTCCCCTCTCCTTATTAGGAAGGGAGCCTCCTTTCTATGTTACATGAGATTGCATTATCTCGTGATTCTCTCCAATATTTGCAACAACTTTTGTTGCAAATTATTGCACAAAAATAAATCCAATTTATTTTGTGAATATTGCAATCATTCCATTGGAAATTTGTGAATCACATTCACAATCCAAAATAAAATGTAAATTACATTTTCAATTTAATGTCCAATGTGAATGCAATTCACATCAACATTTAATTAACAAATGTAAATTACAAATTGCTCTCTCTTATATATTATAAATCACATTTATAATATATATGACTAATATGGATATTTCTATCCACATTATTCATATCCATGATAATTAAATCACATTTAATCATCTTGGATCTCTATTCTAACATGCTCAAATAATATGAATCATATTCACATTATTTACATATTTGATAATCAATTCACATTTAATTATCTAAGATAGCTCTCTTTATAATCATGATAATTAAATCACATTTAATTGTCCATTTTCTCAATGCTCGGATACATATTATCAACAATGAAATTATCCTTAACCCTTTCAAGGATAATGCACTTTCTCCGCGAATACTTGGAGATAAGGACAGGGTGATTGTATTGTTCCACATAGTGACTTGGATATTGAGATCATATCTCAAATCCAGATTGCGGGCCTCCCATAAATGCTTGATTAAATCAAGACCGCAAATCTAATCTTCTCATTATATCTGAATCACATTCAGATCAATGTCCAACATTTGGACCAAGATCAGATCACTTCTCTAATGAGAGGAGTCACTAAAATCTAGAGCTGTTTCATCACTCCTTAGGAATGGAAGCGTTATGATTATACAATCGTTCATGATCACATCACCCTCAGGTATTCCCAATACATGTACATCATGCATAATGGAAGACTTAGAATAAACCCGAAGTATTAGATCAACTTTACACTATCTCCTTCAGGGTTCTACCAGTAATTTTCTCATTTGATCATTAGCAGTCGATATCGATCATGTACTTTCCAAAAGCGTGTATCATACGTAGGACTTGATCATATACTTTGCAAAAGTATATATCAAACCTACAAATTCAGTCAAGCATCCAAAGCGAGTCGACCGTTCGCATGGAATTTGATTCTTCCCAATATCTCATGAGTGAGCTCATGTCTTCCGGTTCAGTAACTGAACCTGCATGATCCCTTTGAGAGATCGTGTTACTCATATGCCCTTATATGCACACCAGCGTGCCGGTATATAGACCTTGGTTAGGTCATCAACCTATTGTTCTGCCAAATGTACATACTTAAACATATAGTAACACATCTGTCTCCGGTCAGAGGATGTGTGCCTGTATCTTGACAACATACGATATAGGATATTGGTTATCTCGATCTCGTTAAGTCAACTCTTTGACCTAACTAATCTGACACCTCCGAATCTCTATTCCTATGTATAGGACCTGCATCAACAGGTCGGTCAGATATCAGATGCAATAAGAAAGGATTGTCATCTACAACTCAGGCTGGAGATCATCTCTTAACAATCATTTGACGGTGCTTGATGAGTCCCCAATCTAACACTTTAGATATTCATCTAAGCACAAACCTCTATGACTCAACAGTTCAATCAACAACTGTATGATCATCAAGATGGCCATGGTACATAACCATAATTGTACTAAGGGACTTATTATGTAAATTATTTATTCTTCATTTCAGATCAGGGAATGATATTTGCAATATCATTTTGCATAATGGCTCACCGTGGGCTCGCATGTCCAACAATCTCCCACTAGCCCAAAGAGCCATTGGTGGGCTAATCATTTATACCCACACTCATGTGATAATCATAGGCTATTTAGAAAATAGCTAGGTAAGCTGATCCATCAATCTGTTCCCGCGAGACTACGCCAAGTCATTTTACGGCACTTGTATATCCCTAGTAACAGTGCTCACATCTAATGCGAATGTTGCATCTTATGCAACCAATACTCAATCTTGTTAGTTACAGTGTCCTTGACACTACAACTTAACAATTATCATAACCAGTATTTCCATAATCCTTATCAGAATAACCTTATTCCTGGAGAACACTATATCTTAAGGTATCCACAGTTAAAATATTTTAGTTCTCTATCTATAAAGTCTTAAGTTTTGAAGATACGACTTTAAGATCACTATCTCAAAAATCTTGTCGTCTATGAAGATTATGTTATTACTGCAATCAAGTGTTTTCTCTCCATGGTAGGATTAGCAACACTTTACTACTCCCACTACATGGCTGATATCTGGGTTTTGTACACATCTTGCATACACTCAGCTTCTTGTAACTAATGCACAAGTGCAAGAAGTTCTAGCTTTCATTTCCTCAACTCTTTGAGGTGCTATCCCTTTTGATAGGTCAGTACCATATCAAAAGGGATGGAAGCCTTTCTTGGATATTTCCAGAAAATGGAATATGTCCACGGTGTACTATTATTGTGACAATCCTAATACCCTTTTCTCTTTGCTTGTGAACACCTTCAGAACTATGATCCAAGAGAAATCCTTGAGATCATATCTCAAGTTATTGAACAACCAGATAATAAAACACTTATTATTATCCTTATATCATTTTTAAATGATTAGGATATTATCTACATTTAGCACGATGAACACAAAGGCACCCCCACTAAGCTTCACATGGCTCATCAAGATTCTATCTGAAATCATAACATTTATAATTTCTTTATATCTTATGGTCCAACTTCAAGAAGCTTATTTGAGTCCATAGATGGATTCCCTATCTTGCAAACCTTACTTTCCTTAACCATGAAGCCCTGGGGCTACTTCATGTGAATATCCTTAGAGAGGTATTCATAGAGGAATGCAATATTGACTTACATCTTGAAGATGCAATAGTCAAGTTGTGTAGCTAAGGTTAGTAATATTCTGATGGTTTTAAGCATGGTCATCGAAGAGCAAGTCTCATCGCAAGCAATGTCTTTTCTTCTGGTGTGCAGCTCATGGCTACGAACCGTGCTTTAAAGGTCTCTACCTTCTCATCAGGTTCCCTTTCTCTTGAAGATCAATTTACACCTTTACAGGTCTTACCCATATAGGTGGATCCTCGAGGATCCATAAACAACACTTATATATGAAGTCTACATTAGAATTTTATTGCTAACATCCATATATCCATGATATGATCTTCAGAAGCTTCATCACTTGAAGATCGATCATTGTCAGACTTCTCTGACACATGGAATCCTTCCTTAAACTCATTTGAAGAGGTATTAGTGTTTCATCTTTAATTTCCTTTCAGTTTCCAATTTCAGGAGCCTCATTATCTTCTCAAGATTAAATGAGTTCCTACACTTCAGTGTCATCTTGATTCTCAAGAGTCTCAGCCTCTAAGAATCACATTCTCAGAGATGAGATATTTTAAGAATCTCAAGGTCATAAAGTAGGTATCCAATACCATCCTTTATTTTCGTAATGAAGCAACACTCTTAAGTGCTAGATTCCAGCATGCATGGACCCTTATTAAGGATATACATTGTAGTCTCTACTACACATATATACCTGGAAACTAAGGGATAATTATGCTAAAATTCATCATTGATAAGATCATGTCACACATGATCCAATTGTATCTCCCTATAACTCTATTGAGTCAAGGTGTGTTAGGAGGATTGAGATAGAAATGATACTCATATCTCCATAAGGTATCCTTTGAATTCATCTAACACGTACAGGCTACCTAGATTAGATCAAATTCATTTTATCTTCCTTCAGACTTTGGTTCCAAACCAAAATTATGAAATCTTTGAACATTTCAAAGGTTTCTAATTGTGAAGGGAAGAAATCTCATGTCATACATAATCATCAATAGATATCATATATCCATAATGTTTACTATGATATAGATGATCCGCATACATCAATATGTATGGGATCCTGAATACCATGACATCTTACACCATTCCCAAAGAAGGGTGTATTGGACATTTTTCTTTGAATACAATATTCATAAGTATGTAAGATTTGAACCTTTAGATAATCTAAAGTTTCATCTCTCACTAGTCTATTGATCAAATCAACAGACAAATGTCCAAGGCTTGTTGTCAAATCATTATCAAATGATCTTTATCCTCCTATTGATCTTTTATGGTTTAATTTTAGTATTATAAATGTTAATGAACCATTCATTAATTTTCTAATGTAGTAGAGTCCACTAGATTTTAGATTACTATATGAAATATCTCCATCATAACTCTTTGTGATAGATTTATTATAGAATTCATGTTTATTTCCAACATTTAGAAATAAACAATAAGTGTATTCTAATATCTAGGTCATAGAGATACTCTCTAAGACTAAGGGCTCTCCCACTGAAATTATGAAGCCTTTCAATCCAATAAAGATTGTTGCAACAATTGCATCAGTATCCATGTGGATGACTATTAAACCTTTAAGATAAATTTCTAATTTTCTAATACATATGCAACCAACAAGTGTCATTAGAAGATTGAGATACAATTATTAGACTTTATCTAATTCAATAAGCAAGTCAATATCAATGATTTATGTAGATTATTCTGATGCTCTATCAGAGTCCTTCTCTAAGGATTCTAGACAGACTTGATAGATAAACTATCAACACATCAATTTATTGCAGTTTTGGCATTCATCCAACTCTTTGGATGTCATATGGAAGTCACAAAAGTACAGTCAACTCTTTGACTATCCTTCTCACTTGGGTCCAACCCATGCTTTCACTGCGCTCCCTTTATCTATAAACAACCATTGCTTAAGACTAAGGATCTCTTATGTTAAATTCAAAAGAATTCAATGTAAGAGCATTTCAACATTTATACATGCTTCATTAAATTAATACAATATTAATATTATGAAGCTTCATGAATGACAAGAGTATAGACAGTTGAATGATGACACTCATCATGTCTACATCCATCTAGACTCTTAAAACATTGGTTCAGGTAGGTATTCAAACAAGTTGAATACATCATCTCTTATAGAACCACCATTTTGCATGATGCAGTGAATCACGTCATTCATGATTAAATGTCAAGAGCACATATGTATGCCAGAACATCTTCTTAGATTTTATAAGGATTAATTGACAATTGCGATTATCATCGACATGTCACTTCCAAAGTACATCCGATGAGATCAAGACTATAGAGACATACAAACCCTAGGGTTGTAGTCCTACTATCTATTTAATTGTCATTCCTCAATATTGTGAGGAAACTTGCACATTGCAACCACATACATTATGTGTCCAATGCAAGTACAATATCTGGATCATGATCCCAATCCATGATATTTTAGTGGTTATTATTGAGTATAACATCGAGTGGGTTTAATGAAGGATTATCTGAAATAAGAAATTTGCATAATTATATAAATATATATTTTACTTTGATTTAGGAATTTTCATGTCAAAGTTGTCTTGCCTTGTCAACACGGAAAATTCATTCCCTCAATCACTTTCAATGTAAGAGATATACTTACCATCATATCTCAGCAATATCTGGGATCTCCTTCCTTATCTTTGTTACATCCCAATAATATGAGAATCTGTAACTCGGATAAAAAGAAGCGGGAACACATTCCGCCTTGCATGTCCAACTTGCATTCCCAATTCGGTCTTTAACACCTGGGCCCACCACCCCTAAGGCGATGTTGACTCGTCATTAATTGAACCAACCGTCAACAGGAAGAGTACTCTCTATACACAATCCAATATCTCCCCAATAATATGAGGATCTGATATTGGGGTCACTACATATACGACCTTACTCTTTCGAGAAGCAAAGAGCCCGATCCAGATGCGCTTGCATACAGGAGCTATTACTTCGAACAGACGTCTACTACATACAATCCCTGACGATGGAACCCTCCACCATGACGGGAGACCAAGGATGTTACATATGTGATCCTCTGCCTCATATTCAAATTTTAATTAATTATTATGAATCATATTCATATGATTAATTCTTCCAAGGGAAATAACAACTCTATTCATAATAGAGTGCTTCAATTGGACATAATTAATTTAATCATATTAAATTAATTATCAATCCAATTTTAATCAACAAACTCGATTGTTTTACTTGAATATATATGGTAATATCTCAAAGTATGTATTAATTCGAATTTTAATAACTAGAAAATACACCTTGATTTTCTCCAACATTATCAAGTCCCTACCCGCTGTCATGGCCTGTACAGACGAGAGTGGGACGGACCACATACATTGTAACCCGCAACCCCAATGCTCTCCGACTAGACACCATATCCACCTCAGGAAAGGATAATGCCAAATATATCAATTTGTACTTGAGATGATCATCGGTTCTTTAACCGAAATTATACCATATATTAATAATCAAAACATTTTTTATTATAAGGAAATTTCCTAGAGAAATTCCCAATCCTATTCAAGCAAGGAGTTTGATGATTGTGGTTCCAATTATGATCTAGATCAAATCTAATAAATTAATTGGTTGAGGCCAAGTCAATTAAGGAAATAATAATCATCCAATATTTCACAAATAATTTCGATGATTATTTCATGAAATCAATTTCAGTAATTGACAATCACATGGTTCTTGATTAGGATTGTAATTTCAGTAGTGACCCCTACTCACTAAAATTAACATATCACAATCAATTTAAATCCAAATTAGACAAACTCAATTTTCAAAGATTGCTAATTTGATTTAGGGCATAATTAAAGTAATATTTCACGCATTTCAAGGTGGATAAAAACAGTAATTAACTCATTAATCATGTTAAGATTCGCATTTCCCGCAACAGTGAATACATGTTCAATAAAACAACCATATATTGATCAAACGGATTCCAAATTACGTAAACTCAAATCCTATGGCTTACTTATTTAATAGGGAACAAAATCTAAATGATTAATTCGTGTTTAAATATTTTAAACATGGCCGAATCTATTCACTAAACAGATCTGCGAAAATCAAATGCGACAAAAACTTTCGCGACCTTAACGAACCCAAGTCGTCCTAGGTTTGCGGATCGTATCCGAAAACTTAGACCTAAGGCTCTGATACCTATTGAAAGATATGGTATAATCCTCAAGCGCCTCACGGATGCATGAGCGTCGTATCGAATACGACGAAGAACGACTAGTCAAACTAGTAGTTCTATGCAGCGGAAATTAAAATTTTTCATGCGACGAAAACACAAGATCCAAGAACACTTCTCGGATCGTTTCGTCTAAACCATAAATAAGTAATAGGATTACCTCTTTAAGCATGGTTGCGATCAAGTCTCTAAACGAAAAGACTCCTGTCTCAAGTTCGATTCGACGGAGGAGACGCTTGCGACACGGGGATGAACCGCGTGCTTCTCGCAATCCATGTTGATGATCAAAGCAGAGAATCTCCGGATCTCGACACACGAGATCCGACGTCTTCTTCACAAGCCAGGCACACTGAAGGAGACGGAGATCAACGAGGAAAGAGTCGGGCAGCATAACAACGACGCTGCGGTGATGGAGAACCTCTCTAGGGCATCCATGGTGGATGGCCACATAAGAAGGAGAGAGAGGGCTGATGTGTAGAGAGAAATAGTGAGAGATGTGATTCTCAAGCATTGTGTAAATAAGAGCAAAGGGGTGCCTCTCCTTTTCTAATATTTTGGGATCCATAGATCTCAATCCATGGGACAACACAAATCCAATGGCTCTCATTGATTGTGTTTCTTCCAAAGGCTAAGATTTTGTTCATAAAAAACCAACAACAATTAATTTAATAAAAATCAAATGTATAAAAAATATATTTTTATTCATATCAAATCAATCTCCAATAAAGAAATAGGAAGGAGGCAAGCCTCTTTCCATAAAGGGGGAGGACGTCTATGAGTCCTATAAGGACTTGGTAGTCGTCCCATCTCCTTATTAGGAAGGGAGCCTCCTTTCTAAGTTACATGAGATTGCATTATCTAATGATTCTCTCCAATATTTGCAACAACTTTTGTTGCAAATTATTTCACAAAAATGAATCCAATTTATTTTGTGAATATTGCAATCATGCCATTGGAAATTTGTGAATCACATTCACAACCTAAAATAAAATGTAAATTACATTTTCAATTTAATGTCCAATGTGAATCCAATTCACATCAACATTTAATTAACAAATATAAATTACAAATTTCTCTCTCTTATGTATTATAAATCACATTTATAATATATATGACTAATATGGATATTTCTATCCACATTATTCATATCCATGATAATTAAATGCGACAAAAACTTTCGCGACCTTAACGAACCCAAGTCGTCCTAGGTTTTCGGATCGTATCCGAAATCTTCGACCTAAGGCTCTGATACCTCTTGAAGTATATGGTATAATCCTCAAGCGCATCATGGAAGCGTGAGCGTCGTATCGAATACGATGAAGAACGACTAGTCAGACTAGTTGTTCTATGCAGCGGAAATTAAAATTTTTTATGCGACGAAAACACGTGATCCAAGAACACTTCTCGGATCGTTGCGTCTAAACCACAAACAAGTAATAGGATTACCTATTGAAGCGTGGTTGCGATCAAGTTTCTAAATGAAGAGACCTCCTGTCTCAAGTCCGATTCGACGGAGGAGACGCTTGCGACGCGAGGATGAACCGTGTGCTTCTCGCAATCAATGTTGATGATCATAGCGGCGAATCTCCTGATCTCGACACACGAGATCTGACGTCTTCTTCACAAGCGAGGCACACTAAAGGAGACGGAGATCAACAAGCAAAGAGTCGGGCAGCATAACGATGACGCTGCGGCGATGGAGAACCTCTCTAGGGCATCCATGGTGGATGGCCACATAAGAAGGAGAGAGAGGGCTGATGTGTAGAGAGAAATAGAGAGAGATGTGCTTCTCAAGCATTGTGTAAAGAAGAGCAAAGGGGTGCCTCTCCTTTTCTAATATTTTGGGATCTATGGATCTCAATCCATGGGACAACACAAAATCCAATGGCTCTTATTGGTTGTGTTTCTTTCAATGGCTAAGATTTTGTTGGTAAAAAACCAACAACAATTAATTTAATAAAAATCAAATGTATAACAAATATAATTTTATTTATATCAAATCAATCTCCATTGGAGAAATAGGAAGGAGGCAAGCCTCCTTCCATATAGGGGGAGGACGGCTAGGAGTCCTATAAGGACTTGGTAGCCGTCCCCTCTCCTTATTAGGAAGGGAGCCTCCTTTCTATGTTACATGAGATTGCACTATCTCATGATTCTCTCCAATATTTGCAATAACTTTTGTTGCAAATTATTTCACAAAAATGAATTCAATTTATTTTGTAAATATTGCAATCATGCCATTGGAAATTTGTGAATCACATTCACAACCCAAAATAAAATGTAAATTACATTTTCGATTTAATGTCCAATGTGAATCCAATTCACATCAACATTTAATTAACAAATGTAAATTACAAATTGCTCTCTCTTATATATTATAAATCACATTTATAATATATATGACTAATATGGATATTTCTATCCACATTATTCATATCCATGATAATTAAATCACATTTATGATCACATCACCCTCATGTATTCCCAATACCTGTACATCCTGCATACTGGAAGACTTAGAATAAACCCGAAGTATTAGATTAACTTTACATTGTCTACTTCAGGGTTCTATCAATAAGTTTCTCATTCGATCATTCGGAGTCGGTATCGATCATTTTCTTTCCAAAAGCGTATATCATACCTAGGTCTTGATCATATACTTTCCAAAAGTATATATCAAACCTACAAATTCAGTCAAGCTTCCAAAGCAAGATGACCATGCGCACTGAATTTGATTCTTCCCAATATCTCATGAGTGAGCTCATGTCTTCCGGTTCAATAACTTAACCTGTATGATCCCTTTTAGAGATCGTATTACTCATATGCCCTTATATGCACACCAGCACGTCGGTGTATAGACCTTGGTTAGGTCATCAATCTATTGGTCTGCCAAATGTACATACTTAGACATATAGTAACACATCTGTCTCCGGTCAGAGGATGTGTGCCTGTATCGTGACAATATACGATATCGGACTTTGGTTATATCGATCTCGTTAAGTCAACTCTTTGACCTTACTAATTTGACGCCTCCGAATCTCTATTCCTATGTAGAGGACATGCATCAAGAGGTCGGTCATATATCCGATCCAATGAGAAAGGATTGCCATCTCCTACTCAGGCTGGAGATCATCTCTTAACAATCATTTGACGGTACGTGATGAGTCCTCAATCTAACTCTTTAGATATTCATCCAAGCACCAGCCTCTATGATGCAACAGTTGAATCAACAGCTGTATGATCATCAAGATGGTCATGGTACATAACCCTAATTGTACTAAGAGGACCTATTATGCAAATTATTTATTCTTCATTTCAGATCAGGGAATGATATTTGCAATAATATTTATTGCATAATGGCTCGTCGTGGGCTTGCATGTCCAACAGGTGTGTCAATTGTGAACTTATGATTACTGGAAACATTTAGGTGGCACCAACAAGGAAGTCATACTTCAGTGTTGTGGGTAAAATCTTAAACTTAAGTGGGGTCTGAATGTGCTCTGTGACAACCTTTGCAACTACGCTGGGAGAAATTGAATGATCTGCATTATGTGAAATACCCACAGTGTCTATTGTAGGCTCAACAAGTAAAATCTCAAAAAGGTCTACAATGAATGATCTCTGCCTAGAAAGGAATGTCACAACAGGATGATTAAAATTCTCAAAAAATATCCGAGAAATCTCAGTAAGAGATATCTCATTAGCAATCTCACAAAAAGAATGTATCTCAGGAATCTTAGAATGTACCTACAAAAACTCAGAATGATCCTCAGATAATAACTCATACAATCCATCAGCTAACAACTCAGAGTGATCAACATGGGAGAAAAAATCGATTCTGCTTTCCATGTGTTCCTTCTAGGAAAGGAACTCCTATGTGTCCATGAATTCTATAAAAGATCTATATCTTGAAACTCATCAAGAAAATCACAGTCTTCATAATCTGTTGTAACTGTCTCTCTCTTATGATGTTGGTGGTGATGATGACGGCTTTGTATCTGAGATAGTCTCTATCTTAACATTGTCACTGAGGGAGTGAAATTTTATCTCTCTAGTAACATAATCAACTACCACTTCAACTGTTCAAAGGAATGACCAATCAACTAGGATCGAGGTATGGAGTTATAGTGCAGAGGTATCCATATCCATAACAAAAAAATCAACCAGGAATCTCATTCCTTGCACAATTACGACAACGTCCTTAAGGATATCCCTCCACCTCTTGATCGATCTATCAGCAAACTGAAGGATCATCTTGGTGGATCTAACGCAAACTCAGTGAGTAGCCAGGATGGCATGAGATTAATTCAGGATCCACTATCAAGAAGAGGATGACCAAACTATTGATCAAATATATGGCAACAAATGTGAGGTGCTCCCTTTTCTTTCGTCTGTTTCACTTTGGTTGCTGCTTTTGAGTACAATCCATGGTCTTAAGGAGTGTCATCTCTAAAAGGTTGTTCTGAAGTATCTCTAAAACTCCAGGATCAGACAATGCTAATTTTAGTTTTGGATTTTTCTGGTTTTATTTGAAGCTAACGTTAATGGATAGGAATCCAAAGAAACATCATGTTGTTCTTTTATCTTATTCATATCAGAGTCATCATATGCATGTGGATAATTAGAATTAGTTTGTATAGTGTTATCCAATACACGAGTAGAAGAAACAAGTGGAAAATAGATTGGGCTACTTGGTGTGCTTGTGGAGAAGAATACTGCACAATAGGTTTGTTCTCCTTCATAACAGACTCGACAATGTATCTTTGTTTATTCCCTTTTGGATTTTTCTGAATAGTTATGGTGAAATTGGTGGATATGGTGAAGAATATGGTGGTGATACTCCATGATTTGGAGCTGCAACACTAGATTGTTACTCGACTGGTGAAGAAGATGGTGATGTCGGTGTACCTCTCTCATTGGCTTGATTTCCCAATCCCAATTATTGTGTGGGCGGCTAAAATCTCTTAATGTTCCTGAGATGAATGGCGTCAGATAAACAAATAAAATCAACGGACATATCTATCTCAAGGGTGGGTGGGCCATGAGCTACCAGCTCCTTGCATATGATATTGATGGGATTGGCTTTGACTTGGGCAAGGACCAAAGTCTCCATGGTGTATGATGAGTCCGAGAAACCCTCTACTAATTTGTGGGAATTAACACGCTAAAATATCGGTGTGTCATTCATTATAGACGGGTAACTGAAATCAATCATGACATAACCACTTAATTATCAAGCAAATTTAATCGAAGTGGTTTGATGTTTGGGCAAGTCCCAAGGTTAAACTCGAAGATGTAAAGAACAACTTGGCTAATGTCTATCAAATTCATGCATGTTTTTTGAGACGGAAAATTTTTTATATTTTTTATGTTAATTTTTGAATGTCATTGAAAATGCAGACCAATTTTAAGGACTAGAGAAATTATTATTGATCAAACGATGTCCAAAAATTACAAAACATGGATAAGATGTTAATTATGATGAAAAGAATGACCCGGAATTTTTGGATGCAAGACGAATAAATAATGAATTTACGAATGCAAACAAGGTGAATTGTAATAATTAATTATAATAAATATTAAACCTACTTACTTTCAAGAATTTAATTTATCCAAGATATATCTATAAAAAAATACCTTAGAAAACTCTTAAACCTTAAAATTTTTGAGTAAAACCTATTAAAATATAATTTGAAATCTACAAAATGATTTTTATAGAGTGAATGATGCATGCTAATGTAATTCTTTTTACGAACTGTGAAATATAACTATTTCTATTATTGCTGATTTTTTTTGTGTTTTTTAGCAGTATTTAATTATCTATGGATTTCTAAGCAGAGACTAGGAAAATATGCGATATTCAGCAAGAATATTAATCACTAATTAATTACAGAGCATAAAACTATAAGGAGATTGCCATAATGTGAATAATTAATTGTAGAACAAAATTCTTATCTTTAAATAATAAACTAATGAAAAAAATATTGGTCAAATTACATAGGGAACATAGGGGTCTATATGCAAATACAATATTTAAATAAAATAAAGAAATGGACTAAGGGACTTGAATGTAATTACTGTACCCATGGGGGTCTTATGCAAAAATCCCTTGTGGTAACCTACAAAGCACGTTACCCTTGGAATGGTGGGCAACTTCTGGTAATTTAGCGGACAACCCATGCAGAGCACGTAAGGGGGCCTTGGACCTCACTCCTGAAATTGGGCAGCGTGGGGGATGTTCATGGAGCTTCTGATGTGGAGTCATGGTCAATGGCACGAAGATGAGCCCAGTGCAGAGCTCTAGAAAGCATATCTCAAAGGCCGATCACTCACGGGCGTCGACGAGGGTGGCTCTCCCCTAGAGATGAAGTCCAGCTGGAGATGATAGACGTGGCAGAGGAGACAACTGTTGTTGTTGAAAAGGCGAAGGGGCTCAAACACCTCCGGTCGAGGTCATCAATCGAAGGTGATGGCGCGGTGGTGATGATGGTAGAATCAAAGTGTCTCAATGGATATGACGTCCGGAGCTTGAGCTACGGGCAGAGTACACCACGTTGCAACGAGCCTATTAAGGATCAGATCTCGTCAGAGGAGGAGGGTGGCCCCCAGTCTATCACCACCATAGTTGGGTCCTTTGTAGATGTCGATCGATGAAAGAATTAGAGGGCAGTGGCGATGGTCGTTAAATAGGTGGTCAAAGAGGATTTTATCGGCTAATTGAGGGTGAATATTGAGAGATTAAGATATGAGTGATAGATAAGGAAAGGGGGACGGTGATTGATCGAGTGGAGATTTGATTGCAATCGGACGAGGGATGCAACCATATATAGAGGGAAGGAGATCGGGCTAAGGAGGGAGGCAACCTGATAGGATTCTTAGTGGGTGATTTTGGAAAGTTGGGGAGGAGTTTGTCAGAGGTAGGTGAAGAGAGAGGATCCATCCGATTGATCGAGATCACACGATCCTCGTGACGACATGTGGTAACATTTATTAATTATTATTTATTATCTCTTAAAAAACTAATAGATATTTTTAAAAAACTTAATAAATAATGAAATATTAAAAGCTCAAAAGATCGATGACATGTGGTGAATCTTGGAGCTGCAATGTCTCAGCCCTGAAAAATTTGAAAAATAAAAGAGATGAAAAATAGATTAGAAAATACAAACGACCTCGGATCGAAAAATTTTCTTCTTGAAATTTCTCATCTCGATGAGATATACAACTTTCATGAAGAAACCAAAACCAAAATAGATCATTTGCACAAAGTTATATTTTTGGGGTACTCTTTGTATATAGAATACCTTGATTTTTGGGTTTTGTAATGTTTTTGTCATTTTAATTAAGATAAAAATCGAGAAAAAATATGATAAAATCAAAGATAAATATTTACACATCACTATAATTTTTTGGAATTTTGGGAAGTTGACTTATTTTTCTTGAGATTTTTGGTAGCTTTGTGTAGATCTTGTTGTGCCCCTACGAATATGACATCCTTTTTTCCGTACATGTTTTGGGGTTTTAGAAAAAATTGTGCCAAGTAGGGCATCCCTTTTCTGAAGCTTTATTTCAACCCATACTCCTATCTTCAGATGACCATGCTACCTGAAAAGAAACTTAAATAGTCTTCAAACACCCCATCTAAAGTGAGCTAAGTGCATAGTATGAGAGTACAAATTAATTCCCAATTCAAGAGTCATACCCAGAATGAGGTGACCAGTTTAGACAGTAAGAGTCAAATTCTGCACATTGTCATGTGAACTCAAGGAATTAATTCAAAGCCTAAAGATTCTAAAATTGAATATTAGGTGGATTAAGGTCAAGTTAGGATCACTCTCGATTTTTGCTCATAACTCGGTTTAGAACCTAAGGACTTTTCACAAATGCATAAGTATGAAGTGCATATGCTGAAATGCAAATTTGTTTATGAGATTTTTAGAGCCTTTTCTTCCCCTTTTTAATGCAAGATGGTTTTTTTTCAAAAATGAATAAAAAGTCATTTTTCATTTGAATATTAGGTGGATTAAGGTCAAGTTAGGATCACTCTCGATTTTTGCTCATAACGCGGTTTAGAACCTAAGGACTTTTCACAAATGCATAAGTATGAAGTGCATATGCTGAAATGCAAATTTGTTTATGAGATTTTTAGAGCCTTTTCTTCCCCTTTTTAATGCAAGATGGTTTTTTTTTCAAAAATGAATAAAAAGTCATTTTTCAAAATGCACGCAGAATTAGTTGCAAAATACAAAGTAAGTTATTAATTTTTTTAGCTTTTATAAGTTAGTTACCCACTCCACAAATAAGAATGTAGACTTACATGAAAGTACGAGCTATGGGTAAAACATATATAGAGTATATACACACCCCCTATACTTAGCAGAAGTTATGCCTCATGGCACAAGAAGCGTAGAGAAGACATAGCCCTGGCTAAGCGTATGAGAGTGAAAAAGAAAAAATAAATAGAAATCGATCAACCCCCCTATACTTAGGCCTGGAACAGTGTAAGTCTAAAGGAGGAGCGGAAAATTAGGCATACAAGGGGATAATTAAATGAGGAGAGTATATACAACAGGAATCGGGTCCCCTATACTTAGGATCTGGTCAGCCTAAGCATAGAAGAAGTGCGGAAGTGGGCGGTCGATGGCAGAAGTGGATGAAGAAAGTGGAATATACATATGGCATCAGTCCCCCCGTATACTTAGGCCTTGGCC
Organism: Ottelia alismoides; assembly: GCA_037367405.1. Lineage (NCBI taxonomy): Eukaryota > Viridiplantae > Streptophyta > Magnoliopsida > Alismatales > Hydrocharitaceae > Ottelia > Ottelia alismoides. The sequence continues at coordinate 811,281 of JAZKJV010011285.1, read as the reverse complement.
TAAGTAGAGGAAGAAGAAGTACAAGGGAGATGATGGGATCAAGAGGGAGGGATGCCGATGATTAAGGAGGTTTTCAATAGATATTTTTGAGAGCCTGTGGCAGGAGATCATAACGATTGAAATGAGATGAAGAAGATGAGTCCCAACTATCATTGGTGTTATCCTTAGAAGATTCATGTAGGAGAGTGCTTTGAAAGGAAGAAGATGAATCATATGAGTCAGATGATTCCAAGCCCTCGTCGAAGGTAAGGGTTGAACTCAAGGAACAATACGTGACAACACAAAATATTATTTATAAATAAATAATAAATAATATAATATAAGTATAGATGTATATAACTGCACATTATTTACTTATGTTTTTGTATGTTTTTATTTTAATTTTTTTCTTTTTTTTATAATTTATATTTTATTTTTTTAAATATTTATTTCATAAGTTCTATTTTATTATATTTATCTTTGATATGTTTTGAGTTTTAACTTAAAAGATATGGGTTTGTGAAGTTTGGTTTTTGACTTTTTATTTTGTGTATAAACTTAACACTGTATATTATTTTTTGTATAAACTCAATTTTGTATTTTTATTTAGATTATTATCTACAACTTTTATGTACAAAGTTTCTTTATTTTATGAATAAACAATAAAAAATGAATTAAGTGTCAAAATGCATAAATAAAGATTGAATAAATGGCATTTTTATTGTATTTTTTGGCCCTTACCCCCCCCCCCACTTTATTCCTTGTCGATCAAGTCAATACTTGACTTGGTCTTGGGGTTGAAGGTCATAAAATATTTTCAGTATTTTATTCTTTTTTCTTTTCTTCTCTTTATTCTATAATTTTGGTATTAAAAACGTTATTTTACATACAAATAATACAATAAATAGTTAATGCTATTATGTACAAATTGAGGCTATTTACATGCATTACCTAGGGTTTTTAAGGCCAAAATGATACATTAAAGGCTATGAAATAGAGATTCATCACCCCCCTATACTTGCCTTTGATAGTCCCTAACAAACACTTATGCAATAAGTACGGAAAGAATAAAGAAGGAAAGAAAACAAAATAATATATAGAATAAATGAAATTGATTTTGATAATAAACTTGTATGTGCAAAATCAAATATTAGAGCTCAGGTTAGACCTGTATGTGAGAATGTGTGTGGAACCTGGTCGGGAACCAAATTTAAAACACCATAGCCTTCGAGAGTCACAAAAAACGGTTTAAACCACCTCAATAATCAGGTCAGAACTAACCTACATCATACGCACACCCTTATGACTATGAAGCTAACTTGTACAGTGTAAGTGATAGTGGCTCTCTCCAACTGGAATGACAAAGCAACTGACTTCCATAATGGCAACCCAATGATTCCCCAATCCAACACTTTGTCCTCGAGGAACAACATAATCCCTTCCAAGTTCAAGTGACATCCAACTCAAGAGGAGGATGTGAAGAAAATAATGGACAGTAGCCAGTGTAGCTACCTATCCTGGGATGCATGACTAGTGTAGTCAATTCATTCAGGTACAGACTCACATGGTACAACTTTGATTTTTTTTCAAACAATATAAATACTTTTTTCACGATATTTCTACGAACATTTTCAAAACCAATTACAAAAAGGTTTTCAAATCAATTATTTTACAAAAAGAAAGAATTTTTGCAATCAAAATATCTTTATGAAGGTTAAAAAATTCCATAAAAAGTTTTCTGAAGGGTTCACACCATTTTTCAAACCATTTTGCAAAAATATTTTTAACCTTATTAATCAATATATACAAAAAGAATTTTGAGGATTTAGAAGCATTATTAATTGATTTTTAATGAATTAGCCATTTATTAATAATAATACAAAAGCACAAGTTATGGATAAAGTATATATAGAGTATAAACAACCCCTCTATACTTAGCATGAGCTATGTCCTCGTAGATCGAAAAGAGAAAGAGAAGACATAACTCGTACTGAGTATAGAAAAGCATATACTACAATGACTGAAAGAATACGAAATGAAAAAATGAAGAGATAAATGAATAAGAAGGTGATTGACCCCCCTATACGTAGGATCAAGTAAATCTAAGTATAGTAGACTGTACACAAAGTAGGGAGGGTTAAGGGTGGGAATAAATAGATCACGGCTTGAGTTGTATCCCCGTATACTAAAGGTGAGATATCCCTAAGTATAGAAGAGCAAATCAACAAGAGAGGAGACAGTGGAGGGGATGAATATGGGATACATACCCATATACTTAAGACAAGGTACGTCCTAAGTACAGAAAACTGACACAAAAGGATGACACCTTTTCTATAAAAAAAGAAAAATGAAAAGGAAAGGAAGAAAAGAAGAAAAGACAGAGATATATAGATCGATGAAAAGATCATAGAGGATGTACGCATCACTCCCCCTATACATAGGTAAAGGATCCTAAATATAAGCAACGACATGAGTGATGGAATAGAACTGAGAATGAACAATACGGTGTGTATCCCCCTTATACTTAGGACAAAGTATGTCCAAAGTATAGATGCACAGATATGGCAAAAGATATGGGGGACACAAGACATACGGAAGAAAGAAGGAATAGAATATACAACATATATATACAAGTAAAGAATGTGAAGTGCATGATGGTATCAGGTAAGCGAATACCATGCTCTCGTCATTGTCTCCCTGTGAGAACGTGGACACAGTCAGACAGGGACAAGACACCCGGGTATGCAATCAATTGGGTGTCAGCTACCGGGGACAAGAGATCAACAACTAAACTAGGGACCGATAGCAAAAGCAGAAAATCAGCTCATAAGAAAGGAATTGGAGATCATATCCGATACCGTAAGACATGGAGGAAAAGTGAATAGTACAGACTCCTCCAAGTAAATCATAGTCTCAGAAAGGTCTAAAAAGTGAAGAGCACGAGACTCTCAGTTCTACGTGATGTCCAGTGGTCATAAGATCTGAAAGTCACAAGAATATACCAAACAATGCAAGACGTGGCTCAACCTTGTGAGTGTCCTTGAGGTGAGCAGACGCAAAGATCTCAGAATAATCAGAAAACTCGGTTCCACGCTCCAACAGAGAGGAGACACAACCAGGAAGGAGATCGAGCACAAAAATCATCAGACTTGACTTTGTGCTCCACCACATGGGAGACATCAGAATGAAGCTGAGTACCAAGAAGATGATGTACCATCCTGTAGATAGCCCGCGCAGAGCAATACATGCTATTTAACAAATAATCAGACGGAGCTCGCTCTTACGAGGGTCGTCAAGGTGCGATGACTCAAGCGAGTCAGAACCATCAGACGGATCAACAGAAACGGTCTCGGTAGGTGATAAATCATCTATTTGTGGAAGAGACCAATAGATCAAGACAATGTGACAGCGTCCCATAGAGAACCCTCGAGGAGCATACTGCCAACTAAGCATCGAATAGTCAGATAAAGATGGCTCATACTTGTGAGGACCGTCAAGGAGAGCAGACTCAAAGGAGTCTAGGAAGATAGGTCCCAAGATCCGACCGATCGGATACAACAAAAAGGCAGTGGGTACTAGGAATATATTAGACGACTCAATTTCGTGCTCCAACAGAAAGGAGACACCATCAACAAGGGGAACCGAGCGTAAATAAAGTATTGTACTTTACCGCAGATAGTCCTCTGGGAATAATACAAGTTAATCAGTGAATAGTCAGATCAAATCTCATCCTTACGAGAGTCGTCAAGGAGAGAGGAGTCAAAGGAGTCAATCAGAATGGTCATGGTAGCCGCAGATCGACTGCCTAGCAGAAGAGACAACAAACCAAACAAGGTGTCAAAAGGCTCTCATAGATAACCCTCGAAGAGCACTATGAACTAGGCAAGGAATAATAAGAAATGTGAGAGTCATCCTTGCAAGGACCTTCAAGGAGAGAAGACTCAAAGGAGTTGGGGAAATTGGCCTCGTGCACCTACAAATCAGGAGCACGATCAGTAGGGAGGCCAAATAGTCAAACCAGACAACTCTAATTGTGCTCCAAGAGAGAGGAGACACAACCAGAGAAGTGGAACCAACAGTAAAGAACATGTCACATCCACCCGCAGACAGTCCTCGAGGAGAAATACGAACTAGGTCAATCAAGTCATGGGATTGTTGTCATCAAATCTCATGTCCTCAAAAGCAATCAATCAATCAGTCATCAGGATTGCCTAAGATCATGCGAGGGACAAAAGATTCAATTTCATCAATAGCAATGCGCTCCCTCGAACCAATCCAATCAGCTGAGGTGTCACAAAATATAAGCATAAATCCTCGAGGTGCCATAGGTGGATGATAGAATCAGGAGATCAGGGATGGGACAATCAAGAACATGAGACATCAAATCCACACACAATCACTATGAAGTCTGAATCAAAATAATGAATCAATCCTCAAAATCAATACGGGAGGGATCCTCAAAATAGATAGATCAGTCAAAGCTCATGAAATCGTTATCAAATCATAAAAATATGTCATATCCTCAATCCAGTGTGCAAAATCAAAAATCCTCAATAAATAATCACACCTAGTGATGGTGCATCATGAAAGTCCTCAATAATCTCCTATGCACATATCGAGAGTCAAGTCTACCAAGAGTAGAGGATATCAATCTCACCACCCCTAAAACATGCCCAACTTACTCGAATAATCAATGTAAGTCAAAATCCTCGAAGTGGGCTACATCTAAATGCACAATAAAGGGATGATACAGGGGGACACAAGGAGTGTGGGTGAGATGAAGGTGGCCACATCAAAATTGTTGTTCACGGAGAGGGTCTCCTCGAACTGGACTAGATGGGGGTGATATGGGCAAGGAGAGAAGCCGCAAAATGAAACGAAGATGATGAAGCTCAAGACCTAATATCACGACTCGATGCAAATGAGGAGATGCATGTATAAGAGAGGTAGAGAGACCCAACGATGAAAAATAATGACTCACACGGGTGGGACCACAAAAACTCAAAGAAATGAAAATGTGAATGGACTCACAATCAATACACAAAGCAGACCCCCAATTCACCTACTCAACACAGTGAAGACCAGGATGTGATCTTTTATCTTGTCGATTTTAGAGTTAGGTGATCATCGATAAGTTGTACACACTGAAGATAGGCTTGGGATTTGGGCACTTATCCTTAGAGTGTACATAGGAATAAAATGCGTATACAAGGAGGGGGTTGCTCTCCCCAAGACAAAGAATCCATTACATTTATTTTAGAGATCTAGTAGAGTTAGCAGTCCTGCTTTTATTTTGGTTATCACCTTTTTTTGCTTCTTTTTAAATGTACATGCCTAACGAGGTTTCCAATTCCACTAACATCCTAGGTGATCCAAACTAGGGGGAGAAGATCGGAAAAGCCATGCAAGTCGGAAATCGATGACACATGCAAAATCAGAAGACCTACAATGCTTCCCAGCTCTTTCCATGTAGGATGCATAACAGAATTGAAAACAGAGACTATATGAGATGCAATCCGATGAAATCGTCGTAGGTCAGAAATTGCTATTATCGTGAAGCACCATATGTCAATTATTTGGAAACAAACCCTATGGTCTGATCATGTAGACGTCTTGGTGTCCAGCACAATGGGTCTTGCCAGTGTTGTATGACATCTCTCATAGTGCATGAGTTCGAATCCAAATAAAAATTATTATTTGACTAAGTACAGAAGCGCATCTATAGGTACAAGAAAATATATTAGGGGTTTTGGACCTTAATCTATGGGCAATCAATTTCTATTTTAGGGCTCATACACTCAAAATATTAAAAATGATCTAAAAATCAAAAAAGCATCAAAACCATTGATGCCCCCGAGGGAACAATCCCTCGGGCACTGGACCTCTACAAGTCAAAGAGTGGAGAGTCCGAATTATTACAATTACAGAGTCAATCTTTCACATAAATATAAATAATAAATAAGCAAATAAATTGTTCTTTAAAATTCTCCTCTGCTCGGCCTTTGATGCTCTCTCCTGCCGGCATGAATCAAAAGGCCGGCCCCATCTTGCTTGGGTGCATAGGTCCTCTTGAGAAAACCTCCATTGCATAATGGTCACTCACTTCAAATTCACACAATGAAGACGGTTAGAATAGTTGACAACAATATCAAATAATAATGAAAATAAATAAATAAATTGAAAAATAAATAAATGAATGAACACGATATATAAGACAAAATGAAATAATCTCCTACAACACGGCATTGCTCCCCGGCAACGACATCATTTGTAAACAAGAAAAATAAGCCAAAGTTGTGTCATTCCACAAGGTGGAAGGACAATCGATGATGTGACCTCAGACAAAATCTCTCGATTAATCAATGGATAACCGACAACATGAATGAAGCAATAAAATAGCAAAAATGTGGAGTTAAAATTTATTATAACTCAATAGTAAAAGTGTATAGTTGTAAGTACATGTAGAGGTCGAAGACTGGGAGCAAATGGGAGGAGGAGGCAAAAAGATGCACGAAACTTTATCTTTTAAATTTTATCCTATTTATTGTTTTTTAGGGTTTTTAATTATATGTTTTTTTATTTTATTTTTGGTTTTATATTTTTGAATTTTCTTTTCATATTTTTCCAATTTTTAAAATTATATATATACATATATATATGTATATGTATAACTATAATATAGTATATATAGATACTATAATACATAAATATGTAAAAATAGAAAAAATACAGTAAATATAATGTTTTTTATTTTATATTTTTCTATTTTTTGTTTTTATTTTTCGGAATTTTTGCTAATTTTTATATATACCAAATAAGGGAGTAAAAAGTAAGTCCAAAAAGTAAGTCCAAATAATCGGAAATAGATTTGGGTTTTAAAAACAAAAAGTAAGTCCAAAAAGTACCTACGTTAATTTTAGTATATAAATAATAATATATATAGATAATTATAAAACATAAAGAATTATTTTTGGTATTTTTATAGAATTTTTATAATTTTTTGTTGTATTTGGAGCTTTCTGATTTTTATCATATTTATTTTTATATTTTAGGGGTTTTCATTTTTTGGACTCTATATATAAAAATATAAACTTTATACTTTTTTTGCATTTTTTAAAAACTTTTTGATATTTTTGGTATTTTATAGGTTAAACATGGAATATATGTGCTCTATTACATTTTTAACAAATAGATTAAATGCAAAAAATGCAAAATAAAAATTTCGGTGTGAATCTATAAGGTATGGAGAATTTAACGTTATTTTTATGATTTTTTAGGCGAACGCTAGGTGTTTTCAATAAATAGATAAATAGCATAAAAATACATATCCTGATAGCGGCATATTTTCAAGAAAAATATACTTTTGGGGCTCAAATGCAAATTTGCCAAAAATATAGAAGGTTACTTTCATTTAACTGAACTATTTAATAAATACAGATTCCACCAAGGGTATACATGCAAATTGCTCAGCTCACGTGGATGACACGTGAGCTGAGCCGGGATGAACCTAATTGTAATTATAGCAAGTATAAGATCATGCGAGGGACAAAAGATTCAATTTCATCTATAGCAATGCGGTCCCTCGAACCAATCCAATCAGCTGAGATGTCACAAAATATAAGCATAAATCCTCAAGGTGCCATAGGTGGATGATAGAATCAGGAGATCAGGAATGGGACAATCAAGAACATTAGACATCAAATCCACACACAATCACTATGAAGTCTGAATCAAAATAATGAATCAATCCTCAAAATCAATATGGGAGGGAACCTCAAAATAGATAGATCAGTCAAAGCTCATGAAATCGTTATCAAATCATAAAAATATGTCATATTCTCAATCCAGTGTGCAAGATGAAAAATCCTCAATAAATAATCACACCCAGTGATGGTGCATCATGAAAGTCCTCAATAATCTCCTATGCACATATCGAGAGTCAAGTCCACCAAGAGTAGAGGATATCAATCTCACCATCCTCAAAACATGCCCAACTTACTCTAATAATCAATGTAAGTCAAAATCCTCGATGCGGGCTACATCTACAAGCACAATAAAGGGATGATATGGGGGACACGAGGAGTGTGGGTGAGATGAAGGTGGCCACATCAAAATTGTGGTTCACGGAGAGGGTCTCCTCGATCTGGACTAGATGGGGGTGATATGGGCAAGGAGAGAAGCCGCAAAATCCAATGAAGATGATGAAGCTCAAGACCCAATATCACGACTCGATGCAAATGAGGAGATGTATGTATAAGAGAGGTAGAGAGACTCAATGATGAAAAATAATGACTCACACGGGTGGGACTGCAAAAACTCAAAGAAATGAAAATGTGAATGGACTCACAATCAATACACAAAGCAGACCCCCAATTCACCTACTCAACGCAGTGAAGACCGAGATGTGGTCTTTTATCTTGTCGATTTTAGAGTTAGGTGATCATCGATAAGTTGTACACACTGAAGAGAGGCTTGGGATTTGGGCACTTATCCTTAGAGTGTACATAGGAATAAAATGCGTATACAGGGAGGGGGTTTCTCTCCCCAAGACAAAGAATCCATTACATTTATTTTAGAGATCTAGTAGAGTTAGCAGTCCTACTTTTATTTTGGTTATCACCTTTTTTTGGTTCTTTTTCAATGCACATGCCTAACGAGGTTTCCAATTCCATTAACATCCTAGGTGATCAAACTAGGGGGAGAAGATCGGAAAAGCCATGCAAGTCGGAAATCGATGATGCATGCAAAATCAGAAGACCTACAATGCTTCCCAGCTCTCTCCGTGTAGGATGCATAACAGAATTGAAAACAGAGACTATATGAGATGCAATCCGATGAAATCGCCGTATGTCAGAAATTGCTATTATCGTGAAGCACCATATGTCAATTATTTGGAAACAAACCCTATGGTCTGATCATGTAGACGTCATGGTGTCCGGCACAATGGGTCTTGCTAGTGTTGTATGACATCTCTCATAGTGCATGAGTTCGAATCCAAATAAAAATTATTATTTGACTAAGTCCAGAAGCGCATATATAGGTACAAGAAAATATATTTGGGGTTTTGGACCTTAATCTATCGACAATCATTTCCTATTTTAGGGCTCATACACACAAAATAATAAAAATGATATAAAAAGCAAAAAAGCATCAAAACCATCGAGGCCCCCAAGGGAACAATCCCTCGGGCACTGGACCTCTAGAAGTCAAAGAGTGGAGAGTCCAAATTATTACAATTACAGAGTCAATCTTTCACATAAATATACATAATAAATAAGCAAATAAATTATTCTTCAAAATTCTCCTCTGCTCGGCCTTTGATGCTCTCTCCTGCCGGCTTGAATCAAAAGGCCGGCTCCATCTTGCTTGGGTGCATAGGTCCTCTTGAGAAAACCTCCATTGCGTAATGGTCACTCACTTCAAATTCAAACAATGAAGACTGTCAGAACAGTTGACAACAATATCAAATAATAGTGAAAATAAATAAATAAATGGAAAAATTAATAAATGAATGGACACGATATATAAGACAAAATGAAATAATCTCCTACAACACGGCATTGCTCCCCGGCAACGACATCATCTGTAAACAAGAAAAATAAGCCAAAGTTGTGTCATTCCACAAGGTGGAAGGACAATCGATGATGTGACCTCAGACAAAATCTCTCGATTAATCAATGGATAACTGACAATAAGAATGAAGAAATAAAATAGCAAAAATGTGGAGTTAAAATTTATTATAACTCAATAGTGAAAGTGTATATTTGTAAGTACATGTAGAGGTCGAAGACTGGGAGCAAATGGGAGGAGGAGGCAAAAGGATGCACAAAACTTTGTCTTTTAAATTTTATCCTATTTATTGTTTTTTACGGTTTTTAATTATATATTTTTTTATTTTATTTTTGGTTTTATATTTTTGAATTTTCTTTTCATATTTTTTCAATTTTTAAAATTATATATATATATATGAGTATATGTATATGTATAACTATAATATAGGATACATAGATACTATAATACATAAATATGTAAAAATAGAAAAAATACAGTAAATATAATGTTTTTTATTTTATATTTTCTATTTTTTGTTATTATTTTTTGGAATTTTTGCTAATTTTTATATATACTTCAAGTCAAAAATATTCCAAATAAGGGAGTAAAAAATAAGCGGAAATAGATTTGGGTTTTAAAAACAAAAAGTAAGTCCAAAAAATACCTAAGTTAATTTTAATATATAAATAATAATATATAGATAATTATAAAACATAAAGAATTATTTTTGGTATTTTTATAGATTTTTTATAATTTTTTGTTGTATTTGGAGCTTTCTGATTTCTATCATATTTATTTTTATATTTTAGAGGTTTTCATTTTCTGGACTCTATATATAAATATATAAACTTTATACTTTTTTGCATTTTTAAAAACTTTTTGATATTTTTGGTATTTTATAGGTTAAACATGGAATATATGTGCTCTATTACATCTTTAACAAATAGATTAAATGCAAAAAATGCCAAATAAAAATTTCGGTGTGAATCTATAAGATATGGAGAATTTAACGTTATCTTTATGAATTTTTAGGCGAACGCTAGGTGTTTTCAATAAATAGATAAATATCATAAAAATACATATCCTGATAGCGGCATATTTTCAAGAAAAATATACTTTTGGGGCTCAAATGCAAATTTGCCAAAAAATATACAACGTTACTTTCATTTAACTGAACTATTTAATAAATACAGATTCCACCAAGGGTATACATGCAAATTGCTTAGCTCACGTGGATGACACGTGAGCTGAGCCAGGATGAACCTAATTGTAATTATAGCAAGTATAGGGCCCTATTTGCAAAATGTCCAATTTATTCTACACGCAACATTCTTTTTATAGAATTAACTAATAAAATACAAAAAAAGCTGGGGCGAGGTTTACAATTTACCCCATAATAGGTGCAATAGGACGGTGGCGATTTAGCCACTTATCCACATGTCGCTCATTGGTGTCCCGATGATGGATCACGGCTAGACAGCTTGGATTAGATCAACGAGATTGATATTGCGGTCGAGACGTGGCATCATCCAAAGGTGAGGATAAAAACTAGGTCGGCATTCTTGATCGAACGATCATGGAGGGCTCAGAAAAAAATTGAGCAAAAACTCGTTGGAGGCAAGTTTCTATCAGCTCCCCTGAGCTCATCCCGTGCACAAAGTTGCTTCATCCTGCCTATGTGTGAGGGGCATCAAAATCCACCAGCGATCGCCCGAGCAGCTACGCGAGGTCGAGCAATAATAGGCCTCCCAAGTACCTACAAATTCTACAGAAATGACTACAGACGGAGTCCTCGTCCCACCCATCCCTACAAGTAAAGCATACAAGCAAGAAAGGAAGGGTCCAGAGGTGTTATTTGGCGTAGGTGGGCATAGGTATGGTGGCACTATTGGACATTCGAGCCCACGACGAGCCACTATGCGATAAATGTTATTGCAAATATCATTCCCTGATCTGAAATGAAGAATAACTAATTTGCAAAATAGGTCCCTTAGTACAATTACAGTTATGTACCATGTCCATCTTACTAATCATACAACTGTTGATTCAACTATTGAATCATAGAGGTTGGTGCTTGCATGAATATCTAAAGGGTTAGATTGAGGACTCATCAAGCACCGTCAAATGATTGTTAAGAGATGATCTCCAGCCTGAGTAGGAGATGGTTGTCCTTTCTCAGTTAGGCTGATATCTGTCCAACCTCTTGGTATAAGTCCTCTGCATTGGAATAGAGATTCAGAGATGTTAGATTTATTAGGTTAAAGAGTTGACGTAACAAGATCGATATAACCAAAGTCCTATATCGTATGCTGTCATGATATAGGCACACATCCTCTGATTGGAGACAGATGTGTTACTATATGTCTAAGTATGTACATTTGACAGACCAATAGGTTGATGACCTAATCAAGGTCTATACATCGACGTGCTAGAGTGCATACAATGGCATATGAGTAATATGATCTCTCAAAGGGATCATACAAGTTCATTACTGAGTTGGAAGACATCAGCTCACTAATGAGATATTGGAAGAATTAATTTCCGTGCACAGTCGTCTCGCTTTGGAAGCTTAACTAAATTTTTAGGTTTGATAAATAATTTTGGAAAGTATATGATCTAGACCTAGGTATAATATATGTTTTTGGAAAGTATATTATCGATACTGATTCCTAATGATCAAATGACAAACTTACTGATAAAACCATGAAGTAGACAGTGTAAAGTTGATATAATACTTCAGATTTATTCCGAGTCTTCTAGTATGTAGGATGTACATGTATTGGGAATAGCTGAGGGTGTTGTGATCATAAACGTTTGTATAACCATGACGTTCCTAGGGAGTGATGAAATGGGTCTGGAATTTACTGACTCCTCTCAGTAGAGAAGTAATCTGATCTTGGTCCAAATGTGTGACATAGATCTGAATGTGATTGATATGCAATGAAAAGATTAGATTTGCGGTCTTGATTAATCAAGCATCTATGGGAGGCCCGAGATCTGGATTTGAGATATGATCTCAATATCTAAGTCACTATACATGGAACAATATAATCATCATGTCCTTATCTCCAACTATCTGCAGAGAAAGCGAATTATCCTTGAAAGAGTTCAATAATTTCATTGTAGATATGTGTATCTGAGCATTGAGAAAAGTATAATCAAATGTGATTTAATTATCATGAATAATATGAATTTAATTCATATTATAAAATAGTTATCTTAAATACTTAAATGTGATTTAACTATCAAATATGTAAATAATGTGAATGTGATTCACATTGTTTGGGCACATGAAAATAGAGATCTAAGATGATTAAATGTGATCTAATTATCATGGATATGAATAATGTGGATAGGACTATCCATATTAACCATATATATTATAAATGTGATTTATACTATATAAGAGAGAGCTATTTGGAATTTACATTATTAATTAAATGTTGATGTGAATTGGATTCACATTGGACATTGAATTGAAAATGTAATTTACATTTTTTGGGTTGTGAATATGACTCACAAAATTTTCAATGGCAAGATCGCAATGTCTACAAAATAATTGTGAATTATTTTTGTAGAATAATTTGCAACAAAAATTGTTGCATAATCTTGGAGACTGCATTATAGAAATGAGAGCCACATTCCATATACATGGAGTGGACGGCCACCACTCCTATTAGGAATGTGAGGCCGTCCTCTCCTTCCAACATGGAAGGAGGCACTCTCTCTCCAATGATCTCCACGAGATCTTCGTTTAATTTAGTGATTGAACTATATTGATTTATTAATATATATTTGATATAAATTAAATTATTTTTTGTTGTATTTCTACAACAAAATCTTGATCATTGAAAGAAACAAAAATCAATGTAAGCCATTGGATTTGTGTTGTCCCATGGATCCCAAAATATTATAACATGAGAGGCACCCCATGCTCTTCTAAGTTAACAAGTTAGACAACAAAGTCTCTCTCTCTACATGCCTACTCTTTCTCTCTCATGTGGTCGTCTACCATGGATGCCCTAGAGGGATTCTCCATTGCCGCATCATCGTCGTTATGTTGCCCGATCGGTTGCTCATGGATCTCCATCTAATTCGGCGTGCCTTTCTCTGAAGAAGACATCATATCTCATTTGTTTATATCAGGAGATCCGTGGCTTGGATTATCATCATGGATTGCGAGAAGCATGCGCCCCATCCACGTACTCGCAAGTGTCTCCTACGTCGGATTGGACTTGAGACAGGAGGTCTCCTCGTTTAGAGACTCGATCACAACAACGCTTCAAGAGATAATCCTATTACTTGTTTGTGGTTTTGACGAAATGATCCAGGAAGCGTTCTTGGATCATTTGGTTTGTTACATGAAAAAAAAATTAATTTCCGCTGCATGGAGCAACTAGTGCGACTAGTCGCTCCCGATAGCATATGATGTGATCCTCACGCTTCCGTTATGCACTCATGGATAAAATCATGTCCTTCAAGTGGTTTCAGAGGCTTAGGTCGAAGGTTTTGGATGTGATCCATGAACCGAGGATGACTTCGGTTCATTAGGGTTGCGAAAGTTTTCTTGCATTTCTTTTTCGCATCTCTATTTTGTGACTATTTTCGGCCCTGTTTATTTCATTTAAACACGAAAATAATTATTGTATTATGTTACCCATTAAATAAGAAAATGGTAAGATTTGAGTTTACGTAATTTGGATTCCGTATGCTCAAGATATGATCATTTGAATGAACAAGTATCCAAAGTTTCGCGGACTGCGGATCTCAATGTAATTAAATAATTAATTGAGGATATGAAACGAATTGAAATGCATGCAAATCACTTAGGTTCTATTTCAAATCAAATTAGAAAACATTAGAAACTTACTTTGCTTAATTTGGTTTTCAATTGATTGAGATATGGTATTTTTAGTAGAAAAGGGTTGTTGCTGGAAATACTTTCCTAATCAAGAACCTAGTGATTGTCATTTAAGAAATTAGTGAAATTAAACGATTAAGTTTGCTGGAATAATTATGTATAAATTTTTGTGAAATATTCTAAGATAATTATTTCCTTAAATGGTATTGCCCTAACCAATAATTGATTAGATGTGATCTAGATCACAAATTGTTTACATGATCCACATGATCTACTTTCCAACAAACTTGTTACTTGAATATGATTTGGGATTTGTTTAGCAACTCTCATTATAATGTTAATTAAAATTATTTTGATTATTATTATATGGTATAATTTCGATTGAAAAACTGATGATCATCTCAAGTACAAAGTGATCTATTTTGCATTATCCTATCTCGAGGCGGATATGGTGTCTAGTCGGAGAGCGTTGGGGTAGCAGGTTGCACAGTGTGCGGTCTATCCCACTCCCGTCGGTACTGGCCATGATAACAGGCAGGGTTGGTATAATGCTTAAGAAATCATGATGTATTTCTAATTATTAAATTTGAAATAATACATATCTGAGATAATACCATAATTCAAATAACAATTAAGAATGTTTGTTGGACATTAATTAGATCATTAATTTAATATGATTATATTAATTGGAATCCAATTAAATTTAAGACACTCTATTATAAATAGATGTGTTATTTTCCTTGGAAGAATTAATCATAATTAATATGATTTATAATGATTAATTAGAATTTGAATATGATATGGAGGATCACATATGTGACATCCATGGTCTCCTGTCAAGGCGAAGGGTTCCGTCACAAGATATTGTATGTAGGAGATGCATGTCCGAAGTGATAGATCTTGCATACAATCCATTTGGATCAGGCACTTCGCTTCTCAAAAGAGTACGGACGTATGCGTAGTGACCCCAATATCGGGTCCTCATATTATTTGAGAGATATTGGATTGCACATAGCGAGTTGTATTCATGTTGACGGTTGGTAAAGTTAATGATGGGTCAACATTGACTTATGGAGATGGTCTCGGGTGTTAAAGACCGAATTGGGAGATGCAAGTTGGACTTGCAAGGCAGAATGTATTCCCGCTTCTTTTTATCCGAGTTACAAGTTCTCATATTATTGGGATGTAACAAAGATAAGGAAGGAGATCCTAGATCTTGCTTGAGATATAATGGTAAGTATATCTCTTACATTTAAAGTGATTAAGGGAATGAACTTTCAATATTGACAAGGCAAGACAACTTTGATATAAAAATTCCTAAATAAAATAAATTATGTATATATCTATAAATATATACACTTACGCAAATTTCATATTTCAGATAATCCTTCACTAAACCTACATAATGCTATATTCAATAATAACCAGAAAAATAAAATGCATTGGACTATGATCCAGATATTGTTCTTGCAGTTTGACACATAATGTATGTGGTTGCAATGTGCAAGTTTCCTCATAATATCGAGGAATGACAATTAAATAGATAATAGGACTACAACACTAAGGTTTACATGCGTCTATAGTTTTGATCTCATCGAGTATACTTTGGAAGTGGCATGTCGATGATCATCGTAATTGTCAACTAGTCCTTATAAAATTTAACAAGATTTTTAAGGCATGCATATGTGCTCTTGACATTTCTATCATGAATGACATGGTTCTCTGCATCATGCAGGATAGAGGCTCCACAAGAGATGATGTAATCAAAAATATTTGAGTGCCTACCTGAACCGATGTTTTAAAGAGTTTAGATTTATGTAGATACGATAAGTGTCATCGTTCTACTGTCTATACTCTAGTCATCCATAAAGCTTCATAATATTCATGTTGTATTTATTAAATGAAGCATGTAGAAATTTTGAAGTGCTCTTGTATTGAAATCTTTTGAATTCAACTTAAGAGATTCTTTATCTTGAACAATGGTTGTTTATAGATGAAGAGAGCGCCGTGGAAGCATGGGTCTAACCCATGCGGGAAGGAAAGTCAAAAGAGTTGACTTTACTTCTATGACTTCCATATGACATCCAAAGAGTTGGATGAATGACAATACTGCAATAAGATGATGTCTTGATAGTATGACTATCAAGTCTATCTAGAATCCTTAGAGAAGGACTCATATAGTGCATCGGAATAAGATATGGTACTGACCTATCTAAAGTGATAGCACCTCAAGAAGTTGAGGAACCGAATGCTGGAACTGCTTGCCTTTGTTCATTAGCTACATGAAGCCGTGTGTATACTAGACATGTGCAAAAGCTAGATGTCGAGGATGCAGTGGGAGTAGTAAATTGTTACTAGTCCTACTATGGAGATAAAACACTTGATTGCAGTAATAACAAAATCTTCATAGATGACAAGACATAGAGATAGTGATATCAAAGTCTTATCTTCAAAAGTTTAGAGATCTCCAGGAATAAGGGTATTCAGATAAGGATTATGGAAATACTGGTTATAATATTTATCGAGAAGTAGTGTAAAGGACACTATAATTGCTTTATCAGGATTGAGTATTGGTTGCATAAGATGCAACCTTCACATTGGATGCGAGCACTGTTACTAGAGATATGCAAGTGTCGTAAATGGACTTGATAGTCTTTTGGGAAGAAAGTAACTGATCAGCTTACCTGGCTATTTTTCTAAATAACTTATGATTGTCACATGAGTGAGGGTTTATATGATTAGTCCATTAATGGCTCTTTGGGCTAGTGGGATATTGTTGGACATGCGAGCCCACGGTGAGCCATTATGCGATAAATGTTATTGCGAATAGCATTCCCTGATCTAAAATGAAGAACAACTAATTTGCATAAATTGGTACCTTAGTACAATTAGGGTTATGTACCATGGCCATCTTAACGATCATACACCTGTTGATTCAACTATTGAATCATAGAGGCTGGTGCTTGCATGAGTATCTAAAGGGTTAGATTGAGGACTAATCGAGCACTGTCAAATGATTGTTAAGAGATGATCTCCATCCTGAGTAGGAGATGGCAATCCTTTCTCAATTTGGCTGATATCTGACCAACCTCTTGATGTAAGTCCTCTGCAAAGTAATAGAGATTTGGAGGTGTTAGTTTTATTAGGTCAAAGAGTTGACTTAACGAGATCGAGAAACCAAAGTCCTATATCGTATGTTGTCACGATGTAGGAACACATCCACTGACCGATGTGTTACTTTACAATATCGAGGTGTTACTTTATGTCTAAGTATGTACATTTAGCAGACCAATAGGTTGATGCCCTAATCAAGGTCTATACATCGGCGCGCTGGTGTGCATACAAGGGTATATGAGCAATAAGATCTCTCAGAGGGATCATACAGGTTCATTACTGAACCGGAAGACATGAGCTCACTCATGAGATATTGTAAAGAATCAAATTCCGTGCACGGTCGTCTCGCTTTGGAAGCTTGACTAAATTTGTTGGTTAGATATATACTTTTGGAAAGTATATGATCAAGACCTAGGTATGATATACGTTTTTGGAAAGCATATGATCGATAGTGATTCCCAATGATCAAATGAGAAACTTACTCATAAAACTTTGAAGTAGATAGCGTAAAGTTGATCTAATAATTTGGGTTTATTCTAAGACTTCCAGAATGCAGGATGTAAATGTATTGGGAATACCTAAGGGTGAAGTGATCATAAACGATTATATAACCTTGACGCTTCTATTCCTAGAGAGTGATGAAATGGGTCTAGATTTTAGTGACTCCTCTCAGTAGAGAAGTAATCTGATCTTGGTCCAAATGTTGGACATTGATATAAATGTGATTCAGATGCAGTGAGAAGATTATATTTGCAGTCTTAATTTAATCAAGCATCTATGGGAGGCCCGAGATCTGGATTTGAGATATGATCTCAATATCCAAGTCATTATACATGGAAAAATACAATCTCCCTGTCCTTATCTCCAAGTATCCGCGGAGAAAGCACATTATCCTCGAAAGAGTTCATGGATAATTTCATTGTCTATATGTGGATCCGAGCATTGAGAAAATTGATAATTGAATGTGACTTAATTATCATGAATAACATAAATTTGATTCATACTATAAGGAGAGTTATCTGATATAATTAAATGTGATTTAATTATCAAAGATGTAAATATTGTGACTGTGATTCACATTATTTGGGCACATGAAAATAGAGATCAAAGATGATTAAATGTGATTTAAGTATCATGGATATGACTAATGTGCATAGGACTATCTATATTAATCATATATATTATAAATGTAATTTATAATTTATAATAGAGAGCTATTTGTAATTTATATTTGTTAAATAAATGTTGATGTAAATTGGATTCACATTGGACATTGAATTGAAAATGTAATTTACATTTTATTTTGGGTTGTGAATATGATTCACAAATTTTTCAATGGCAAGATTGCAATGTCTACAAAATAATAGTGAATTATTTTTGTAAAATAATTTGCAAAAAAAGTTGTTGCATAATCTTGAAGATTGCATTATAGAGATGAGAGCCACCTTCCATATACATGGAGTGGACGGACACCACTCCTATTAGGAATGTGTGGCCGTCCCCTCCTTCCAACATGGAAGAAGGCACTCTCTCTCCTATGATCTCCATGATATCTTGATTTAATTTGGTGATTGAATTATTTTGATTTATTAATATATATTATATCTAAATTAAATTTATTGTTGTTGTATTTTTACAACAAACATCTTGACCATTGAAAGAAACATAAATCAATGTAAGCCATTGGATTTGTGTTGTCCCGCTGATAGAGATCCATGGATCCCACAATAATGTAAAAGGAGAGGCACCCCTTGCTCTTCTAGGTTAACAAGTTAGACAACAAAGTCTCTCTCGCCACATGCATACTCTCTCTCTCTCATGTGGCCATCCACCATGGATGCCATAGAGGTATTCTCCATCACCGCAACGTTGTCATTATGTTGCCAGATATGTTGTTTGTGGATCTCTGTCTACTTAGGTGTGCCTTTATCGTGAAGAAGATGTCGTATCTTGTTTGTCGAGATCAGGAGATCCGTGGCTCGGATTATCAACATAGATTGCGAGAAGCACGCGTCTCATCCACGTGTTTGCAAGCGTCCCTTCTATCGGATCGAACTTGAGACAGGAGGTCTTTTCGTTTAGAGACTCTATCACAACCACGCTTCAAGAGGTAATCCTATTACTTCTTTGTGGTTTAGACGAAAAGATCCGAGAAGCGTTCTTGGATCATGTGCTTTCGTCACATGAAATTTTTTTAATTTCCGTTGCATCGAGCGACTAGTGCGACTAGTCGCTCCCGATCGCATACAATGCAATCCTCATGCTTCCGTGATGCGCTTAAGGATCTAACCATATCCTTCAAGTAGTATCAGAGCCTTAGATCGAAGGTTTTGGATGCGATCCATGAACCGAGGATGACTTGGGTTCATTAGGGTTTGCAAACGTTTTCTTGCATTTCACTTTCGCATCTCTGTTTAAATTTTTTTCGGACCTGTTTAAATTACTTAAACACAAAAATAATAATTGGATTACGTTTCCCATTAGATAAGGAAATCGTAGGATCTGAGTTTACATAATTTGGACCGTAATCTCAAGATATGATCATTTGAATGAACATGTATCCATAGTTTCAGGGATTGCAAATCTCAACGTAATTAAAGCGTTAGTTGCAGATTTGAAACGCCTTGAAATGTGTGCAAATCACTTAAGTTCTGTTGTAAATCAAATTAGCAAACATTAGAAACTTATTTTCCTTAATTAGGATTTAAATTGATTGAGATACGATATTTTTAGTGAGTGAGGGTCACTGCTGGAAATACTTTC
Source organism: Ottelia alismoides (assembly GCA_037367405.1). NCBI lineage: Eukaryota > Viridiplantae > Streptophyta > Magnoliopsida > Alismatales > Hydrocharitaceae > Ottelia > Ottelia alismoides. The sequence goes on along the minus strand of JAZKJV010011285.1, from coordinate 791,012 downwards.
GTAATCAAGAACCTAGTTATTGTCATTTAAGAAATTAGTGAAATTAAATGGTTTAATTTCCTGGAGTAATTATGGATAAATATTTGTGAAATATTCTAAGATAATTATTTCCTTAAATGGCACTGCCCTAACCAATAATTGATTAGATGGGATATAGATCACAAATTGGTTACATGATCTACATGATCTACTTTCCAACAAACATGTTACTTGAATAGGATTTGGGATTTATTTAGAAAATTTCATTATAATGTTAATCAAAATTGTTTTGATTATTATTATATGGTATAATTTCAGTCGAAAAACTGACCATCATCTCAGGTACAAAGTTATCTATTTTGCATTATCCTTTCCTGAGGCAAATATGGTGTCTAGTCGGGGAGTGTTGGGGTAGCAGGTTGCACCGTGTGCGGTCTGTCCCACACCCGTCGGTACTAGCCATGACAGCAGGTAGGGTTGGTATAATGCTTAAGAAATCATGACGTATTTCTAATTATTAAAATTTGAAATAATATGTATTTGAGATAATACAATGATTCAAGTAACAATTAAGAATGTTTGTTGGATATTAATTGGATCATTAATTTAATAAGATTAGATTAATTAGAATCCAATTAAAATCAAGACACGCTATTATAAATAGATGTGTTATTTCTCTTGGAATAATTAATCGTAATGAATATGTGACATATATTGTATGTAGGAGACTCCTGTCCGAAGTGACTGCTCCTACATACAATCCATTTGGATCGGTCTCTTCACTTCTCGAAACAGTAAGGGCGTATGCGTAGTGACCCCAATATCGAGTCCTCATATTATTGGGGAGATATTGGATTGCACATAGCGAGTTGTATTCCTGTTGACGGTTGGTTCAATTAATGACGGGTCAACATCGCCTTAGGGGTGGTGGGCCCGAGTTTTAAAGACCAAATTGAGAGATGCAAGTTGGACATGCAAGGCGGAATGTGTTCCCGCTTCTTTTTATCCGAGTTACAGGTTCTCATATTGTTGTGATGTAACAATGATAAGGAAGGAGATCCCATATCTTGCTTGAGATATAGTGGTAGGTATATCTCTTATACTGAAAGTGATTAAGGGAATGAACTTTCAGTGTTGACAAGGCAAGACAACTTTGATATAAAAATTCCTAAATAAAAGTAAAATATATATGTATATATATATATATATAAATATATACACCTATGTAAAATTCTTATTTCAGATAATCCTCCATTAAACCCACTCCATGTTATACTCAAGAATAACCAGTAAAATATCATGGATTGGACTCATGATCCAGATATAGTGCTTGCAGTTGGACACATAATGCATGTGGTTGCAATGTGGAAGTTTCCTCATAATAATGAGGAATGACAATTAAATAGACAATAGGACTACAACCCTAGGGTTTGTATGCTTTTATAGTCTTGATCTCATCGAGTATACTTTGGAAGTGACATGTAGATGATGATCGTAATTGTCAATTAATCCTTATAAAATTTAGGAAGATTTTTAAGGCATGCATATGTGCTCTTGACATTTTTTCATGAATGAGATGGTTCTTCGCATCATGCAGAATGGTGGATCCATAAGACATGATGTAATCAAAATATTTGGGTGCCTACATGCACCAATGTTTTAAAGAGTTTAGATGGATATAGATACGATGAGTGTCATCGTTCTACTGTCTATACTCTAGTCATTCAGGAAGCTTCATAATATTCATGTTGTATGAACTAAATGAAGCATGTATAAATGTTGAAGTGCTCTTATATTGAAATCTTTTGAATTCAACATAAGAGATTCTTTGTCTTGAACAATGGTTGTTTATAGATGAAGAGAGTGTAGTGGATGCAAGGGTCTGAGCCATGTGGGAAGGAAAGTCAAATGAGTTGACTTTACTTCTATGACTTCCATATGACATTCAAAGAGTTGGATGAATACCAATACTGCAATAAGATGAAGTGTTGATAGTATGACTATCTAGTCTATATAGAATCCTTAGAGAAGGACTCGGATAGTGCAACGGAATAGTCTACATAAATCATTGATATTGACTTGCTTATTGAATAAGATAAAGTCTTATAATTGTATCTCAATCCTCTACAACACTTGCAATGGGTTGTATTTGTTTTAGAAGACTGGAAAATTTAATCTTAAGGTTTGTAGTCATCCACATGGATATTGATGCAATTATTGCAACAATCTATGTTGGATTGATAGACTTCAAAATTTCAGTGGGAGAGCCTTAGCCTTAGAGAATGTCTCTATGACCTAGATATTAGAATACACTCGTAGTTTATTTCTAAATGTTGGAAATAAACATGAATTCTGGAATGGACTTATCATAAAGAGTTATGATGGATATATTTCAGAAAGTATTCTAGCATCCAGAGGACTCTGCTGATTTAGTAAATTTATGAATGGTTCCTTAACATTTCAAATAATGAAAGTAAACCTTTAAAGATTAATAGGAGGATGAAGTTCATTTGACAATGATCTAACATCAACCCTTAGGAATTTGTTTATTGACTTGATCAATAGACTGGTAAGAGATGAAACTTTAGAATGTCTAAAATTTCAAAACTTGTACACTTATGAATATTGTATTCAAAGTAAAAATGTCCAATACACCATTGTTTGAGAATGGTGTTAGATGTCAAGGTATTCAGGATCTCATTCTCATTAATGTATGTGGATCATCTATATCATAATGAACATTATGGATATGTGATATCTACTGATGATTATCTATGATATGAGATTTCATCTCTTTACCTAAGAAACCTTTGAAATGTTCAGAGACTTCATAATTTTGGTTTAGAAACAAATTTTGAAGGAAGATAATATGAATTTGATCTAATCTAGGTAGCAAGTACCTATTAGTCGAATTCAAGGAATACCTTATGGAAATATTAATTTTATTTTTATCTCACTCCTCTTGATAAGCCTAAACGCAATAGAGTTGTAGGGAGATACAATTGGATCATGTGTGGCATGATTCTATCAATGATCAATTTTAGCATAATTATCTCTAAGTTTCCAGGTATATATGTGTAGTAGAGACTACGATGTATATCCTTAATTAGGTTCCATGTAAGTTAGCTGGAATCCAGCACCAATGAGTGATACTTCATTAGGGAAATAAAGGATGGTATTGGATACCTACTTTATGACCTTAATATTCTTAAAATATCTCATATCTGAGAATGTGATACTTAGAGGATGACTATCTTATGAATCAAGATGAAAATGAAGTGTACGCACTCAGTTAATCTTGAGAAGATATTGAGGCTCCTGAAATCGGAAACTAAAAGGATAATTATAGATAAAATACCAGTACCTCTTCAAATGAGTTTGAGGATGTATTCCATGTGTCAGTTAAGTCTGACAATGATCTTACTTCATGTGATGAAGCTTGTTAAGATCATGACATGGAAAGATGGATGTTAGCAATAAAGTCTAAGTTAGACTTCATATAAAAGTGTTGTATATGGACACTTGAGGATCCACCTATAAGGGTAAGACCCGTTAAGGTGTAAATGGATCTTCAAGAGAAAGGGAACCTGATGAGAAGGTAGAGACCTTCAAAGTAGGACTCCTAGCCATGAGCTACACACCCAGAAGAGAAGACATTGCTTGAGATGAGACTTGCTCTTTAGTGACCATTCTTAAACCCATCAGAATATTGCTGATTATAGCTACACAACTTTACTTTGACATCTACAAGATGAAAGTCAATATCGCATTTCTCTATGAATACCTCTCAGAGGATATTCACATGAAGTATCCCCAGGGCTTCATGGTTGAGGAAAGCAAGATGTGCAAGCTAAGGAAATCCATCTATGGACTCAAATAAGCTTCTCATAGCTGGAACATAAGATTTGATGAAATTATAAATGTCATGATTTCAATTAGAATCCTGATGAAACATGTGAAGCTTAATGGGAGTGCCATTGTGCTCATCGTGCTAAATGTAGATAATATCATAAACATTATAAAAATGATATAAGGACAATAATAAGTGTTTTATAATCTGGGTATTCCAGAACTTGAGATATGATCTCAAGGATACCTCTTGAATCTTAGTTCTGAAGGTGTTAAGAAGCATAAAGAAGAGGGTATTGGGACTGTCACATTAATAGTACACCTTGGACATATTCTATTTTAAGGAAAATTCCAAGAAAGGCTTCCATCCCTTAAGATATGGTACTGACCTATATAAAGTGATAACACCTCAAGAAGTTGAGGAAGTGAATGTTGGAACTGCTTGCCTTTGTGCATCAGCTACGTGAAGATGAGTATATACTAGATCTATGCAAATGTCAGATGTCGGGGATGCAGTGGGAGTAGTAAACTGTTACTAGTTCTACTATGGAGATAAAACACTTTATTGAAGTAATAACAAAATCTTCATAGATGACAAGACTTATAGATAGTGATCTCAAAGTCTTATCTTCAAAACTTTTAAACCTTGTATATAGTTATCTATAAGGTTCATAACTGCAGATACCTTTGGAGATTGAGATCTCCAGGAATAAGGGTATTCTGATAAGTATTACGGAAATATTGATTACAATAGTCATCGTGCAATAGTGTCAAGGACACTATAATTGCATTATCATGATTGAGTACTGGTTGCATAAGATGCAACATTCGCATTGGATGCGAGTACTATTACTAGAGATATGCAAGTGTCGTAAAAGGACTTGGCATAGTCTTTTGGGAACAGAGGGACTAATCAGCTTACCTGACTATTTTTCTAAATAGCTTATGTTTGTCACATGAGTGAGGATTTATATGATTAGCCCATTAATGGCTCTTTGGACTAGAGGGAGATTGTTGGACATGGGAGCCCACGACGAGCCATTATGCGATAAATGTTATTGCGAATATCATTCCCTGATCTGAATGAAGAATAACTAATTTGCATAATAGATTCGTTAGTACAATTAGGGTTATGTACCATGGCCATCTTAATGATCATACAACTACTGATTCAACTATTGAATTATAGAGGCTGGTGCTTGCATGAATATCTAAAGGGTTAGATTGAGGATTCGTCAAGCACCGTCAAATGATTGTTAAGAGATGATCTCCAGCCTGAGTAGGAGATGGCAATCCTTTCTCAGTTAGGTTGATATCTGATCGACCTCTTGATGCAGGTCCTCTGCATACGAAAAAATGATTAAAAGGTGTTAGAATTATTAGGTCAATGAGTTGACTTAACTAGATCGAGATAACCAAAGTCCTATATCGTATGTTGTTGTGATATAGGTACACATCCTCTGATCGGAGACAGATGTGTTACTATATGTCTAAGTATGTACATTTGGCAGGCCGATAGGTTGATGACCTAATCAAGGTCTATACACTGGCGTGCAGGTGTGCATACAAGGGCATATAAGTAATACGATCTCTTAAAGTAATCATACATGTTCATTATTAAACCGGAAGACATGAGCTCGCTCATGAGATATTGGGAGAATAAAATTCCGTGCATAGTCATCTCTCTTTAGATGCTTGGCTGAATTTGTAGGTTTTATATATATTTTTGGAACGTATATGATCAAGACCTAGGTATCATATATACATTCGAAAAGTATATGATTGATACCGATTCCCAATGCTCAAATGAGAAACTTACTGATAAAACTTTGAAGTAGACAGTGTAAAGTTGATCTAATACTTCAGGTTTATTCTGAGTCTTCCAGTATGTAGGACGTACATGTATTGGGAATACCTGAGGGTGATGTGATCATAAACTATTGTATAACCATGAGGCTTACATTTCTAGGGAGTGATGAAAAGGGTCTGGATTTTAGTGACTCCTCTCAGTAGAGAAGTAATCTGATATTGGTCCAAATGTTCGACATTGATCTAAATGTGATTTAGATGAAATAATAAGATTATATTTGCTGTCTTGATTTAATCAACTATCTGTGGGAGGCCCGAGATCTGGATTTGAGATATGATCTCAATATCCAAGTCACTTTACGTGTAACAATACAATCGCCTTGTCCTTATCTCCAATTATCCGCGGAGAAAGCGCATTATCCTTGAAAGAGTTCGTGGATAATTCCGTTGTTGATATGTCTATCCGAGAATTGAGAAAATTGATAGTTGATTGTGATTTAATTATTATGAATAATATGAATTTGATTCATAGTATAAGGAGAGTTATCTTATATAATTAAATATGATTTAATTATCAAAGATGTAAATAATGTGAATGTGATTCACATTGTTTGGGCTCATGAAAATAGAGATCCAAGATGATTAAATGTTATTTAATTATCATGGATATGAATAATGTGGATAGGAGTATCCATATTAATCATATATATTATAAATGTAATTCATAATACATAAGAGAGAGTTATTTGTAATTTACACTTGATAAATAAATGTTGATATGAATTGGATTCACATTGGACATTGAATTGAAAATGTAATTTACATTTTTTTGAGTTGTGAATATGATTGACAAACTTTTCAATGACAAGATTGCAATGTCTAGAAAATAATTGTGAACTATTTTTGTAGAATAATTTGCAACAAAAGTTGTTGCATAATCTTGGAGATTGCATTATAGAAATGAGATCCACCTTCCATATACATGGAGTGGATGGCCACCACTCCTATTAGGAATGTGTGGCCGTCCCCTCCTTCCAATATGGAAGGAGGCACTCTCTCTCCTATGATCTCCAAGAGATCTTGATTTAATTTGGTGATTAAACTATATTGATTTATTAATATATATTTGATCCAAATTAAATTAATTGTTGCTGTATTTTACAACAAAATCTTAACCGTTGAAAGAAACACAAATCACTGAAAGCCGTTGGATTTGTGTTGTCCTACGGATTGGGATCCATGGAACCCAAAATATTATGAAAGGAGAGGCACCCCTTGATCTTCTAGGTCAACAAGTTAGACAAGAAAGTCTCTCTCTCTCTCTCTCTCTCTCTCTCTCTCTATATATATATATATATATATATATATATATACGCCTACTGTCTCTCATGTGGCCGTCCACCATGGTTGTCATGGATGGATTCTCCATCGTCGCAGCGTCGTCATTATGTTGCCCGATCAGTTGCTCATGGATCTCCGTCTACTTTGGCGTGCCTTGCTCGTGAAGAAGACATCCTATCTCGTTTTTCGAGATCAAGAAATCCATGGCTTGCATTATCGACATGGCTTGCGAGAAGCATGGTCTCATCCATGCCCTCACAAGCGTCTCCTCCATCGGATCGGACTTGAGACAGGAGGTCTCTTCGTTTAGAGACTATATAAAAACCACACTTCAATTGTTAATCCTATTACTTGTTTGTGATTTAGATGAAATGATCCGAGAAACGTTCTTGGATCATGTGGTTTCATCACGTGAAAATTTTTTAATTTCCGTTGCATCTAGCAACTAGTGCGACTAGTCGCTCCCGATCGCATATGATGCGATCCTCACGCTTCTGTGATGCGTATAAGGATCTAACCATATCCTTCAAGTGGTATCAGGCCTTAGATCGACGGTTTTGGATGCGATCCATGAACCAAGGACGACTTGGGTTCATCAGGTTTGCGAAATTTTTCTTGCATTTCATTTTCGCATCTACGTTTTGTGATTATTTTCGTCCTTGTTTAAGTTATTTGAAAACGAAAATAATAATTGCATTATGTTCCTCATTAAATAAGGAAAACGTAGGATCTGAGTTTATGTAATTTTGGATTCTGTATGCTCGAGATATAATCATTTGAATGAACATGTATCCACAGTTACGGGGACTACGAATCTTAACATAATTAAAGAGTTAATTGTGTATTTGAAACACCTTGAAATGCATGCAACTCACTTAGGTTCTGTTGTAATTAAATTAGCAAACATTAGAAACTTATTTTTTTTAATATGGATTTAAGTTGATCGAGATATGATATTTTTAGTATGTGAGGGTCACTGCTGCAAATACATTCCTCATCAAGAACCTAGTGATCGTCATTTAAGAAATTAGTGAAATTAAATGGTTTAATTTCCTAGAATAATTATGGATAAATATTTGTGAACTATTATAAGATAATTATTTCCTTAAATTACATTGCCCTAACCAATAATTGATTAGATGGGATCTAGATCACAAATTGGTTACATGATTTACATGATCTACTATCCAACAAACATGTTGCTTGAATAGGATTTGGGATTTGTTTAGCAAATCTCATTATAATGTTAATCATAATTGTTTTGATTATTATTTTATGGTATAATTTCGGTTGGAAAACCGATGATCATCTCAAGTACAAAGTGATCTATTTTGCATTATCCTTTCCGAGGCGGATATGGTGTCTAGTCGGGGAGCGTTGGGGTAGCATGTTGCACCGTGTGCGATCTGTCCCACTCTCGTCGGTACATGACATGACAACGGGTAGGGTTGGTATAATGCTTAAGAAATCATGATGTATTTCTAATTATTAAAATTCAAAATAATACGTATTTGAGATAATACCATAATTCAAGTAACAATTAAAAATGTTTGTTGGATATTAATTGGATCATTAATTTAATATGATTAGATTAATTGGAATCCAATTAAAATTAAGATAGTCTATTATAAATAGATGTATTATTTCCCTTGGAAGAATTAATCGTAATGAATATGATTCATAATGATTAATTAGAATTTGAATATAATATGGAGGATCACATAAGTGACATCCATGGTCTTCCGTCAAGGCGAAGGGTTCCGTCGCTAGATATTGTATATATTAGATGCCTATCCGAAGTGACATCTCCTGCATGCAATCCATTTAGATCTAGCTCTTCGCTTCACGAAAGAGTAAGGATGTATGCGTAGTATCCCCAATATCGGGTCCTTATATTATTGGGGTGATATTGGATTGTGCATAGCTAGTTGTATTCATATTGACGGTTGGTTCAATTATTGACGAGTCAACATCGCCTTAGGGGTGGTGAGCCCGGGTGTTAAAAACCGAATTGAGAGATGCAAGTTGTACTTGCAAGGCGGAATGTGTTCCCACTTCTTTTTATCCGAGTTACAGGTTCTCATATTATTGGGATGTAACAAAGATAAGGAAGGAGATCTAAGATCTTGCTTGAGATAATGGTAAGTATATCTCTTATACTGAGTGAGATTAAGGGAATGGACTTTCAGTGTCGACAAGGCAAGACAACTTTGATATAAAAATTCTAAAATCAAAGTAAAACATGTATGTATATATAAATATATACACTTATGCAAAATACTTATTTCAGATAAAACTTCATTAAACCCACTCAATGTTACACTCAACAATAACCAGTAAAATGTCATGGATTGAACTCATGATCCAGATATAGTGCATGCAGTTGAACACATAATGTATGTGGTTTCAATGTGCAAGTTTCCTCATATTAATGAGGAATGACAATTAAATAGACAATAGGACTGCAACCCTAGGGTTTGTATGCTTCTATAGTCTTGGTCTCATTGAGTATACTTTGGAAGTTACATGTCGATGACGATAATAATTATCAATTAATTCTTATAAAATTTAAGAAGATGTTTAAGGCATGCATATGTCCACTTGACGTTTTATCATGAATGACATGGTTCTCTGCATCATGCAGAATGGTGGCTCCATAAGAGATGATGTATTTGAGTGCCTACCTAAACCGATGTTTTAAAGAGTTCAGATGGATGTAGATACGATGAGGTCATTGTTCTACTGTCTATACTGTAATCATTCAGGAAGCTTCATAATATTCATGTTGTATGAATTAAATGAATTATGAATCCACGATTCATCATCTCAATATCTTGATCTTAGCAAAATCCACGAGTAAATTCCCTAATAAATGTATATAAAATCATAAATTAACAAAATGTCTCTTGTAAATAAAATACATTAATTATTGTATATTAGATTGCACAAAATAAATTAACAATAAAAAGCCGCAAAATCAAAGGAGTTTTATACATGTAAATAGCCCAAACTTTATATTTTTTTAATAATTTCATATCAACTCCTTTTTAGCTAATTCTTTCTCCAACATGTTCATATCAATGTATATAAAAATACAAAAATACAAAACAAATTTTACCTCAAATAAATACTCCTAGATCCCAATGGAAAAAAGCCGTAAAGACCAACTTCCAAGCTACATTCCCGCTCCTTATGAACTCCAAATTCACCAAACTAACTTTTAAAGTTCAAGTTAGAAAATTATCTATCCAACGGAAGTGGTTTCATTAAAATCGGAGCTCATTTGCAAAAGTTGGGTTTTGGGACCTAGATGTACATTATATACCTTGTATATATTCATTCTTTCTTTAATTTTTATTATATCTTTCATAATTACTAAAAATACAAAAATATCATGATTGTGTTGTATTTTAATTATATTTTTTTATAGTATTTTTCTGTTGTAAATATCTCTTACTAAAAAGACAAAAAAATACAAATTAGAAAAGTAAACAAAAATTGTACATGGTGTTTTGTCTTCTTTTGTAAATTCTCCACTATTTGTCTTCTCTCTTTATTTTATTGTATTTAAAGTATCATACTTTTATTTTCTTTTATTTAATCACATTCTCTACAATAACTTCCCTTTCTCCAATAACCTCCAAGTCTTCTTTCAACCTCCATTCCACTCCATATTCTTCCACCAACCTCCCATTCAACTCCACCAATAATAAAACTTCCCATTCAACACCACCACTTCTCTAACTCCCATTATTCATCTCTTTATATCATCTCCACATCCACATTTTTTCCGATCCACCATTCTTATAGAATAAGGAGAGAGCTTGGAGTGTTTTTTTGGTGACAGCGGCGAGGCATCTTCCTCAAGCGACGACCTCCTTCAGGTGAGATCCGCAGAGCTCCGCTCCGCGTCACGAGTTCCCCATCGAACTCGCGTAGCTTCTCCGATTTTCATTTCGCCAATCGGATCGAGGCGACGACAGGAGTTCAGCATAGCTGCTCCGCCAATCCGGCGAAGAATCAGGTAAGTATTCCCCATTTCTCTTGTCATTTTATCTGATCTAATATCTTGTTTCCTTGTTGTTTGGATCACCTTTTTTTTTAATCCATCACATCACATCCCCATATTTTTTTTATTTTCATATCATCACGATCAACCCACCATCATATTTGCATTTGTAAATATTTGTTATTTTGCATTTATTTATTTTTCTTTGTTTAAACAAAACAAAAAAAATTAAAGCATTTGTTTATTTTGCACTTGTTCATTTACAGTTTAAAAAAATCAAAAAAAATAAATCAAAAAAAATTGTTTGCATTAAAGCAGTAAAAAAAGAAACGGGGCAGCAAGCAGGTCACCCGCCCCCTCCATCCACGGGCAGCGGCAACCCGCCGCCCCCTTCATCCTCCGCCCCCAGCGGCGGAGAAGCCAAGGCACGCGTGGCCGAGCCGCCGCTGCCGCCTCCAGCCGTGCGGCCATCTCCGCGGCGCCGCCGGCCCCTCCAGAAGCCCCGCGCCGCCCCTCCTCCTCATCTATCTCCGCCGCGGGACACCCCGCGCTTCGCCGCCGACAACCTCCCTCCACCAGCGCACGGCCGCGCGCATCCCCGCGCGGAGCCGCCGACCTCCGCCGCCGCCCCTGTGTTGGGTTCTCCACCTCCACCTGCGCAGGAAGAAGAAGGTCTTATTAGTTTATTTCTTTTTATTGTAAATATTGCATTTCTTTCCTCTGTAGTTTATGTAATTACAAAACAATCCTATGCTTTTGTTGTGTTATTTAAGTCATTTACATAATTGCAGAGACACCCCTATGTTTGTGTGTTAATTTGGACATCATTATTGCATCTTTTTCTTCAATGAAAAATACCTCTGTGACGAGCAACTAATTGTCTACAGTGTGGATATTTATTTGTATTTTTATCGTATGTGGGGGTAATTAATTAAAATTGTTCAACTGAAATTCTTGATATTTTACCCAAATCGTGATCTTAAAATTATATCTCACACATGGTTGCTCAAAAAATTTCACAAAAATTATATGTGATGCCTTGAAGAGTGATTAACTTACTTTCCAAATTTCATCCAAAATGGAGTTGTCTTGTGCCTGGAATAATTTATAGAGTGAATTTAGTGTTTGATTTTTAATTAAATCCACGTATATGTTTTTTACGAAATTTCAAATCTCCTGTATTCTACGTCTAAATATCTTTCTGAGATAATTCGCAATCAGATTAATTTGATAAGGTGGATTTATTAGAAATTATTTACTCACTGTCACTCTGATTTCACTAAAAAATCCATAAATAATTCATAACTTGTCAAAAAATTCCAAAAATATTAATGTAGCTTCCTTGCATCATGTTTATGTTCCAGTAAATTTTTCATGATTTTTGCTTACTGTTTGTGTGCTAAATTGCGAAAAAATCCATAAAAAGTGTACATTTTTAATTATTGCATTTTAACCCCTAAAATTCCAAAAAAAGTACCTTGCATTCATCTCTGGATTAGGACTCTAAGAAAAATATAATTTGGCTAAATTGGACTAATTTGACATTAAAATTAATTTGGCCTTTTGTGTGTTTTCTTAGTGTTGTAATTCACTTGCATTTGCATTCTTTTTGCATTAAAAAAATCTAAAAATAACCACTTGGAAATATAAAATCTTTATTTTCGAATTAAACCCAAGTTGTTCCTTTGCCTCCCTGTGTTCGACCCCGGACTTGCCCTTGATATAAATTAAAGCCAAGACACTCTTCACGGAGATCTTCTCTCGGTTCTGACCGAATCGCTAAGTACACGTGCTACAACGTGACCGAATTATACATCGTATTTAGCAACTCGTCAGATGGCGCCGTTGCCGGGGAGGCAAACGGCTTAGGGATTAATTTAAAAATTCGGATTTAGATTTTCATTTACTCGGGTAGTCTGACCCCCGAGCCACTTGTAATTATTCCGTTTTCTTCGTAATTATTTCTCTTCATATTTTTGTATATATATTGTTGTTTATCTCTCTAATATAAATCTCATTTTACTTGCGAGGGCCCGGTGGACTTGTTGTGCATCGGAGGTCGACGGACGCGACGCGCGCCGACTGCTGAAGAGCTTGGAGAATTTATTTATCTTCGAGAGAATTTTTGTGATTATTGTAATAACTTAGGTAATTCACACTTTCCAGCAGCTCTTGTTTGAGAGCTCGTGCTTGTATCCGGACTGGACATTGGACCCTCTTGTGGTCGTGTGGTTGCTTGACGTAGAATAGGACCTGCACTTGCGGCGCTTAGAGCATTTTATTAGAATATCTTTATTGCTTGTGCTCATAAATTTTTAGGACCACACTTCACATTTAACGAGATGCACTTAGACCGCAGAGCTATTAGTCAAATTTAACTTGTTCATCACTCGCTAATAGAACTGCCTGTCTAGGAACGGTTTTCTCGTTTGCATCCATATAGTATAAAATTTCAATTCTGCCTTGCATCCCGCATGTAGAGCGCGAGGATCACTTTAAGTCTTCTGAACTGGGCATGCATCATTGATTTCATTATTTGCATCGGCTTTTCTCGATTCCCTCCCCTTGGTTTTTGAAATTTAGGTTAAAAGGAAATCAGGACTGATCGTTAGGCGTGCTTTATTTGGTGGACTAATCAAGTGATAAGCAAACTTAAAATCGGGACTGCTAATCAGAGTTGATTAAAAAAATTTTGACTAAAACTAACACTTGTTTTGGGAGAGTAAAACCCTCATTGTATGCTTGGCTAAGTTGTGTGATTTCTTAGTACTTAATTCACCCGCATCTTGCATTTGCTTTGGTTTTTGCATAGAAAAAAATTATAAAAAAAACCGCATTGGATATCTAGACCTAAGTTTTTGAATTAAAACCGAAGTTGTTCCTTTGCCTCCCTGAGTTCGACCCCGGACTTGCCCGGGATATAAATTAAGACGAGACACTCTTCACGGAGATCCTTCTCTCGGTTCTGACCGAATCGCTAAGTACACGTATTACAACGTGACCAAATTATTTATCGTATTTAGCGACTCGTCAATGAAGCACGTATAAATGTTAAGTGCTCTTATATTGAAATCTTTTGAATTAAGAATAAGATATTCTTTGTCTTCAATAATGGTTGTTTATAGATGAAGAGAGCGCAGTGGAAGCATGGGTCTGACCCATGTGGGAAGGAAAGTCAAAAGAGTTGACTTTACTTCTATGACTTCCATATGACGTCTAAAGAGTTGGATGAATAACAATATTGTAGTAAGATGACGTGTTGATAGTATTACTATCAAGTCCATTTAGAATCCTTAGAGAAGTACTCAGATAGTGCATCGGAATAATCTACATAAATTCTTGATATTTACTTGCTTATTGAATATGATAAAGTACTTTAATTGTATCTCAATCTATTACAACACTTGCAATGGGTTGCGTATGCTTTAGAAGATCGGAAAATTTGATCATAAGGTTTATAGTCATCCACATAGATATTGATGAAATTGTTGCAACAATTTATGTTCGATTGATGGACTTCTAAATTTCAGTGGGAGATCCTTAGTCTTAGAGAATGTCTCTATGACCTGGATATTAGAATACACTCATAGTTTTTATAAATGTTGGAAATAAACATGAATTCTGAAATGGACCTATCATAAAGAGTTATGATGGATATATTTCAGAAAGTAATCTAACATCCAGAGGACTCTGCTGAATTAGAAAATTAATGAATGGTTCATTAACATTTCAAATAATGAAATTAAACCTTTAAAGATCAATAGGAGGATGAAGATCATTTGACAATGATCTAGCATCAACCCTTGGACATGTATCTATTGAATTGAACAATAGACTGGTAAGAGATGAAACTTTAGAATGTCTAAAATTGCAATACTTACATATTTATGAATATTGTATTCGAAGTAAAAATGTCCAATACACCCTTCTTTGAGAATGGTGTAAGATGTCAATGTATTCAGGATCTCATTCACATTAATGTATGTGGATCATCTATATCATAATGAACATTATGGATATGTGATATCTATTGATGATTATGTATGATATGAGATTTCTTCTCTTCACCTAAGAAACCTTTGAAATGATCAAAGATTTCATAATTTTTGTTTAGAACCAATGTTTGAAGGAAGATAATATGAAATTGATCTAATCTAGGTAGCATGTACCTATTAGATGAATTCAAGGAATAACTTATGGAGATATGAATATTATTTATATCTCACTCCTCTTGATACGCCTAAACTCAATAGAGTTGTAGGGAGATACAATTGGATCATGTGTGACATGATTCGATCAATGATTAATTTTAGCATAATTATCTCTTAGTTTCCTGGTATATATGTGTAGTAGAGACTACAATGTATATCCTTAATTAGGTTCCAAGCAAGTTAGCTGGAATCCAGCACCAGTGAGTGCTGCTTCATTAGGGGAATAAAGGATGGTATTGGATACCTACTTTATGACCTTGAGATTTTTAAAAGATCTCATCTATGAGAATGTGATTCTTAGAGGATGTATTCAATGATAAAAATGAAGTGTAGGAACTCAGATAATCTTGAGAAGATACTAAGGCTCCTGAAATCGGAAACTAAAAGGATAATTATAGATAAAACACTAATACCTCTTCAAATGAGTTTGAGTATGTATTCCATGTGTCAGTTAATCCTGACAATGATCTTACTTGATGTGATGAAGCTTGTGAAGATCATGACATTAAAAGATGAATGTTAGCAATAAAGTCTTAGTTAGACTTCATATACAAGTATTGTAGATGGACACTTGAGGATCCACCTATAAGGGTAAGACCCGTTAAGGTGTAAATGGATCTTCAAGAGAAAGGGAACCTGATGAGAAGGTAGAGACCTTCAAAGCACGGCTCGTAGCTATGACCTACACACATAGTAGAGAAGACATTGCTTGCGATGAGACTTGCTCTTCAGTGACCATGCTTAAACCCATCAGAATATCGCTGACTATAGCTACACAACTTCACTTTGACATGTACAAGATGAAAGTCAATATTGCATTTCAATATGAATACCTCTCTGAGGATATTCACATGAAGTAGCTCCAGGGCTTCATGGTTGAGGAAAGCAAGATGTGCAAGCTAAAGAAATCCATCTATGGACTCAAATAAGCTTCTTGTAGCTAGAACATAAGATTTGATGAAATTATAACTCTTATTATTTCACATAGAATCTTGATGAACCATGTGAAGCTTTGTGGAAGTGCCATTGTGCTCATCGTGCTAAATGTAGATAATATCGTAATCATTTTAAAAATGATATAAGTACAATAATAAGTGTTCTATAATCTGGTTATTCCATAACTTGAGATATGATCTCAAGGATACCTCTTGGATCTTAGTTCGGAAGATGTTTGTGTTTAGAAGCATAGAGAAGAGGGTATTGGGACTGTCAGATTAATAGTACACCTTGGACAAATTCTATTTTAAGGAAAATTCCAAGTCAGGCTTCCATCCATTAAGATATGGTATTGACCTATATAAAGTGATAGCACCTCAAGAAGTTGAGGAAGTGAATGTTGGAACTGCTTTCCTTTGTGCATCAGCTACATGAAGTCGAGTGTATACTAGATTTGTGCAAATGCCAGATGTCGAGGATGTAGAGTGAGTATTAAACTGTTACTAGTCCTACTATGGAGATAAAACACTTGACTGCAGTAATAACAAAATCTTCATAGATGACAAGACTTAGATATCGTGATCTTAAAATCTTTTCTTCAAAAGTTTAAGACCCTGTATATAGTTATCTATAAGGGTCATAACTGTAGATACCTCTCGAGATTGAGATTTCCAGTAATAAGGGTATTCTGATAAGGATTACGAATATACTGATTATAATAGTTATCGAGCAATAGTGTCAAGGACACTATAATTGCTTTATCAAGATTGAGTATTGGTTGCATAAGATGCAACATTCGCATTGGATGCGAGCACTGTTACTAGAGATATGCAAGTGTTGTAACAGGACTTGGCATAGTCTTTTGGGAATAGAGTGATTGATTAGCTTACCTGGCTATTTTTCTAAATATCTTATGATTGTCACATGAGTGAGGGTTTATATGATTATCCCATTAATGGCTCTTTGGACTAGTGGGAGATTGTTGGACATGCAAGCCCACGGCGAGCCATTATGCGATAAATGTTATTGCGAATATTCATTGCCTGATCTGAAATGAAGAATAAATAATTTGCATAATAGGTACCCTAGTACAATTAGGATTATGTACCATAGCCATCTTACTTATCATACAACTGTTGATTCAACTATTGAAACATAGTGTCTCGTGCTTGTACTAATATCTAAAGGTTTAGATTGAGGACTCATCAAGCACCATCAAATGATTGTTAAGAGATGATCTACAGCCTGAGTAGGAGATGGCAATCCTTTCTCTGTTTGGTTGATATCTGACCGACCTCTTGATGCAGGTCCTCCACATAGGAATAGAGATTCAGAGGTGTTAGATTTATTAGGTCAAAGAGTTGACTTAACGAGAACGATATAACCAAAGTCCTATATCATATGCTGTCACGATATGGGCACACATCCTCTGACCGGAGACATATGTGTTACTATATGTCTAAGTATGTACATTTGGCAGAACAATAGGTTGTTGACCTAATCAAGGTCTATACACCGGTGCGTTGGTGTGCATACAAGGGTATATGAGTAATACTATCTCTCAAAAGGATCATACATATTCATTACTAAACCAGGAGACATGAGCTCACTCACGAGATATTGGGAAGAATCAAATTCCGTGAATGGTCGTCTCGTTTGGAAGCTTGACTGAATTTGTAGGTTTCATATATACTTTTAGAAAGTATATGATTAAGACCTAGGTATGATATATGCTTTTTGAAAGTATATGATTAATATCGATTCTGAATGATCATATGAGAAACTTACTAATTAAATAGACGGTGTAAAGTTGATCTAATGCTTCAGATTTATTCTAAGCCTTCCAGTATGCAGGATGGACACGTATTGGGAGTACCTGAGGGTAATGCGTTCATAAACGATTGTATAAACATGATGCTTCCATTCCTAGGGAGTGATGAAACGCGTCTGATTTTAGTAATTCCTCTTAGTAGAGAAGTAATCTGATCTTGGTCCGAATGTTGGACTTTGATATAAATGTGATTCAGATGCAATGAGAATATTAGATTTGCGGTCTTAATTTAATCAAGCATCTATGGGAGGCCCGAGATCTGGATTTGAGATATGATCTCAATGTCCAAGTCACTATACATGGAACAATGCAGTCGCGTTGTCCTTATCTCCAAGTATCCGCAGAGAAAGCATATTATCCTTAAAAGAGTTCATGGATAGTTTCATTGTTGATATGTGTATCCGAGCATTGAGAAATTTGATCATTGAATGTGATTTAATTATTATGAATAATATTAATTTGATTGATATTATAAGGAGAGTTATCTTATATAAGAAAATGTGTTTTAATTATCAAAGATGTAAACAATGTGAATGTGATTCACATTATTTGGGCACATGAAAATAGAGATCCAAGATGATTATATGTGATTTAATTATCATGGATACGAATAATGTGGATAGGACTATCCATATTAATTATATACATTATAAATGTGATTTATAATTTTTAAGAGAGAGCTATTTGTAATTTACATTTGGTAAATAAATGTTGATGTGAATTGGATTCACATTGGACATTGAATTGAAAATGTAATTTACATTTTATGTTGGGTTGTGAATGTAATTTACAACTTTTTTCCATGGCAAGATTGCAATGTCTACAAAATAATTATGAATTATTTCTGTAGAATAATTTGCAACAAAAGCTGTTGTATAATCTTGGAGATTGCATTATAGAGATGAGAGCCACCTTCCATATACATGGAGTGGACGAACACCACTCCTATTAGGAATGTGTGGTCGTCCCCTCCTTCCAACATGGAAGGAGGCACTCTCTCTCCTATGATCTCCATGAGATCTTGATTTACTTTGATGATTGAATTATATTGATTTATTAATATATATTTGATCTAAATTAAATTAATCGTTGTTGTATTTTTACAACAAAATCTTGACACACAAATCATTGTAAGCCATTGGATTTATAATGTCCCATGTATTGAGATCCATGGATCCCGCAATATTATAAAAGGAGAGGCACCCCTTGCTCTTCTATGTTAACAAGTTAGACAACAAAGTCTCTCTCTCTCTCTCTCTCTATCTATCTATCTATCTCTCTACATGCCTACTCTCTCTCATGTGTTCGTACACCATGGATGCCCAAGAGGGATTCTCCATCGCCACAACGTCGTCGTTATGTTGCCCGATCGGTTGCTCGTGGATCTCCGTCTACTTTGGTGGGCGTTGCTCGTGAAGAAGACGTTATATCTCGTTTGTCGAGATCAGGAGATCCGTGGCTTGGATTATCAACATGGATTGCGAGAAGCACGCATCTCATCCACATGCTCGCAACCATCTCCTCCGTCGGATCGCAATTGAGACACGAGGTCTCTTCATTTAGAGACTTGATCACAACCACGCTTCAAGAGGTAATCCTATTACTAGTTTGTGGTTTAGAGGAAACGATCCGAGAAGCGTTCTTTGATCATGTGGTTTCATCACATGAAAAAAAAATTAATTTCCATTGCATCAAGCACCTAGTGCGACTAGTCGCTCCCGATTGCATACGATACGATCCCCACACTTCCGTGATGCACTTAAGGATCTAACCATATCCTTCAGGCGCTGTGAGGTCCCACCGAGTGGAAGAAATTGGACCTCTTGATCCAGATCCGAGGGTGCTCAGGTTGGGCGAGGATGCATGAGGTATGGAAGCGAGAGGAGAAGGAATTGAGGGAGGAACAATGGTCGGAGAACGGCGATGCATTGTGGAATGTGTTCGCCGCAGTGGAGCTCCGACGAACTACGAAATGGCGTATCTAGGCTACGTCGCGATGCTAAAGGCTAATATAAATGCACAAAATAAAATGCGAAGTTAAAAGCTTCCTAAAATAAGTAGAATGCACAGCTCTTGTACCCGAGCGAGCTCATGGAGTAGGGTCGTTGGCGAGGGAAATCGTGGGTGCACCTCCGTCCTCACGGAGCTTGTTCCAGCCGCCAGGATGCTCCTCCTGTCACGAGGATGCTTCCTAAATGAAGAAACATCACTCATAGACTCGGATCAGTGGCCAAAATTACGAGGAGGGACAAAGGTTATTATTTATAGAACATATATAACACCCTTAATGATTGGACGATATTAATGAACCAAAGATATGTTCAACAGATCAAATGGATGGGCGTATATGTACATTGATGAAAGATCATTTTGTATAAAAAATGCATTCACGATTGATCGATGGAATAGCTGGGGAAAATGGCAGAAAATGGGGATATGATATTCTCTTACGAGCCAGGACATCTAAAGGGACAGCTCACCAGAGGTCAACTGTCGAAGTGCAGCCATTGGGCCACGTCATCCCACTCCTCTACAAAATAACAATATTATACGTATTTTATGTCTTTAATATAGTAAATGATTTTATTATTTTTCGATAT
Source organism: Ottelia alismoides (assembly GCA_037367405.1). Lineage (NCBI taxonomy): Eukaryota > Viridiplantae > Streptophyta > Magnoliopsida > Alismatales > Hydrocharitaceae > Ottelia > Ottelia alismoides. The sequence goes on along the minus strand of JAZKJV010011285.1, from coordinate 770,447 downwards.
TAAATAAAAATTGTTTAATATTTACTGTGAAATTTAATATTGTTTTTATTTATTTATTTTAACTTTATTTATTAGTAGTTAATTTTTAGTAGTGTATTTATATGTATATTTGCCTATATTTTATACAGTTTTATATTTACTTTGTATATTTTTATTTTACTATTTTATTCTTTTATTTTATAAATTTATAACTTCTTTTTATGAGTATAAATATATTTTTATTTTATTTTTAAGATGTTATTTGTATACTTAAATAAATAGAGAGTATATTCTCTAAGTATATTTATAGGTATTCTACCTATGTTTTATGTACTATATACATCATTTCATTTTAATGTATTTTAATGAGTTTTATTTTGGTTTTGTAATTTTAATATAATATAGACAATACTAAAATATTATAAAACTATAAATGAGTAAAGAATAAAAGAATGAAATCCAATTTGTTTATATACAAGTAAGAACATATGTATTTTATCTATGTTTTCACATAAACTTTTTTTATTTTTTTCATTTTCTTTTTGGTATTTTTAGTTTTAATATGCATATATTTTATAAATAATATATGAAAATTTTAAAAAATATAAATTTCTAAAAATAATAAAATGAATAAATTGATTATTTTAGTCGGGTACAATATACAATAGGGGTCAAAAACCTATCTTTCACACGATAACTCGAAAAATATAAAACCACCACCATTAAATAGCTTGTGAAAAGTTATATATACATATAGAGGTGATTTTGATATGTTGGATTTTTTAATTGAAAGATATGGGTCTATGATGTTTGGCTTTTTAGCTTTTTATTTTGTGTATAAAATGAACATTGTGTATTATTTTTGTGTAAACTTAATTTTATATTTTTATTTACATTATTATCTACAAATCTTATGTTCAAAGTTTCTTTATTTGATGAATAAATAATATAGAATAAAAAAGGTGTCAAAAATGCATAAATAAAGAATGAATAAATGGCATTTTTATTGTATTTCTTTGGCCCTTATCTCCCCCTACTTTATTCCTTGTCGACCAACTCAATACTTGACTTGGTCTCAACGTTTAAGGTCACAAAATATTTTCAATATTTTATTCCTTTTTCTTTTCTTTCCTTCATTCTATAATTTTGGCATTAAAAATCTTATTTTATATAAAAATAATACAATAAATAACGAATATTATTACGTACAAATTGATTCTATTTGAATGCATTATCTAGGGTTTTTACGAACAAAATGATAGAATAAAGGTGATGAAATGGAAATTCATCAGATACTCACATGGGGAGGAAAAAACTTTATAAAAAGCCACCGAAGTTTTGCCAGATTCCATATGGGTCTAGTCGTTATCCAAGGGCATGTGTTGTGCACATGACTCTCAGTATTTTTGTAGACAGCCCCTTACAGGGCTCGATAATTACACTTTGTCCCATTCCCTATTTTTTCTTTATTTAATTTCATTTTCTATTCCAAATTCAACCCCATGTTCTATATATAATTTAAACCTCTATTTGTCATCCTTGTAAATATTAAAAATTGCTATTGTGTTTCTCAATTAATTCTTTACATTATGGCATGCTTGTGGTATTTTTATCCTATAAGTCTATTTAATAATTAGGGTTTCTATCATTTGTGCCCCTCTAAGATATCGTAATTTCAATTATGCCCCTATCTTTTTGGTAATATCAATTGTGCCCCCACTTTTCTCTCTGTTATCACTTGTGCCCTTCCGTCAGATTGACGGTTAAAAAAATTAAAATAACCATGATTTATTCAAATCATGGTGTGGTTAAGAGGGGTATTATGGTCAGAATAAAATCAGAGATAGATCTGAGGAGGAGGGTTGGGGAGGAGTTGCGAGGTTGGGAGGAGGTGTGGGTTGGGGCAGGGGCAGCATGGGCTGGGGGAGGTGCGCGGCTGCAGGAGGAGGTGTAGGATGGGGTGGGGGCGGCGGGGGCCGGGGGAGGTGCGCGGCTGCAAGAGGAGGTGTGGGCTAGAGTGGGGGAGACGGTGGCCGGGGAGGTGCACGACTGTGGGAAGAGGTGCGTGCTAGGGCGGGGGTGGTAGGGGCCGGGGGGTACGTATTTGTGGGAGGAGGTGCGGGGCTGAAAGGTCGGCAGTCACAGGAGGAGGTGTCGCATACATTGAGGGGCACGCGACGGAGTCAGAGGTGTAGGAGGGGACCCAGAGGGGCACGGTCGGCGCCTTCACTGGACCACTAAGAACTAGAGATCAACATCAAAGATCCTCTAACAGATCTGAAAGCCCGCATTAGTTGAATACCCATGCTCCGAGCGGATCTCAGTGACATGAGCCCAGCAACCCGCCAAATTTGAATGTTGTTCCGAGCACATCTATAAGAGATCGACATCTGATCATTGGATCACAACCTTATAGCCAACAAAATTAGCTCCAACTTGTCAATTCTTGAACATCTAATAGCATCAAGAAAAGTCAAGATAAGGGGGAAATATCTCACCTGCACAATAGGAAATTGTAGAAACCCACCTCTTCCCATATACATAGCAGACCCCGTACACCAACCCTTGCTCGACCCCTATCAACCCGGAACCCAAGAACCTCCAATCCAACCCTTCCGCCCCACCGCTGCACAAAGAGGGCAAGTGCAAGAAGCTGGAGGCGGCGACGATGGAGGAGTCGGGGCGGAGGTGTGAGGGCCGGAGAGGAGATGGGGCGAAGGGATGGGCTGAGGGTGGTCGGAGAAGCCGCTGGTGGAGCAGATGGCTGGGAGAAGAAATAGAAGGGGGGAAAAGGATGTGGGAGGAAGAAGAAGAAGAGTTTGACTTTTCAGTCCATTTTTTCAATTAAATCCACTTGTGTCCTTGAAGTTAACATCCGCTTGCTCGGGGCGAAGGGATGGGCTGAGGGTGGTCGGCGAAGCCGCTGGTGGAGCAGATGGCTGGGAGAAGAATAGAAGGGGGGGGGGAAGAGGATGGGGGAGGAAGAAGAAGAAGAGTTTGAAATTTCAGTCCATTTTTTCAATTAATTCCACTTGTGTCCTTGAAGTTAACATCCGTTTGTATTATGGATGGACGGAAACTAACTCGAGGGACAGAAGTGATAGAATGAGAAGAAGTGAGGGGCACAACTGATATTACCAAAAAGATAGGGGCATAACTAAAATTACGATATCTCAGAGAGGCACAAATGATAAAACCCCTAATAATTAATATTCTTGCGAAAAGTACATATTTTGTCCATGCTGAGATTGGAACTTCATAATCAATTAACCATTGCTTCAAAAATTACCACAAATTCAACATTCCTATAATTAATTGTTATTTAAGTTGTATCTAAAGAAAATTGCATTTGCATGCATATTTAGCACGATAAAAAATAATTTGTATATTTCGATAATTAATTTTAATAGGTATTAAATTCAACATTTTTAGGGTTTAGCATTTTTCTGAGATAGACCACTAGTAATGTATCTTTGATAATTTTATTTCCTTAAAATAAGTAGATTTAGTTTTTATAATAATTAATTTTTAAAAAAATATCAAATCCTGCATTCATCAATTCATAAAATATTCATTTTGCTTATAAAAATTGTAAAAAAATTATTCTGTGTACATTTCATTACTCGTTACATGTTGGCCAAGTTTCATAATTTTTTGACATCATTTGATAGATATCAATTTTCTAGTCATTAAAATTGGACTCATTTTCATTTGCATTTCAAAAATTAGATGAAAATACCAAAAATATCCCGACTAAAAACCATGAACGAAATTTGATAGAAACTAATCTAGATTGTTCTCTTCCTCCTCGAGTTCGACCTTGGGACTTGCCTAAGTAAACAAACATAAAATCACTCAAATTAATTGAATCAAATATTTAAATGAGTATTTCTTGATTGATTTTGATTGTCTGCCTACAATAAAATGACACATCATTATCTTCAACGCTTAATTCATACAAATTAAATGAGGGCATATTGGACTCATTAAATGGTGTTTTTGTCGTTTTTGTTTAGAAAATTAGTCTCCTTATTCGAGTAGTCTGACACCCTTAACATTCATTATAAATTTTTCATTTTATTTTCAAGCATTTATTTTATTTTTCAACATTTATTTTCTTATTTTATTTTTTTTTTGTGTCACTCTCTTACACTCTCTCTTATTTTTCCTGCAAGGTACATGATGTACGTGGAGAGGTTTCTCCAGAAACTGAAGCATCTTTACCTATTCCCGAAAAGTCACATAAATTTAAGATCGAGTGGAGTCATGAGAGAGTGTAGAGTCTGGGAATTTATCTTCTGCAATTTTAATTATTTATTATTCATTGCTTATTTACAATGATTATCATTCGGACTCTCACGTGTGTAAGAAGACTCAAACTTTTCTATGATATGTCGTGGCATGTTTCACTCTCCGGTGAGGGTGGGGCCCAACTTGAGTTATTCGTAGGTTAGACCTGCACTAACGGCTATTAGATCTTCTAGGATTATTCTCTATGCTCGTATAACCTAGGACCACACCTCACTTTAATTAAGACATATATTTGATTGTTCAACTCAGTCAAATTTTAAATCAATTCTTCCCATCTAATATAACTTTTTGATGGGTGCAGTTTTATCGGCTTGCAAATATTTTAAATTCTTATATTACATCCCACCAGGAGATTGTGAGGAATCATTGTAAGTATTTTATTGGGAATTCATCATTCTTTTCCACGTGCATCGGCTTTTCTCGAATTTTATCCCTCTTATTTTGTCACGTAAATTTTAAAGGAAATTGGAACTGGACGGTAGACGTGTATTCCTTCTCGTCTAATTTTTCAGTGATCGTCAAAATAAAATTTGTACTACTAAACAAGGTCCACTTTATTTATCTCATAAAAAGAATAATTTTTACGGGAGAGAAATGTCGTCCTTGGATTCATTTATCTGTCTGAGTGAGCGAGAGATGACCTTTAAGGCTAGATACCAACTCTAGTATCTTCGTTCAAACTATTGATTCTATAAAAACGATTATCTACTCATTAGTAAGGAAATACGGGTAGCCGGTAAATGGTCCAGATTTCCTTAATAGAGTGGGTGGTTTAAAGGATACTATGTAAGGCTCTGTCCTAAAGTAACGGGCAGCCGTTTTACGGTACATACTTACAACCATACAGGTTGAAAGTAGGTGCAACTAATTGTAAGAATTTGGTCCAGTCTTTATGAAAATTTCCGGCACCTAATAGCTAGGTAATTATTTTCCAAGATTTATTTTATAACAAACTAAAATTAAAAAGATAATATATCAAACTCTTACGACCTTCATTGTGTGAGTTGGTGAAATTGGGATTTTATTCCATTTGCATTGGTGTTCATGAACCGAGTTCGAGTATCAAATAAATAAATCACACACGTGTGCCATCACTCTCCTTTATTTAGAAATCAAGGTTTTTTTTATTGAGTATCATGTGCATTTGAACATTTTTAAACAAGCTCCATTATGACATCACATTCACCTTATTTAAAGATGTCGGGACATTGCTCCGAGTACCCATCAGATTTGTACTTTGAAAGTGAATTCTTCTTGGTCAGACTCAATTTATCAAAATCCCCTTCTACCAGACATCCTCCATCATTTGCAGGATAACCTCTCCCACGAGTAAATTCAGTCCACTCTAAAAAACTAATCTACTCCATGAAAGAAAATCCTTTATATTCGGAACATATAGAGATTAAACTGACTGAGAACTCCACCTCTTCACGTGACAATCCTCTATTCAATTATCTGACCGAAGTCTCTACTCCTTCACATTTTCCACCACCTGAGACATCAACTCCAATTAAATTCAACCATAGATACAACCATGTATATTACTATCGTGAAGATCATACAACTTTTAAGATTGATGACCGGCCAAGACACCAATTCCAATCGACTTCATTCTCTCCTCACAATATTGTTGAAATAGGTCAACATTTCAAAAATCCACATTCTGACTTGACCTTAGGGAATGACATGATGAAGCGATGAAACCAAATATAGAGCGTGCATCCTGATCATACATATTGGATTTACCTTAATGATCATACTTCTTAGGATAATCCCACATATCATTCCTTAGGACAGGGCACATATACAGGAAGATAGACTGATGATGTCAACATACAAGAACCATGTATGACGAATTCAATATATATGGGACCTATGAACTACGTAGAAACATGCTCTACTCAAACAAGTTTTACATGCCTAAGTCACAACATATTGGGAATGGTACTTATTGATTCTCGCCAGCTGAGCAGACTCCCATTATATTTTTAGAGAAAATAGCAGAGGATAACAAATTAATACGTACTTTGGATATTTCAATAGAATGTTCTCCTAGTACGACCATGAAAATGGAAGAGGAAATGATTGGATCTGAAGTTAAAAAATGAGAGAACACTCATGCTCCCATGACTGATCATGAAAAAGTTTTGGAGGATGACATTTCGAGGATAATTAAGAGATATGAGATAATTGAGGATAAATTTAGAAACTTCACTGATCGAGTAATTTCATTTTATGGTAGCTCGGGTATGGAAGTAGAAGATAAAATGATTGGATAACAAATTGAAAACTACGAGAATACTCAGAAACCCACAAACTATGTACAACCCAAGGACAACTCTGACAGCGACATCTCTGCATACTACTTCCTTAAGGATGACTCTGACTCTGCTCAAAACCCCTCCCCATATGTGGAAAACAATCATCTACACACCATACCCAGAAGACCAAAAAACTGAAAAATTAAAAAACACCCAAAAAAATTAAAAACCATAAAAGCTCATAAAAAATGAAAGAGGAAAAGATTTGAAAATTTTGGATCATACTATTGGGGAAGCACTGGATAAAAGATCAATTTTTGAACTTCCCTTAAATCAGGCCATTGAACACTTCCTCGACCTAGAAAGATTTATAAAGAATAAATTAATGCTGAAAAAATTGGGCAAGAAGAGAACAAAGACGGAAGACATATATTGTCAATGGCCACCTCTTTGATGATGAGAAGAAATACCAAGAGCCATAGAATGAAGTAATTGTCGAGATTTGACTACGGAATAAAAGACACAACATTTACCCATGCCCGAATCGATTACGACTAACCAATCAATATCCTCCCAACCTTTGTATTTGACAAACTCAAACTCTAACCTATGAGGGAGATAAGAGAGATCGCTTAACTGGATAAGCGATCTACAAAACGGCCGAGGGGAAAATTTTCAGTCATCATGACATTCCCATTCCAAAGTGATCTGCTCAAGGTGGACTTCATGATCATTGATATTGAGCATTAAGGAGAATGCACCTTGTCTCCAATAATTCTCAGAAAGTCGTTCTTAGCCTTGGCTAAAGCAACTGTTGAATGCGAGACTCAGGAAATCAATTTCATGGCATTAGGAGCACTTCAAGGTCAACCAGTCTTTGAGGAAAAATGATATAAGGTAACCCACAAAACTGACAATTGCAGTATAAGAGACCTACCCCGCTACCACAATCGAGATAACGATTGTTGAGGAGACCATTTGTTCTTAGTGTCATCTCATCCTCCCATTCTCTGTTGCTTTCACCTCTACCACTATCATGACAAATCCTATAGAATATCACTAGATACAAACCTTTTTATAAGTTGATGAGGAAACACGAGCATGGGTTTACTCTGAGTCGGACAAAAAACTCCTCTGACCATTTTGATCAACTCAATCTGACACAAGAACTCGCCAATGACATGACAACTAAGAACACGGACATAGGGCAACCGCTGGCTAGAAAAGAATACTGCAATGGTTATTCATCTAATGAGGACCCGATTGTCAACACATCACAGACAATAAGGACCAAATTGGCCCTTCCCAATAAACAAACTAAGAAAGTCACCTTCGACATTCCAGAAAAGCAAATTCAATAACTAATAGATTTAACGATTCTTTTACACTTATACTCACTAACACTCAATTTATTCAATTCATTTAGAATTTAGGTTCCCTCTTCTGTATATACTCATTATTTACTTAGGTTATTTGAAGCCTAAGTAAAGCGGTAACCTCAACTTTTTTTATACATTCTTTTAGATGTCTTGAGTATTTCAATCGGTTCCTTTTCTTTGTCCATACCTTCTTTATACTTAAGATATTTCCAGCCTAAGTATGGGAGGGCGAGCCTTTATTTTCGCTATTGTTATCCTTTATTCTTTTGTACCCTATGCCTTAGTGCCTCTGTCCTACACTAAGGCAACTTAAAAGACTAAGTATAGGAAGGTCGTGCCAGTTTTCACCTCCTTGTAATGTTCTTTCTCTTTATTCTTAATACGAGCTATATATTTAATTTCAATTTGTGCTATAAGGACATAACACACAATAAGTATAAGGGGTGTGCGTATATATTGCATAATACACTTTATTCATAACTCATACTTTCATATTTTTTATAAATTATTAAGGTCTACTGGTACGGGGTTTTGAAGCTGATTGGTAAAAATGATTTATAAAATATTTGAAAAATTATTATATTTTTGACATGGTATGTACAAATATTTTACAAAGTGTTTGAAAAAGGGTACAAGTTATTTTAACACATTGTTTTACTTACAAAATTCTTTGAAGATTAAAAAAAGCTTTAAACCCAACAAAAATTTAACTAATAAGTGGTTTTATCCCAGACAAACTTTTACACAAGACTTGTGTAGTTTATGATACTTATTTTAGAGTGACACTTGATTTAGAGTTTAACCATTATTGGTTATTGGAGCCTATGATTTAGTTACTTTAACTCCTTAGTTCGTAAGAAATACATGCTATATTGTGCTTTATTCTTTAGCTTAAAAGAATATGACTAGCACTTCACATGCATGATTACATGAAAATTATGATGAGTTGAGGTTTCGCCTGAGGACATAGGATGAGAGGTTGAGGTTAGACATGATTTAATGATGCTTGAGGATGAGATGAAATTAATTAATACTTCATGAAACCAGATTGTCATAATCTTAGTCAGTATGAGAACAAGGTTCTTATACTATATTTAACTAAACCTAAGTACTAGTGTGCATAAAACTAGTTAAATTGTTGATCAATGTGCACCACCTTTTGGTACAAACAACGAAGCTAGCCAAAAGGGAAAAAAATAGAATAACATCGAAAAGAAGCGTAGATAATACAAAGATGCATTCAAAAAGCTTACACCAGTAGAGAACGCTCCCAACCTTTACAAATTGTCCACTTGGACTAACATATTAGGCTTTTACGAGTCAGGCTAGCATCAAAAAGAGCTCTGCATAATATAGTAAAAGTCTGGGTGTTGAAAGTATAATAAATACTCAAAATAGATACACCCTGCATATACTCTCAAAAAAAATAAGTGCAGACAACTCAACATTCTCTTGACGGACACCCTAATCAACATCAAAGGTACATGTGTGCATTAATAAGTTCCTATGTGTGAATAAAAGAAATGACACAAACCTGTACCCTCCATAACTGGCCGATCCATGTACACATTTTAGTTTGATAACTAAAGCGATGGTGGATTGAAGCAATAATAGATTTATTTTCTAGTGTTGTGGATTGGGTCTAAGGAAGATCTTTCAAATAGGAACCTCGGGAGAAGCTTTGTCTCTATACGTGTTTATGTAATCTACACTTAATTTCATACATCATATATGTGTGTGTAGAGTCTTAAAATTAGGGAATTTGAATTCCTTTTGACCAAGTCTTGGTTCAGATTTAAAGTTTAAGTGTCACATTATAAAATGTATATCATAAATATTAAGTTTTGAATTTCACATCTACAATCAGGAATTCAACTATGTATCAATTCTTTATTTTCTCGAGGATTGCGTAAGGTTTAAGTATAGGTTGGTGATAAACCCCTTATTTAACTATATTATCTAGTTAAACAATTCAATAACATTAATTAACATTTTAATTCAACTATAGAGGTAATATTATAAAATTAATTAACCCTAATTATTGTATATAAATAAGGATATTATTGAGTCTATTATTTTATGTGTTTTCTTCTCATTCAAAATCAAATAAAAAGAAGTTCAATATTGTATATAATATAGTGTATATAATTCATAAGTCAAAAATACAAAAAAAAATCAGAAAAGAAATAAAATAAGTATTTTTAAGTCATTAAAATACTAGCAAAAATATTATAATGTATAAGGCCTATTTTATTTTCAACTTCTACATGAAAGCTGTAAATCTTGAAAAGATCTAGAACCATCATGTTGATTTTTTTCTAATTATGCCTCTAAGTATTTATTTCTTATTTTATAAGTATTTTTTTTCTAAATATTTTGACTAGGCCACTTGGCCAAATTAAGTTGTGCCACCTTACCCGACCTTATATAAGACCCCGCCTTTAAAATTGGTCATCTGAATCAGATTGTCAATAAGCATTTAATCCTACAGCTAACCTTAGCCACCTGATCTTATTGATCATATCCATCCTAGCCCTTCAACTGTGCCCCACTTGTGACATTTGGATATCATGATCCACCGGTTGAGGCTCGTCTTCAACCTCTAGACGACAACCCCCAAACGACAAGACTTTTACAAACAAAAACTTCACCATTTTCCTCTGATCACACCACATGTGCTCTCACCATGAAACCGGTACCGAAGCATATATTGAACCTCCTTCAATGCTAGCATATCACCCTCCTCCATATACCTCAGTTCTGACATAGGGCAGTGGTTGCAACCACCGACCTAACCTCCTTGAAGTCCAAAACCATCGTATCATAAAACCTCTCCTCCGACAATCGCAACCCATATCTGTCATTCTTGCAAGTACCTCTGAGTCATAGCTTCTTCTTAAGTGACATTTAGCGAGAGAATTTGACAGCGATGAAAGAGGTTATTCCATGCAAGATCCTCCACCAAGTTGAGTCGTTTTACGATGTTGATAAGCCTCGTTCAAGCATCTGATTCTATTGCATCGGTGATGTGATGATTCGAGGTCTCTTGGACCTCATCCTAGGCATGTCATGCATTCCATCGTTCCTCTTTCACCCTTACAGCTAACACCCAGTTCCATCACTTTATGCCTTCAATTAATTTCATCAATTTATATTCCCATATACACTTACTTGCACTTTCATCAGATTTTGATTCCACCATCATCACATGATCAACACCTTCACGCATCGTTCATTTCTCACCCTCCATGTATATATATATAAATATATATATATATATATATATATCCCCTACCATCTCGATTCATCATTCGACCTGCAAAGATGAAGGATCCAATTAGGGTCATCACTCTTTGCTCGTGCAAGCCCTTGAACTCCTATTCAAATCAACCCAAAATACATCTCGCCACATTTTCTTTTGTATCACTAATTGTGTAGGAGTTCTATTGGACTTATTGATCGTAACCAAGCTTGGGTTTCTCGATCTTCGATGAAAACACCTCGATGTAACACTTCATGAATTACCAGGGGATCCTTTATCCACCATATTTTTACGAGGTCATCATCTACCTCTTACAGCCTTCAGGTGTGGTTGAGGATCATGGAGGTCAAAGACCTCCATTCATCGGAGCCCACCCATCGTCGCCACCTGCAGAGGAGCATCAATGTCATCTATTAGCAGTTGTCGTCTGATGGTCTAGAATAAAAAACCTTGATCAATGGTTGAATTTGTGCCTGAGTTGTCGATTCAAATCTGAGCTTTGGGACCACCCGCACCAAGACCTGAAGCACGAGTGCCCTCCAGTCTACTCGAACCTTAAGATGTGTGTGCCATACATGTGATATGCCTGGAGGAATTATAAGATAAGCTTACCTCTTTTTATAATTACATTTATAACCCTACGTGGATTAAATTGTATGTGATCCAAATGACTTTTGTGAATTAGTATTTACTCCCTATTTTGGAGCATTATGTAATGTTGTGTGGAGTTTTTATGAAGTTGCTTTACAAATAGACCCTTGACATGTTTATTGAATACCTTAAACTCCCTATATCCATTTTTAATGAAATTTATATCATTTTAAATCTAGTAAAACTATCTCTGATATAGTATATTTATGATCTCATCTGACGTATTATGAATTAATTAATTACAAAACATATCACTATACTTTCATCTGTTAAATTATATTTCTTGAGTCCATTATTGGCTTTGAAATTGAGTGAGGACTATAATGAATTTAATGGATATATTCATTTGAATACATAACTAAGTTCATGAGTTTTATTTATGCATTTGTTTTAGTGTGTGGCTTTGCATTACATTCTATTACATCATACAATTAATATGAATTGCATTGAAACCCCAATAAAAATCATGCATTCACTTTGTATGTTGCATACTTGACATAGTTTGAATTATTAAGTAACTAAATTAATATGTTTAGAGTCTAATTAGATAATCTAATAAGCTAGTGTCCTCTTGTTCGACCCTAGACTTATCTCAGATAAATTAAATCGAGTTCTCTTTGTGGAGATCTTTTGACTCGAATCTGATAAGTGGATAATTGGCTAAATTATAAAAAATCATTATTAACTTAGACAAATATTGATTTATCTATGATCAATTGGGGTTGAGAAGGAGAGTCTATGGACATGTATACTATTTGACACGCAAGCCCATGGTGAGTCATCATGCAATAAATGTTATTGCAATTCATTCCCTGATCAGAAATGAAGAATAATTAGTTTGCATAATGGTCCGTTAGTACAATTAGGTTTATGTACCCTGTCCATCTTAATGATTATACAATTGTTAATTCAAATGTTGAATCATAGAGGCCAGTGCTCGGATGATATCAAAAAATTTAGATAGAGGACTCATCAAGCAATGTCAAATGATTGTTAAGAGAGGATATCCAACTTGAGAAGGAAAAGGCATTCTTTTCTCTAAATGATGATATCTAACAAACCTCTATGTAGGGATATAGATTAGGAGTGGTTAGATAAGATAGGTCAAAGAGTTTACTTAACAATATTGAGATAACCAAGACCTATGTCGTGTATTGTCACATATAGGCACACATCCTCTGACTGGAGATAGATGTGTTACTATACGCTTGAATATGTACATTTGGTAGATTGATGGGTTGATGATCTAATCAAGCTCTATACACCAATGAGCTAGTCTGCAAACAAGGGCATATGAGTAATACGATCTCTCAAGGGGGTCATAGAGGTTTATTACTAAATCAGAAGATACGATCTCACTCATGGGATATTGTGATCGAATTCCTTGCACTGTCATCTCACTTTGGAATCTTGACTGAATTTGTAGGTTTGATATATGCTTTTGGAAAGTATATGATCAATACCTATGAATGATATATGCTTTTGGAAAGTATATGATCAAATGAGAAACTTGATGATAAAACCCTGAAGAAGACATTATAAATTCATCTATATCTTTAGGTTGATTCTAGGTCTTAAATTATGCAGGTTGTACGGGTATTAGAAATACTCAAGGGTGATGTGATCGTAAATATTTGTATAACCATAGTGCTTCCATTCCGATGGAGTGGTGAAACAAATTTGGATTTTAGTGACTCGTTTCAATAGAGAAGTAATATGATCTTGGTCCTTATGTTGGGCGTTGATCTGAATAAAATTCAGATGTACTGACATTATTACATTGACGAATTTGATTTAATCAAACATTTTGAGAGATCCCCTTGATCAAGATTTGAGATATGATCTCAATATACAAGTTACTATACATAGAATATCCAATCGCAATGTCTTTATCTCCATGTATCTGCGGATAAAGAGCATTAGCCTTGAAAGATTTCAAGAATAATTTCATTGTTGATAATGTATCTTTGCATTAAGAAAAATGGATAATTTAATGTGATTAACTATTACGAATAATGATAATGTAATTCATATTATTTAGTCACATGAGAATGGACATCCAACATGATTAAGTGTGATTTAATTACCGAGGATGGGAATAATATGTACAGTACTATCCATATTATTAATGGATATTATAAATATGATTTATAATATATTAGAGAAAGAGATAATTGTAATTTGTATTTATGAATTAATAGTTGATGTGAATTGGATTCTCAATGAAAAATTAATTGTAAATGCAATTTATATTTTATTGTGGATGTGTGAATCTGATTCACAATTATCAATGGAATGATTGAAATTATCATAAAATAATTTGTAATTATTTTGGTGAATAATTTTGCAACAAAATTTGTTTCACATGTGGAATATATGCTGAGATATGAGATCTCAACACTTTTGGAATGAATGAGGCTCCTTTCCTTACAAGGAGTGGATGACCTGCTTGAGCTCTTCATTTGGTGACCGTCCACTCTATATATGGAAGGAGGCTCATTCTCCTTCCAATTTGATTCATATTTGTTGGTTTTGATTTAAATTGGATTACGATGGATCTTCAATATATTTAATTTATTTTTATACAACAAATTGTTCTTGCAAGTTTATGCAACAAAAATCATGGCCATTGATAGAAAGCACAAATAAATCTCAACCATTGGAGTTGTGTGCACTTGGATTGGGATCTATGGACATCCACAATATTATAAATAAAAGGGCAACCCTAAGCCTTTATTTTGGACACATAATATACAACAACTCTCTCTTATGGCCATCCTTTCTCTCTCTCTCATAATATGGTCGTCCATATTATTGAAATAGAGATATTCATATTTGTCATGTCGCCGTTATCTTTGTTGGACATGCGAGCCCACGACGATCCATTATGCAATAAATATTTTTGCAAATATCATTCCGTGATCTGAAATAAAGAATAACTAATTTGCATAATATTCCCTTAGTAATATTAGGGTTATGAACCATGGCCATCTTAATGATAATACAGATGTTGATTCAATTGTTGAATCATAGAGGTTGGTGCTCGGATGAATATCTAAAGAGTTAGATTGTGGACTCATCAAGCACCGTTAATTGATTATTAAGAGAGGATCTCCAACCTAAGAAGGAGATGGTAATCTTTTCTCTAAAGGTTGATATCTGACCGACCTCATGATGCAGGTCCTCTACATAGGAATAGATTCGGATGCGTTAGATAAGTTCGGTCAATGATTTTACTTAACGAGATCGAAATAACCAAATACCTATCTCGTATGTTGTCATTATATAGGCATGCATCCTTTCACCGAAGATAGATGTTTTACTATATGTCTGAGTATATACATTTGGCAGACCAATAGGTTGATGACCTAACCAAGGTCTATACAGCGATGCACTAGTATGCATGCAAGGGCATATTAATGATACGATCTCTCAAAGGGATCATACATGTTCATTTTTTGAACCAGAAGACATGAGCTCACTAATGAGATATTGGGAAAAACCAAATTCCATGTACGGTCGTCTCGCCTTGGAAGCTTGATTGAATTTGTAGGTTTGATATATGCTTTTGGAAAGTATATGATCAACACGTAGGAATGATATAAACTTTTGGAAAGTATATGATTGATATTGACTCCTAATGATCAAATGAGAAACTTAATGATAAAAACCCCGAAGGAGACAATCCAAAAGAGATATAAAACTTCGGGTTTATTATTGGTCTTCCAGATAGGAATACCGAACGGTGATGTGATCATACATGATTGTATAACCATGATGCTTCCATTCATTGGGAGTGAATAAACAGGTCTAGATTTTAGTGACTCCTCTGAGTAGCGAAGTGATCTGATCTTGGTCTAAGTATTGTACACTGATATGAATGTGATTCATATGCAATAAGAATATTATATTTGTGGTCTTCATTTAATCAAGCGACTATGAGTGGTTTGTAAAATCTAGATTTGAGATGTCATCTCAATATACGGGTCACTATACGTGGAACAATACAATCGCATTGTCCTTATCTCCAGGTATCCGCAGAGAAAGCGTATTATCCTTGAAAGAGTTCATGGATAATTTCATTGTTGCTATTATGCATCCGAGCATTGAGAAAATTTATAATTAAATGTAATTTAATTATCATGAATAATATGAATTTATTTATATTATAAGGAGAGTCATCTTAGATAATTAAATATGATTTAATTATCAAAGATTTGAATAATGTGAATGTGATTCATTTTATATGAGTACATGGGAATAGATATCTAAGATGATAAAATGTGATTTAATTATCATGGATATGAGTAATGTGGAACGCACTATCCAATTATTCTTATATATTATAAATGTTATTTATAATATATCAGAGAGAGCCTACTGTTATTTATATTTGTTGATTAATTATTAATGATAATTGGATTCATAGTAGATAAATAACTGAAAATATAATTGACATTTATTTTGGGTTATGAATGTGATTCACGAATTTCCAATGGCATGATTGCAATGTTCCCAAGATAATTGAGAATTATCATGATGAGATAATGTTGGAAATGAGATATTGTAATCTCATTGGAAAATAGATTCCCATCCACCAAAAGGTGGTGGACGGCCACCAAGTTCCAAAGGATTGGGAGACCATCCCATTTAGAGACTTGATCGCAACCACAGGTCAACAGGTAACCCTAATGCTTGTTTGTGTTTTAGATGAAACGATCCGAGAAATGTTCTCGGATCATGTGGTTTCACCACATTGAACATTCTTAAAATTATGCTACCTGGAGAAACTAGTGCGACTATTCGCTCCTGATCGCATTCGATGAGATCCTCACTCATCCGTGGTGCACTTAAGGATTTTTCCATATGCTTCAAGTGGTATTAGATATAGGTTGGATGGTTTTGGATACGACTCATAAACCTAAGAAGACTTGGGTTTATCAGGGCTGGTGAAAATTTTATCGCATTTCATTCTTGCAACCCTATTTTGAGATTATTTTCATCCCCAATTAAAGTGTTTAAACACAAAATTATCATTATAATCTTTCCCATTAATTAAGAAACTATGGGATTTGAGTTTGCATGATTTGAAATTCGATAACTCAAGTTATGATCATTTTAATGAACATATATCCACTATTTCGGTATGGCAAATCTTGACGTAATTAAAGAGTTAGTTGTTGTTTTCAAATTCCTGTAAATGTGTGCTAATCACTTGATTTCTATTTTAATTTAAATTAGCAAACTTTGTAAAGTTTTTTTGCATTATTTGTTTTAAATGATTGAGATGATGATTTTTGTGAGTGGGGGTCATTATTGGAATACATTCCTAATCAAGAACTTTGTGATTCTCATTTAAGAAGTTAGTGAAATAATGGTTAATTTCCTGGAATAATTTTGGAAAAATATTTGAGAAATATGGGATGATAATTTTTTTAAATGACATCGTCTTAACCAATAATTGATTAGATAAGATCCAGATCACAAATTGGTTACATGATCTACTTTCAAACAACAAAGTTACTTATATAGGATTGGGAATTTTATTTAGCAAATTTCCTTATAATCAAAAGGTTTTTGATTATTACTATATGATATAATTTCAGTTGAAAAGCTTATTCTCATCTCAACTACAAAGTGTTCAATTTGGCATTATCCTTGCCTAAGGCAGATATGGTGAATAGTCGGGGAGCGTTGAGGTCGTAGGTTGCTCCGTGAGTGGTCTATCACACTCTTGTCGGTACTGGTCGTGACACTTGGTAGGGAAGTAATAAAACTTGAGAGATTATGATGTATTTTTCTAATTATTTAAATTTGAAATAATACGTATTTGAGATAATATCATATTTCAAGTAACAATAAAGAATGTTTGTTAGATATTAATTGGATCATTGATTTAATATGATTAGATTGATTGGAATCCAATAATATTTAAACACTACATCAATAGAGTTGTATTTCCCTTCGAAAGAATTGATCAAAAGGAATATGATTCATAATGACTAATTAGAAATTGAATATGAGGTAGAGGATCACATAAGTGACATCCATGGTCTCCGGTCAAGGTGAAGAGGTCCATCGCTAGGGATTGTATGTAGGATATGCTTGTCCGAAGTGACAGCTCTTGCATACAAGCGCATCTGGAATGTGCTTTTTACTTCTAGAAAGAGTAAGGTCGTATACGTAGTGACCCCAATATCAGATCCTCATATTATTAGGGCAATGTTGGATTGCGCATAGCAAGAACTATTCTTGTTGACGGTTGGTTCAATTAACGATGGGTCAACATCACCATAGGGGTGGTGGGCTTGGGCGTTAAAGACCAAATTGGGAATGCAAGTTGGATTTGCAAGGAGGAATGTGTTCTTGCTTCTTTTTATCCGAGTTACAAGATCTCATATTATTGAGATGTGACAAAGATAAGGAAGGAGATCCCAGATCTTTCTTGAGATATAGTGGTAAGTATATCTCTTACATTAAAAGCGATTAAGGGAAAGAACTTTCAATTTTGACAAGGCAAGACAACTTTGATATAAAAATTCTTAAATCAATGTAAATTGTATATATTTATGCAAATTTCCTATTTCAGAAAATCCTTCATTAAACCCACTCAATTGTATACTCAATAATAACCAGAAAAATATAATGGATTGGATCCATGATCAAGATATTATACTCAAATTTGGACACTGATGAATATGTGATTCATCATCTTTATCATTTATTTTAGCGCAAAATCCCTTACAAAATACCTTTATATAATACTAACTCCATGTTCCTACTAATTTGCATCTGTGTGTAAATATTGTATATTTGTATATTATTTTAACCTAAAAAAATAAAGAAAGAAAGAAAGGAAAATGAAGAAAAGAAAAGAAAACTGTATATATGTTATAGATACAAGCCGACCCGAACCCCATGAGAAGGTCAAGACTTGACCAGATCGTCCAGGAATAAAATAGGGGGAGATAGTGTCCTTACCTAGAAAATCTGGAAAAATGTGTGTTGTAAATACTTTTCACTTATTTTGTGTATATTTGTATAAAACTAACACTATTCTATTGGAATACAAATTGACCTTAAATAAAATGATTTTCAAAACAAATGTTCTAAGTAAAAATGTTTGCTAAATAATAAAACTAATTGCACAATGAAGTCAAGTATATAATAAAAGTAATGACATTCGGAAAAAAGACACTAAGCGGTAATTAAATTATCAATTCCATCTCCATATGAACTCAAATTGAACCAAACTTGTTTCCACTGTATTCTAAATTAAATTATCTTTAAAACGGCTTTAATTTCATAATTTTTGGAGTTACTGTTGAAAAGTCATTTTCCTGGGGTGGTTTGTGTAATTTTACATTTATTTGTACATGCTGTATTTGTAAATAATTTTTACTATTTATTTAAAAAATATAAATATAAATATAAATTAAAACTAAAAAAACTAATTACCTTATTTAACCATGTAAATAATTTACTATATGTATATAGTTTATGTATATAGTTAATTTTCTTAAATAACTACCACAAAAATAAAAAAAATTAACATTTAGTTTTCAAATGAGTAAAGAGATGAAAATACAAAAAATTTGTTAGTTTTTTAAAATAATTTTAACAGTAATATTTTTACTTTATCTCATTTCAATTTTTTCGCTCTTATCTCTTATCTTCATCCAACAAATAAAAATATCAACTTTCAATTCCTATCTTTTCTATTTATATGGCTCTTTCTCCATCATTTTAATTTGATCAATCTTTGGTGAGAGGAGCCTAATCTCCGAGAGTTTTCTTGTTGCAGAAGGGTGCCTAGCTGCCGAGTCGTCCAATGACAGCGACTCAGACTTTGTCATGGTGATCAATGTCTTTTCTGCTCCTAAGATGAGATCCATCATTTTCTCTTATTTTTCATCTAGATTAACCATAGTTTAATTTTTGACATTTTCATTCTGTTGTTTTTTTATCTAGATCTTAGAATACATCATGAGTTTTATTCACCTTCGCTTCTGATTTTTCATCACTTTCTCGATCTCTACGTGTTCTTTTCTACCTCGCATGATCTCTCACCTCCGACCATGCACGGTGGTCGGAGATCCAGTTCCATCCGCCATTTTCCTCGGAACCGCACTCGCTCATGTCATCCGTTTTAATTTTGGGATCGAGCCTTCGAGCTCACATCCTATTGTTTATAATAAAAAATAAAAAAATATGTTTTCCTTAATTCGTTCTAACATTTGTTTTGCATGATAAATAAAAAAACCAAACAAATAAATAAATAAAATTATAGAAAAAACTCTGCAATTTCTATTTTTTGAAAAAAAAATAAAAAAAATCTTCTTTCTATTACAAAACAAATAAAAATAAAAAAATCAACGGTGCCTGCCGCGGCATGTTCTAACCACCAGAACATCCCTTCATAATCGTGTGGCCATCTTCCAAGAACCGCCTCCGCATCCACCCGACTCTGCCCGGCGCCATCTGCATTCTCCGCTATGGGCGGAATTGGCTCGTCGCACCTGATCTCCAGGGTTGCGTCGCCCTTGCCCGCCTGAGGCCGCACCACGGACAATATGATGCCTATCCTCCTCCCGAGCTATATGATCTACGCCACTAATTCCTCCCCCACCTGGATTCCAACCTAACAAATCTTCCCTGCACGAGCATGGTTACCCCTACGGAGCTCTCCATGCTGCCAGCCAACCACCGGCATGACACCTATGGCACGCCACTGCATGCCTCACTGTCCCTCCGCTGACCGCTTCCTGGAATTGCCGTCCACCGCCACCAGATAGCAGCGGCACCTCGCCTATTGGGAGAGACTGAAGAGGAGGCGGCGCATGCTGGCCCCACTTGGCCCCTCTTTGAAGAAAAGGAATGAGGAATCAGGAGAAACCCTATGGGGAATTAAAAAAAGATAAATTACAATTACCCCCCCCCCCAAAGGTTTTTGTTAATAGCGTAAAGACCCGTTGTCCTGCCTATCACGTGCTATACACGTGCATTTCTATGTAATTTGCATAGTTTTCCCTGCGGTTTATTTCTATTGATTTTAAATTGAAAACATTGAATAATTTGCATTTTAGTCCTATCATTGCAGACATTATTTTGCATGTTCTTTTTTGTGAAATAAATGTTTTTGTTACTAAATAAATTCCCCAAAAGTCATGTTATGCTCCTGATGTGTATATCTTTCTAGCATAAATTTTTCATTGCATTTTATTTTCATTTGTTCTTACAAAAATAAAAAATAGTGTCATTTTCTCTTCCTAAAATTCAAAAATTCACATTTCTCTAAAATTTCCAAAAAAATGGATTAATTTCCTTTCATTTTCTTTTAATTTTTGTGCAAATTTCATGCATTATTTTGTCTCTAAAACCAAAAAAAATGAAAAATATCAAAAATCTTAGAAAAATCAAAAACAATTCTACAAAAGTCCAAAAATAATGATTTCACTTCATGTTTGTAGATATTTCTCTAAAGTTTAGTATAAGAATAATTTCCAGGAGTTCTTGGCAATTTAAATATTTTTAAGTTGCAAATTACTCCAGGTTGTGCACTGTTTATTATTTTTCCAATGCTTGTTTTTCAGAAAAATACAAGACATCTGAAAATTGTACAAATGTTCTCCAAAACATTTCAAAACCTTTAAAACCCAAAAATATTTTTCTTTGATTTTTCTGAGCATTTCTTACTATTTTGAAAAATACAAAAAGTGTGTGGTGTGCATATTTCTTCACTTGTGCATAGTGTTCCTTATTTTCAAAATAAAAAATTGCAAAAATCAAAATCATTAAAAAAATAAGATCAGAAAATATAAATTTAGAAATAAAAATTATTTAAAAATAAAAAAAAATTCTCAAAAACCAAGGATAGTTGTCCTTTGAGATTTCTACTTTTTCTTTTAATTTATTTTTCGTCTATTATTTGAATAACCCTCAAAAATTGTAGCCTCTCTGAGTTCGATCATGTCCGCTATACAGGTAAATATGTAGCAAAAAAATGTTGCTTCGTTATTCTCCTTTAGTTAATTTTGCAGCTTGAGAAGAAAAAACTAAATTTGTTTGTTTGTCGTGGGACATTTTGTGGACAATGATGACTCCTCATATCA
The DNA here is from genome assembly GCA_037367405.1 of Ottelia alismoides. Lineage (NCBI taxonomy): Eukaryota > Viridiplantae > Streptophyta > Magnoliopsida > Alismatales > Hydrocharitaceae > Ottelia > Ottelia alismoides. Next base: position 748,492 of record JAZKJV010011285.1, on the reverse strand, counting down.
TTGATAACCAATCCACGAAGATCCTATGTCAACAAAATGGCACCGTTGCTGGCAAGGTACTACGAGGGGAGTAAGGTTTCTCTTCTGGCCTGTTATTCTTGGTTGTAAATATCTATTTACATTTTTCCATTTACTCTATTGTTCATATCCATTGCATTTCTTTCATTATTTGTGCTTATTTTTTTTATAATTGTGTTTCTTATATATTCACTCTCCTTTTTTCTTGCAAGGCCCGCGGAGCAAAGGAGGCAATCTTTGGAGAGTCGAAGCACCCAAGTGAAGCGGAGGAAGTTTGATTCATCTCAAAGCCGCGGGAGAGCGCGAGAGGAGGAGAAGAAGATTTTGAGAGAGACCATCATTTGGAGCATAAAACATTTTTATATATTTAGCATTTGAACTCTTGTAAAAAGGACATTCATTTGTTGTGGGTCTATTTAGTCAAGTGTTGGTGGACTTGGGGGACCTCACCGGATTTGTTTTCATCGCCTTTTTTTCTTTGTTTCACACGCATTTCGTGAGCAACCTATTGATTGCTTTTATTAATTTGCTTTAGTCAGGTAATTAATTAGGTCCAAACACCCTAAACAAGAATTTATGTACACATAGAATGGAATGTAATTGGACTTAGTCAAATTAAATTCTTGTCAGTTAATAGAAGCTATCATCTAGGTTGGTTCACTTGCATTATTTAGGTTAGTTTACTTTTCTATATTTAAATTCTGTGTGGATCATTTTGCATGTAGAGTACTGGCGACATGGTACGCATCTCTAACCCCTGGATGCATCATTGTTTTTAATCGCGCATTGGCATGTCCGATCTCCTTCCTCATTTTCACTCACATAAGTTAAAAAGGAAATTGCACACTTGGTATACGATTCATTGAAAATATTTAAACCAAGTGACAACTGGCTAAAATACAGGACTACTAAAGAAAACTCGATCCTAAAATAAACACAAGGAATAATCATTATTTTGCGGAGAATAACCCCCTCATTGTTTGGTTTGTGTGCAGCGAGAGAGAGACTACACACTTGGATAGAACCACACCCGGATTTTTTTCATCAAGAGTTAGTCGTTCTCTAGTGAATATCTCTCCGGTCACCGATAAAGCGGCCCCCGACGTCCTTAGCAGCTTGAGTTGATCAGGTAGCTGGTAAACAGTCCGCGATTCATACTAGCTAGGAAGGATCTAACTTTGGGATTAGGCTAGTCTCCTGGGAGAATTGGGTTCCTAACACCTCGCTTTAACTTCTTTGATAGATTGTATTATCACCAAACTCTAAAAATTGACAATATAATTGACCGAATTTTCACTGTCTTCACAATGAGTTGAGTTGTTGAACTAGAGGATTGTATTGTGTTTGATTGCCTGTGTCATACGAGATCCTTCTACACATTTGTGCCTTGTTTTTTACATTTTTTTGACTTGACCCTCGTGCTTTCCCAATCATTTGCTCTTGTATAGGATATGGTCGATTGGAGTTATTTTAATCTGATCTTCACGGATCCCTCATACCCTCCAGTCGATCCATTATTCTTTTTTTCGAGAAGGACCTTCCTCCTTATTTTTGTGCATATCCGCCTAACCCATTATTTCAGGAATCGGAGGACTTCGATTCTCACACACCTTCATCCAACTCACCCGATCCTAAGATTTTGGAGACACCGTTCCTATTGTCCACACTTGAGACCTTGAACCAGATGATAGAGTATATGAATTCAAGGATTAGCAATCTATTTAACATCAGTACGAGCCAGAATGCTGCTCCACTATTTGAGGATATGGATTTACTTGAGGATAATTATGAGAGCTTACAATCACCCAAAATACAATAAAATGAGAAAACTCCAAAAATCTAAAAAGATTTTTGGAGATATATTGTTTATTTATTTTGTAAGGAGAGGGAACCCATGCCAAACCATTTTCCCACACAGCCATGTCACATCCTTGACCCCGAGGATGCCACTATACATACTGCTCTTGGCAAATCTCGTGTATATGCTGATTCCGATTTCCTCACTTGTATGGAGGAGGTCCAAAAATTCAAAAAAAAATTGTTGAGTAAACTCGAAGTGTTGGCCACTATTCACGAGATCATTAAAATCCACTTAAATAGGTCATGACCCATTTATCTGGTCCTCAACCCAAGAAGAGAAAGCGGAGGAGAAGATCTGAGTGTCACATTCTGACCATGGCCACTGTCTACGCCATTTATCACCGTCCACATTTAAGAAAGGGAACACGTCCATACCTCTTGTAAGTTGCTCCATCTCAGACTATTCTTGTGACAACACTCTCCTTGACGGCAATTCTTCAATTAACATAATACCCTTCTCTATGGTATAGTCTCTTCATATTGGGCCTCTCAAGAAAATCAGGATGATAGTACAATTTGCTCATGGATCTATTAAAAGGTTGAAGGGTATTCTAGAAAATACAGTCAATCTTATTCAGGGCATGAAATTCACTTTTGATATTGTCGTATTGCCCATGGAGACCTCTACCCCTGTGGAAAACCCTACAATCATCCTGGGACATCCTTTCCTCACCTCTGTAGGGGCCGTTATTGATTATAGATCAGGAGAGATTTGCTTTCATTCTGATGCAGGGAGCGATGTGTTGAATACTACCCCTATTACTAACCATATACCTGCATCCCATAAAGAGCATGCCCGTGTTAGCCAACCCAAAGGACATCGACATTGACGATACTACCAGAGATTTTTATTGTATGTTGGATGATACTGAGATCCAAGAATTTCTCTTCAAGGAGGATGAATCAGAAAGCATAGACCTTGGAGTTCCCCCTTCTGGTACATTGTGATGCATTGATGACGTCCGCGGGATTTACACGATAAACACCCTAGAGCGGAAGGCAGTCTCTGAGACTAGACATGACGAACATGATTTGACTACTTTCACTGATGAGTTTGTTCCTGTTCACCTTGATTTAGATTAGAATGATAAGGTCGTACTTGATTTGATTGCTTTTATAAAGGAATATGGGCCTTTTTGATAAAGATGATGATCGAATAAAGGCTCGCTAGGATGGAATTCATCTTACTTTTTCGAATAATGAGTTGGAGCCTTTTTCTTTGATATTTGCGAGACTTCCCAGGCCGGACATGACCACACTACTTCCACTGATCCGTTTAGGCCTGTATACTCTAAAATCATTTAGGATACATTCTTGGTTGATCCTAATCAGTTTATATCTAATGATGACCCCAATATTGGCCTACACCTTGTCGAATCCATTTCGCAGCGCTCCTGCAAGAAGGTTCATTTTCAACCTTCTTGACCTTTGTACATCCACTCCTCTTGTATATCCTTCTGTTTCATTATTTCTTCTCTCGTTTTATCATTCACCCATTTTTCGTGTGTATATATGCTATACTTAGGATGTACTTTATCCTAAGTATAGGGGGTGAAGGATTTGTGTTGTTCGTATTCGTCCTATTCATTACTCTTGTTGTTGTCTATACTTGGGGAGTGATGTTGTTCATATCGTGTTTTTGTGTTTTTCCATTGAGCATGTACATTCTCTTCATCGGTTTTCCCTTTTTTATAGTCTACTATACTTATGCTTAGGATTACATAATCCTAAGTATAAGGGGATCACCAACTTCTCTTCTTCTTATCTTTTCTTTGAGTCGTTGTAGCATATGATTCTTTTCACTTTTCTATACTTAGCATGAGTTATGTCTTCCTTTGTTGCTCTCTGATCACTATGAGGACATAGTTCGAGCTATGTATAGGGGGTGTCGTATATATTGTATATATACTCTAGACATATCTCATACTTTTAGGATAATTATTTTGGGGATATGTATATAATTTCGTAAAATCCATGTATGCAAAAAACAATAACAAAACAAAACAAAAAAAAACAAAAATAAAAAAACAAAAAAAACAAAAAAACAAGAAAAACAAGAAAAACAAGAAAAAAACAAACAAAAAACAAACAAACAAAAACAAAAGCAAAATTTTTTTGTTTATATTTGTATATATTTTACTAACCCTTTTCACTAAAAAAATCCCTAAAATTACAAAACCAAAAGTCTATAAAAATTTGCTTAATTAAAAAAAACTTTCTTTTCACATTTGCATTTCTCTTCAAAAATCCATAAAAAGTTCAAAATTAGATAATTGTTTCAAAAAATTGTTCTTTACACATGTGCAGCATTTTTCAAAAAAAATGTTTTCTTTGCATTGTTTATATTTTCTTGTATTTGCATGTGCACTTTTCAGGATAGTATTGACATTTAAACTAAGTTCGAAATAAAATTGAAGAATGGAGTTAAGACTTTTCAGGTCTTAGTAACTTAATTCTTTGAGACCATAAGACTATGTTCACATGTCATCTTGAGTAGTCTAAGTAGAATATTTAACAACACACACATGATTCTTTCAGACCGTGGCTTATCTTAAACAATCACTCTACACGAGCTCTTCATGGATGAGGTAGGGAGGAGGCAATATCTTTTGTCTTAAGGTAGCATACGAGGGTAGTACATCTAGGCGGAACCTCTCGTCTTCCTCTAGGGAAGGAAGTGCGTCTCAACCTCGTGTAGCGATGTTGAGGACTAAAGACAGGATGTTGTGGGTTGTAATAATGCTTCAAAAGAGGGATACGATACTGTCCCAAGAGGAAAAACTCCTTATGTACATGCTGCACCTTGTATATACTTTCAAAAAAAAGAAGAGGAAAAATGCAGAATCTTCAAAAGTGGACGGGCCTGATTGAAAAGTAAAATGCATGCCAGAGTGTATATACAAGGATAAAAAAAATATAATAAGATCTTCAATGTCAATTCTTTGTAAGCTTGCAGCAGATGACTTTTCAACACTGGTCATGCATCCATGGATAGGTAGCTACACTGGTTACTATCCATTCTTTAATCTCTATCCCCTCTTCTTGAGTTGGTTGTACTTAAACTTAGAAGGGAATATCCCCGCTCCTCGAGGAAAGAGTTTCAAGATAGGGGAACTAGAGTTACCTTGTTGAAGGAGGTTGTTTCTTTGCTACTTTTTAGATGGGGAGCTATATCTTACTTACACCGTACAAGTAAAGATTCATAGTCATAATAATTATTGTATGAAGACTTGTTCTGACCTGACTGTTGAGGCGACCTGACTAGGAGTCTTGTGGAACATAAAGGCTTTTAGGTTTTAAATCCATCTCCTATTAAGGTTCTAACACACTAATAATCCAAAGGTCTGACAGAACTCCAAACTACAATTTTATGATAAGTTTAATATTCAATATTGTCCTAACTTCTTTATTTTTCCTTCCTTTTTTTCTTTTATTCACGTATTTTTTCAAATAAGAGTTCTCTAAGGGACTAACTAAGGTAAAGCATCGGGGGGTGATGAATCTTTGATTCATCATCTTTATTCATTTATTTTAGCTTAAAATCCCTTATAAAACACATGTATATAATACTAGCTCCATGTTCTTACTAATTTGCATCTGTGTGTAAATATTGTATATTTGTATACTATTTTTAACTAAAATAAATAAAGAACGAAAGAAAGGAAAAAAATAAAGAAAAGACAAGAAGACTGTACATACGTAATAGATACAGGATGACCCGAACTCCGAGAGAAGGTCAAGACTTGACATGATCGACCAAAAATAAAGTTGGGTGAGATAGGTTCCTTAACCAGAAAATCCAAAAAAATGTGCATGTTGTAAGTACTTCTCACATATTGTGTGTATATTTGTATAAAACTAACACTATTTTATCTATATATAAATAGACCTTAAATTAAATGATTTTGAAAACCAAAAATATAAATAAAAATGTTTGCTAAATAATAAAAATAATTGCACAATGAAATCATGTATATAATAAAAGTAACCACATCCGGAAAAAGCCACTAAGCGATAATTGAAAGATCAATTCCAGCTCCATATGAACTCCAATTGAACCAAATCACTTCCATTGTATTTTAAATTAAGTTATCTTTAAAATGGATATGATTTCATAATTTCTTGAGTTACGGTTAAAAAATAGGTTTTCTAGGCGGTTTGTCCAATTTTACCATTTATTTGTACATATTGTATTTGTAAATATTTGTAAATACTTTTTACTAATTATTTAAAATAAAAAATAAAAAAATAAAAATAGAAAATAAAATTAAAAAACTAATTTTCTTATTTAACCATAATGTACTATATTATGTAGTTTATGTATATAGTTAATTTTCTTAAATATCTATAACAAAAAATAAAAAATTAACATTTGATTTTGAAATTAATAAAGTGATGAAAATACAAAAAAATAGTTAATTTTTGTAATTAATTTAGCACAAATCCTTTTACTTTATCTCATTTCAATTTTTCTCTCTAATCTCTTATCTTCATCCAAAAATTCAAAAATTCAAATTTCAATTCGTATCTTTTCTATTTATATGGCTCCATCATTTCAATTTGATCAATCTTCGGTGAGAGTAGCCTGATCTCTGAGAACCTTCTTGTCGCACAAGGGTACCTAGCCTCCGAGCCATCCGGTGACAACGAGTTGGCCTTCGTCGAGGTGATAAAGGTCTTTTCCGCTCCTAAGGAGAGATTCATAATTTTCTATTAATTTTCATCTAGATCAATCTTCGTTTAATTTTTCGCATTTTTATTACGTTATTATTTTTTATCTAGATCTTAGAATCCATCACGAGTTTTATTCACCTTTGATTCTTATTTTTCATCTCACTTTATCGATCTCTACACGTTCTATTCTACCTCGCATGATCTCTCACCTCCAACCATGCATGGTGGCCGGAGATCCGATTCCATTCGCCATTTTCCTCAGAACCGAACTCATTGATGTCGTCCATTTTGATTTTGGGATCGAGCCATCGAGCTCGCATCCTAATTAATTATAAATAAAAAAACCAAAAAAAATCCCTTATTTCTTTTTAACATATGTTTTGCGGTATAAATAAAAAAACACCATGAAAATAAATACATAAAATTATAAAAAAAACTCTACAATTTCTATTATTGAAATAAATAAGAAAAAAGTTATTTTATTTTATTTTTTCTTGTTTCTGTTACAAAAAAAATAAAAAAAATCATCAGTACACGTTGCCGCATGCTCTAGCCGCCAGAACAGTTATGCACAACTGTACGACACTCCTCTTGGAACTGCCTCTGCATCCGCCCGACTCTCCCAACGCCGTCTACATCCTCCGCTAGGGGAGGAACTACCACATTGCACCCGATCTCTAGGGTCATGCCGCCATTGGTCGCGTGTGGCCGCACCACTGATGATATGTCGTTGACTGTCCTCCCATGCTAGGCTGTCTCCTCTCCAAGACGACTGCAGCAACCTATTTCTCCGCTGCTTGGACTCCAACCGGACAAATCTCCCCCACACGAGCATGGCTGCCCCCGCACATCTCTCCATGTCGCCATCGGGCCACCTCTTCTGCCCTCGCGATGCGTCGCCTGCGGCACGCCCCCACAGGCCGCACTGCACCTCTGCTGACCACTTCATGGAGCCACCATCAACCACCACCAGATAGAGATGACGCCCCGTTTGTTGGGAGAGAACAAAGAGGAGGCAGCGCATCTAGCCCCCCCCCTGGCTCATCTTTGAATAAAAAGAATGAGGAATTAGAAGAAACCATAGGGTGGAATTAAAAATTGGAAAAATTATAATTGACCCCTCAAGGTCTTTTGGAATTGCGTAAAGACCTATTGTCCAGCCTATCACATGTTATGCATGTGCATTTCTGGGAAATTTGCACTGTTCGCCCTACAATTTTTTCTATTGATTTCAAATCGAAAACATTGAATAATTTGCATTTTAGTCCTGTCTTTGCAGACATTATTTTGCATGTTCTTTTTAGGGAAATAAATATTTTTATTGCTCAACAAATTCCCCCAAAATTGTGCTATGCTCCGGATATGTGTATTTATCTTGCATGATTTTTTCATTTCATTTTATTTTTATTTATTATTAAAAAAATCAAAAATAGTGTCATTTTCTCTTTTTTAAATTCAAAAATTCATAAAATATTGAATATTACTCTAAAAAATCCGAAAAAAATATATTAATATCCTTTCGTTGTCTTTTAATTTCTTTGCAAATTTCATATTATTTTTTTCAAATTTATAGAAAATCTAAAAATATCAAAAATATTAGAAAAATCATAGAAAATTCTTTAAAAATCCAAAAATCAATATTTCATTTCATGGTTGTAGATATTTGTCTATAGTTTAGCATAAAAATAATTTCCATGAGTTTTGGGGAATTAAAATATTTTTAAGTTGCAAATTACTCCAAGATGTGCACTGTTTATCATTTTTAACACTTTTTGATTTTTTTTAAAAATATAAAAATATCTTAAATTCTACAAAAATTCCCAAAAATATTTCAAAGCCTTTAAAACCCAAAAACATTTTCTCTTGATTTTTCTGAGCATTTTTAACTATTTTGAAAAATAGAAAAGAGAGTGTGGTGTGCCTTTTTCTTCAATTGTGCATATTGTTCCTTATTTTGTAAAATACATAATTGCATAAATCAAAATGATTAAAAATTTGAAAATTAGAAAAATCAATAAAAAAAATAAAAGATAAAAAATCCTCAAAAACCAAGTATAGTTTTCCTTTGAGATTCGTGCTTTTTCTCTTAATTCATCTTTCGTCAATTATTTGAATAACCCTTAGGATTTATTGCCTCCCTGAGTTCGATCCTGTCCGCTATACAGGTAAATAAGTAGAAAAAATTTCTCTTGCTTCATTATTCTCTTTTAGTTAATTTTGCAGCTTGAGAAGAAAAAAATAAAAAAAATGTATTTGTTTGTCACGATACATTTTGGGATAACGACGACTCCTCATATCATTGATAACCGATCCTCGAAGATCTCATGTCAACATACACATAATGTTTGTCGTTGAAATGTACAAGTTTCCTCATAGTAATGAGGAACGACATTTAAGTAGACAATGGGACAACAACTTAGGATTTGTGTGTCTTTGTGGTTTCATTTCTCATCAAATTTACTTTGGAAGTGACATGTCGGTGATGATCGTAATTGCCAAATAATCCTTATAAAATCTAAGAAGATGTCTTGGCTTACATACGTGCTTTCAACATTTCATCATGAATGACATGGTTCTTTGCATGTTGCATAATGGTGGCTCTATAACAGATGATGTATTCAAAATGTTTGCGTACCTACATGAACCAATGTTTTAAGAGTTAAGATGTATGTAGATATGATGAGTATCATCATTCTACTATATATACTCTAGTCATTCATGAAGCTTCATAATATTCGTATTGTATAAATTGAGTGAAGTATGTACAAATGTTGAAGTACTCATATATTGAGATTTTTTGAATTCAACATAAGAGATCCTTTGTCTTAAGCAATAGTTGTTTATAGATGAAGGGAGTGCAGTGGAAGCGTGGGTCTGATCTGAGCAAGAAGGAAAGTCAAGGAGTTGTCTGCACTTCTTTAACTTCCATATGAGATCCAAAGAGTTGGATGAATGCCAATACTACAATATATTATGTACCGATAGTGTGACTATCTAGACTATCTAGGATCATTAGAGAAGGACTCAGATAGTGCATCAGAATAATATACATGTAATCGTTGAAATTGACTTTCTTATTTGATAAAATCAAAGTCTATTATTTGTATCACATTCTTCTAATAACACTTGCAATTCGTTGCATATGTTTTAGAAGACTGGAAAAATTTGATCTTAAGGTTTAATAGTCATCCATATGGATGTTGATGCAATGGTTGCAACAATCTCCATTGGATAGTTACGCTTCATAATTTTAGTGGGAGATCCCTTAGTCTTAGAAAATGTCTCTATGACCTAGATATTAGAATATATGCATTATTTATTTCTAAATGTTGGAAATAAACATGAATTATGGAATAGACCTATCGTAAAGAGTTATAATGGATTTATTTCAGAAAGTAATCAAACTTCTAGAGTAATCTATTGAATTAGAAAATTAATGAATGCTTCATTAGCATTTCTAATACTGAAAGTTAAAACTTATAAGATCAATAGGAGGAGGATGATCATTTGACAATGATCTGGCATCAAGCCTTGGACATTTGTCTATTGTAAGAGATAAAACTGTAGAATGTTTGAAATTTCAAATCTTACATACTTGTGAATATTGCATTCAAAGTAGATAATGTTCGATGCACCATTCCACAAGCATTGAGTTAGATGCCAATGTATTCATGATCTCATAAATATTGATGTATTGGATCATCTATATCAAAATAAACATTAATGATATGTGATATCAATTGATGATTATTTGTGATAGGAGGCTTCTTCTCTTCACCTAAGAAACTTTTGAAATGTTCAAAGATTTCACAAATTCGATTTAGAACTAAAGTTTGAAGGAAGATTAAAATGAATTTGATTTAATCTAGGTAGTCTATACCTATTAGATGAGTTCATGGAATACCTTATGGATAAACAAATATCATTCCTATCCCACTCCTCCTGATACACCTAAACTCAATAGAGTTGTAGGGAGATATAATTAATCATGTGTGACATGATTTAATCAATAATGAATCTTGACATAATTACCTCTTAGTTTCCAGGTACATATGTAGTTGAGACTATAATATATATCCTTAATAATATTCCATGCAAAGGTAATCCCGAACATCCTCAAAAGCTATTGTTTTGAACCTAGACTTGGGTGGACCCTTAAGAACTTAGGGTTGCTTGGTCCTTGACCATGTCATGGATGTAAGTAAGCTAGAATATAGCACCAAAGAGTGCTACTTTAGTAGGAAAATAAGATATGGTATTGGATACACACTTTATGATCTTAATATTCTTAAAACATTTCATCTCTAAGGATATGATTCTCAGAGGATTACTCTCTTGAGAATCAAGATGAAAATGAATTGAAGGAACTCATTAAATCTTTTGATGATAATGAGGCTCCTGAAATCGGAAACTAAAAGGATACTTAAAGATGAAACACTCATATCTCTTCAAATGAGTTTGAGGATGGTTTCCATGTGTTAGAGAAATCTGATAGTGATCTTACTTCATGTGATGAAGCTTCTGAAGATCATGACATGGAAAGATGGATGTTAGCAATAAAGTCTAAAGTAGACTTCATATACGAGTGTTGTATATGTACCGTCAAGGATCCACCTATATGGGTAAGACATGTTAAGGTGTAATTGGATCTTCAAGAGAAATAGGGAACCTGATTTGAAGGTAGAGACCTTCAAAACATGACTCGTATCTACAAGATATACATCAAGAGAAGACATCACTTGCGATGAGACTTGCTCTTCAGTGACCTTACTTAAACCCATCAGCATATTCCTATCTATGACAGAACTTGATTTTGACATCTTTTGACATCTTCAAGATGGAAGTCAAGATTGCATTCCTCTATGAATACCTCTCCGAGGATGTTCATATGAAGTAACCCCACGACTTCATGGTTGAGGAAAGCAAGGTGTGAAAGTTGAATAACTCCATCTATGGACTCAAATAAGCTTCTTGTAGTTGCAACATAAGATTTGATGAAATTATAAATGTTATGATTTCAGAGAGAATATTGATGAACCATGTGAAGCTTAGTTGGAGTGACATTGTGCTCATCATGCTAAATGTAGATGATATCCTAATAATTTGGAATCATATAAGGATGAAAATGAGTGTTTTATAATCTGTCTATTCCATGCTGTGAGATATGATCTCATGGATACCTCTTTGATCTTAGTTGTGAAGATGTTTAGAAGCAAAAGAGAAGAGGTTATTGGGATCTCACATTTGTAGTACACCTTGGACACATTTCATTCTTGAAAAACCCCAAGGAAGGCTTCCTTCCCTTAAGATATGGTATTGACCTATTTGAAGGGATAGCACCACAAAGAGTTGAAGAAGTGAATGGTAGAACTGCTTGCCCTTGTGCATCGGTTATGAGAAGCTGAGTGTATGCTAGATGTGTATAAAAGCCAGATGTCTGTCATGTAGTGGGAGTAGTAAATTGTTGCTAATCCTACTATGGAGATAAAACACTAAGTTGCAGTAATAAATATCTTCAAAGATTATAGGATTTTTTGAAATAGTAATCTCAAAGTCTTATCTTCAAGAACTTAAGACTTTGATCTAAAAGGTCTTAAATGCAAATACCTTAAGAGATAGAGATCTCCAGTAATATGGGTATTCTGATAAGGATAGTGAAAAATACATAATGGTTATAACAATTATTGAGTTGTAATATCAAGGACACTGTAACTAACAATATTGAGTATTTGTTGCATAAGATGCAACATTCGCATTGGATGAGAGCATTGTTACTAGGAGATATATAAGTGTCGTAAAAGGACTCGGTTGTGATGCCCCCAAGGTCAAGATACTCAGAAAATACATATCCATACATATGATTCTACATTTGAAATACCAAGTTGTACCAAACTTGTAAAAGAAAAGTATAGAAGGAAGAACTGCATTTTTTCATTCCATTTTCCTTCTATCTATACATCATGTCCACAAAAAGAATATACATCATGCTTTAGAATTGTAGCAACAAGTATACATTACCATGCACAAATAGCCATGTGCATTCATCACCATCATGTCTCTCAAAACTAAGTACAAGTACTAGTACATGTAAAACTCAAAGGAACAAGAACTAATTGTACCACAAAAAGGCTGCAAAAAAATCAACCACTTGCCGCTTACCGCTCCGGCAGTTGCTCCTGCAAACTTGTTGAATTCACGCAAATAGGTTTATGAGCACAGCACCCAATATGGATAGAAAACAACTAGAAAGGAAAACAAAAAGTGTACAAGAAGAGGTTGTGAACTCACAAGTATAGCAACTTCCTTGTTTCTAATATCCACAAAGAAACAGTACCTCACAAAGAACAACCATCCCACACAAAGCGACTTGTAACAACTTGACTATAGTGCAAATCCACATATGAATATGTATTGTACACCAATACTAATTTATAAGAGAGTAGGACCATAATAGAAATGTAACACCAAGCTTCGTGGATAGCCTGTGGTCTTGGTTTGTGTGGGACCTCACACTATGACTCTAAGGCAAGAAGAAGTCCTTAGGTATGGGGTGCCTTCGTAGGCATTTGGTGGGATACAATTCATCCTAACTAAGTTCCCAATACGTCCACTAGCTTCACTTAAACAACTGATGTTCCGATTCCCAATTCAAATTTCAGCCAAAGACTCATCGTGAATCACCAAGTCCACATTCCATCGATAAAGTTCCCAACAAAAGAACACAATATGATTCAATACATTCGATCATGGATAATCGTTACTCATCATATATTCTTATGGTAATTTATTTAATAATCTTAGTGTCTTTCCTCACATGGGACATTCCAGGTACTCATACATGGGGCCAACACCCATAAGTACCAAGAAGTCACGTCCGTCACAAAAGATGAGCCTCCGTAGGAACGCAGTGAGATACAATGCATCCTAACTAAGTTCCCAACATGTCCACTAGCTTCACTTAACCAACTAAAGTTCTGATTCCCAATTCAAATTTCAGCCAACGACTCATCGTCAATCACCCAAGTCCACATTCGATCGATACAGTTCCCAACGAAAGAATACAATATGATTCAATACATTTGATCATGGATAATTGTTACTCATCATATATTCTTCAGTATTTTATTTAATAATCTCGGTGTCTTTCTTCACGAGGGAGATTCCAGGTACTCATACGTGGACCAACACCTATAAGTACCTAGAAGTCACGTCGGTCACAAAAGATGAGCTTCGACTGTAGTTTAATGTTGCTTAGGATCAATACCCACATCCCCTTTTGGTGGCACACATCTCAAGAGGAGTCAACAGAGCCCTTAGGCCTCATCGCGAGGCAGAGAACACACGGAACCAAATTGCGCAATAGAAAGCACAAGGCGCAAACCACTCGACGCCATGGCGGAAAAATCACTAAGATGCCAAATGGAGCACTAAATAGTGCACACAAGACATGGTGAGCTAAAGCAGCACTAAACTCTCGACCGGGTTATTACGGTTGTCCAAAACTCTATCCAAGTTTCCAAAGAGGCATGCTTCTCTTTGGACGATTTTATTTGTTTCACTGAGATTAAAGTACTCGACTTGATGTGTATATGATTACTTAGGCATCAAGCCAGCTTTAGTCGAGTAGCCGGCTTTCAAAACAACTTGCATGAATATTTTAATCATTCAAATCATCACTCATTTTAAATGAAAAAAAAAGAATTATGGTTAATCATAATACTCGATAGGTTATGAATGCAAACATAAGGAATATTTCGTTTATACTCAATTATCCATGAAATAACTCCCAATATTTAGGAATCATTTGTCCAAGGTTGATGAATAGAGAGATTAGTTTGGGAGATTATTATCAAATAAGGGAGCCTCCAAAAAATAAATTTACACTAACAACAATACATTGCTAATAACATGAATAAATAGGAACATGTTTCAATCACAAGCCAGAGAACCAAATACATAAAAAAATAAAGTCTATGTCCACGACAGAAGATCCAGTAACAAGGTTTTATAAAAGGGAAAACTAATACTTATGTACAAGTTGGTTTGGCAATGATATTTGAAATCGACAAATAATTACGAAATTATGAAAAGGCAGAGGATCTACCAACAACTACTGTCACACCTACACACTCTAATTGTTCATGTTGAAGAATAAGCTAATTCCATGTATTATCCCCGGATATATGTTTATATATGTGTTCATTATCAGTTTAGACCAAAATAAGTTAAGGATATTGATAATATAGTCTGAAACCTTCAATGCACCCAAACATCAGAGCTTTACATCAATAACCCAGGTGGTATGGCAGTGAATCGGGCTGTTTGGAGGTATAGCTAAAAGTTGTATTAATACAAAATACACCTCATTCATAATTATAGTCTTTTATGTGGTGTAAATTAATGAAACAACAATCAGAATCTTCCTAAATTGATTTTATTTGCAAATGTTTACATAAAATAACATATGCATCAGTGCAAAATCTCAACTATAGAACGATATCATATTTTACTTAATAGGCATCTAACTAAACTAAGACCCTCTTTAAAATAGCTACTTCATACTTGTCAGGAGATTATATTTTGCACTAAGAACTTTGACACATCTTCAAGAAGAGCAATAGACCATAGTCTCACAAAGTGATCAAGGAAAAGCAAAATCATTCTTTTTGCATAAGTCACATGCTTTCACTAAAAGCTCCAACAATCTCCAATTTAAATTGGTTTAATACAATAAGATCCCAACTTTAGCATCACAACTATCTATACTTTTTGAATTAAACTGATTTTACAAGTAACCAGAACCTCTTCAACTTGCCATAGACTGAAAAAGAAATCAAACATAAACACGGACACTTTTTGCAGGATCATCAAGCACAAATAGCTGGGAGGAACTACAACTAACAAAATAAGGCAGCTTTCTAGAGTTCTAAGAGCATATCTTCACGTTTGATGAAGCACAACATTGGACTTTTATGATCCATAAACTATTAGAATATATCTTCTTCTATGTTTGTGTGTTTTCCCTCTGTTTATTTGTGTTTTTAACTCAGTATGCTATTTTGTGAGTGAATTAAAATGAATTCTGATTAATACGTCTAGATTAGGCTTTTTATAAATATGAAGAGGACCTTCAGTTCATTGAACATGAACAAGTTCTTCACCCTATCGCCCAAGGTCTCGAAACAGAAGTTAGCCTAATCCACACAATCCTCTCTGCATAGTTAATCATGCAATATATGAAACTCTAATATATTGAATAGCTTAAGCTGAAATATGAATCGTCAACAACAATCATATAGGAAATCAAACTTACATCAAATGTCTGTTAAGTTGTCCACCATATTTTATTCCGAGTGCAATTGGGAGATCATAGTGGTAAAGATATTCCTAAGATGTTATTCCTGATTACGATCGGATCAAATCGACCAAGGATTATAGGCATAAATAGATAAATGGACCAATTGTGGCTCTCCTCTCTAATTTAAACAAAGCAAACATAACTAAACACTGGTCAAATCCGTATATAAAATTATACTTGAACGAATTCATGAGACCAAAGATGGGATCCTTAACTCCTTCCATGGCGGCATCACACGGAACACGATCCCTGAACTAATCTAATCTCCCTCAAAACACCCATGCATGCTACTATGACCACCAACGATACCCAAATATCTACATCCCAACCATTTTGGTATCAAAACCCATATGCGTTCACACTCCAAAACACACGTATGGTGTACCTACCTAATCCGGCAAACCGCATGTGAAATACCACACAAAATCGACAAGGTTCGAGAATGATATCAAAATCCAACCTTTAGGAATTAGAATGTGGAAAACAATAAAAAGGAGGGGAGATCCATACCTTATCAAGGTGAGGAACGAGTCCCTCGTGATGAGATCGTCATGTCGGCGTACTCGGCTCCCCAATCAGGACTCCAACGACCTTCGACGGCCCTCCAACGATCTTGGGGCAAAGCTTCAACAGCTGGAATGTAGAGAAAGTTTTATGGTCACACCTAGTCCAAGTCAAGACCTCCTTTTATACTAGGTTTGATTAAGTATGGAATTTGCAATTAAGACCAGGATCAGACTTAGGATTTTTACATCATAAAAATATCGAAGGAAGTCTCGTCCTCAAGACTTGATGTGTGTTTCTATTAGTCTTGTAATCGTGTGATCCATAAAAATCTAAAAAAAAGGAGAACCCATAAATATCTCAAAGAGAGCCAAGCTTGGCATTTCGGACTTCTAAACTCGTGAACAAGTGGGGATACATATCCTTAATATCGATCTTCGGTTCCCAACACAAAGCAAGAGTGTGATTCGAGGTTAAACAAGTTGTGAAACAAAATTCTATATATATAAATCATACTTTGGACAACTGAAATGGAGATAGGGGCCTTCTCATGAGTAATGGCGTCCAGCTGCCCTTGTTGTCCTGGTGAATAACTGAATCCCGCAACACTATTTGTCTGTTGTGGTGAAGGTCACTGGAAACCTTCATCTCTATGGTGAAAACCCAATCCATGTGTATATGATGAACTGTTGGGCCTCGCAGTCTGCTGAGATGTATCTGAACCTCTAGCACGTTGGGTACAATGTGCTATGAAATGACCAGGCTGACGGCAGTGGAAACAAACTCGCAGTGAGAACGATCCTCCTGAAGCCATACTATCTCTTTGCGATTGGTGGCTCTGTGGGTGTACTGGAGGTCAGGAAGATGTTGTACAATGAATAGCCAAAGCTTGTCCCAAAGTGTGAGATGAAGTGGAACCTATGACAGTTGAGGCTGCCAAAAATGGGTGGAAATGGTGACTTCTGTGAGTGCGATGTGAAACCTGATGCGATGTTTTGTTATACTATTTAGTATGGGACTATGTATGTCCTGTTGGTTGGCATCTCTGAGTAGCCTCCAACTTTGTCACCTTCGCTATCACCTCCTTGATAGAGGTGAGGTCTAATGTAGACAAACGATCATGTACCTCCTCTCCCATGCCACGGATGAACTTTTGCAAGTTCTCTCGTGGGTAGGTTGTGGTGGCAGGAGAGTGGCGTGCAAGCTCCGTATAGTGGATCAGGTGCTCCTAACCTGTCATGGAGCCCTATCTGAGCTCTGCAAACTCTCTTCTCCGCTCTTTATGCCAATGGTTTGGATAGAGCTCTTCGGGAAACTCGTCCACAAATGCATCCCAAGTAATAGCATTGTAAGGTGCTCCTTGATGGCATTCCACCATCTCTCAGCATATCCAGCCAATGAAAATTCCACGAATGTAAGTCAACTATCTGTTGGATCATGGATAATCAATAACATCTTAGACACATGATGCGTTGATGAATTTCCATTTCATCAACTTTATTCTATCAGTTTGGCTTTAAAAACCCTAGCTAATGCATGTAAATAACATTGATTTATAAAGAAATGACCCTTTATTATTTATTGTATTATTTGTCCATAAAATAAGGTTTTTAGTGTAAAAATTATAGAATAAAGAGAAGAAAGGAAAAAGGAATAAAATATTGAAAATATTTTATGACCCCAACCCCGAGACCAAGTCAAGAATTGAGTTGGTCGACAAGGAATAAAGTAGGAGGAGATAAGGGCCAAAACAGAATAAAAATCCAATTCTTTTGTTCATTATTTATGAATTTTTTGATACCTATTTTATTATTTATTATTTATTCATCAAATAAAGAAACTTTGTACACGAAAATTGTAGATAATAATGTAAATAAAAATACAAAATTGAGTTTATACAAAAATAATACACAATGTTCATTTTATACACAAAATAAAAAACCAAAAACTAAACTTCACAGACCCATATCTTTCAAATAAAAACTCAAAACATATCAAAATAAATCTAATTATATATAACATTTCAAAAGCTATTCAATGGTGGTGGTTTTATATTTTTTGGAGTTACTATGTGAAAGGTAGGTGGTTTGACCCCTATTGTATATTATAACGATCAAATATTCAATTTAGTAATTTCTTATTATTTTTACAAATTCATATTTTTATAATTTTGTAAATATTATTTATAACATATGTGCATATTGAATTTAAAATAAAACCAAAAAAAAGAAAAAATAAAATAAGTCTATATAAATATATAGACAAAATACCTTTATTGTACATGTATATAAATAAAAGGGAAATCTATTCTTTTATTTCTTTATTTCATATTTTTATAATATTATAAATATTAACCATATTCTACTAAAATTACAAAACCAAAATAAAACTCATTAAAATATATTTAAATAAAAAAACGTACATAAAAACATAGGTGAAATACCTATAAATATACCTACATTATGTACATATCTATTTATTAAATAGTACAAATTAAATCATAAAAATAAAATAAAATTATAATTATACTCACAAAAATAAGTTGTAAATATATAAAATAAAAAATAAAATAATAAAATAATAAAAATAAAATATACGAAATAAAAATAAAAATGTACAAAACATAGACAAATATACCTATAAATACACTATTAAAAATTAACTAATAATTGAATACAACAAAAAATAAATAAAAACCATAACAAAATAATGCATTAAAAAATAAACATTTTGTTGTATATATAAAAATTAATAAAATTATTTACTATTTTTAAATATTTAATTTCGAATAAGTATGCTATTATGTTCTATAGCTGGTCTACGTGGCCCAATGGGGTCACGTCAATTGTTGACCTCCGGTCAACTATCCCATCTGAGACCTGGCGCGTAAGAACTGCCTACTCCCTACTTTTCCTCCATTTTTTCCGATTGATTCGTCCATCTATAGCCGTCTCTTCCTTCATGAAAAATGATTCCTGATCATTGTACATACACACCCAACCCACCCTTGTATCCTCTATACATAATTTGATTTCTTTGATTTAACCAGGTCAAATAAGGGTGCTTGATTGTTTTATAAATAAAACCTTCATCTCCTCCATTCAAATTTGATCATTTACTAAATCCTAGAGTCTCGTGGCTTCAGCCTAGAGGGCATCCCCGTGACAGGGGGAGGTCCCCAGAAGCTCGCGACGACTGGAGGGCGATGGATGTGCTCCCAAGGCAGCGCTCCGGTGACCGTCCTGCTCCATGATGTCCAACCAGGTTAAAGTTGTGCATTTTACCATTTTTAGGTTTATTTTAGTTCGTGCTTTTTATTTATGCATTTATTTAATGAATAGACTATAGTTTTAGTGTTAATCAGCCACTTCGTAGTTTCTCGGAGCTCCGTTCCAATGAATATTTCACCATTTAAACCCCCAGTTCCAACCTGCTTCCCACCTCGCCTTCGTTCCCTCTTGCATTCTCCACCTTCTGACCATCTCAGACCAACCAGAACCCCTTTCGTTTTGCGAATCGATGCTTCACTCCACCACATCGCCGGAAGCATCTCCGCTTACCTCATTTTTCGCGCTCACAACTTCATCTTTGGTCGAGGAGCACCTCCTCGAGCCGTGTCTCCATCCTATGCAGGTCTCGCAGCCATGGAGTCCTCCCGGGCTCAAATCAACCATGCCTGCAGGTACCTAGTGGTCTCTTCATCACCAAGCTCGCCAAGCCTCTCTACGAGGTTATGGAGCCTCTTTAGACCACCAACGGTTGCGGACATCCCCGTCGGTCATGTAGAGCCATTGACGATCGAAGAAGAGTGTTGGTGTAGGCAGGAATCGACGAACGATGTTCGAGGAAGACGAGTTCTTCCCTGTTCTTATAAGAGAGCATATGTCGTCCGATTTGGGGAGGAGCTCTATATCACACCAGAGTCAATAGATCTTCACGAGCTTCAGCAGTTGGATCGCTCTCCAAAGATCTAATCTTCACCACTGATCCATGAATCGCTATCCGTCGTTCGTCGCACGCCACGTGGATAAGTGGCGCACCTCGAATCGTCCATCAACGCCTATGTTGGGGTAATTTTCACCTTCAGCCCCGTAATTTTTATAATTACTATTTAGTTCTTTAAATAAAGTTATCCATTTAAAAATAAGTTGATATATTGCATGTGAGCCGCTATATTTATTTAAATTACACCCGGGTCAGGTCCACGTCACCTTAGTTGCCATCCCACATGAGGTGGTGAAATTGCAGGAACACCCCTCTGAGTTTTTGTATATATATTTAGTCCAATAAAATGAAATTAATGTTGTATATTTTTGTAAAAATTATTGGAAGGCCCCTTAACTTTCGGATATTTGCATTTTGGTCCTTCCCAAGCTATATCACGCGTAGTCCCACGTGATGGTGAAATTGCATCGATACCCTGGCAGGCTTTGTATTTGATAAATGTTCTTTAAAGACTAAATAAATATGGTTTTCTTCAGGCAAATTTGCATATGAATCCCTGATGTTTATTCTTATTGCATTTATGCCCCTACTAGGACACATATTTTTGTATCTTTTATCTATTTATTTAATATAGCTAATGTACTCCTACAAATCCCCGAAAATAGGGTTAGATGCTTTATGTCATGTACATTCAGGCCCAAATTTGTTTGGCATTTTTTGTATTTAATCTATTTATTGAAAATATAATAAGGCACATATATTCCTTGTTTAATCTATAAAATACATAGAAAATATCAAAACATTTTTTGAAAAATACGAAAATATATATATAGTTTATATATTTATATATTGAGTCCAGAAAACAAAAACCCTAAAAATAGAAAAATAAAATGATAAAAATCATAAAGCTCCAAAATCCAACAAAAAATATAAAAATTCTTACAAAAGCACCAAAAGTAATTCTTTCTATTTTATAATTAGATATATATTATTTATATATTAAAATTTATTTAGAGAATTTTAGGAATTATTTATTATTTTTAACACCCAATTCCATTTCGACCTAATTTATTATACCCTAGTTGGGATATTTTTTACTTTAAAAATACATAAAAATTAGTAAAAATTCTATAATAATAACAAAAAAATTAAAAATATAAAAATCATAAAAACATTATATTTACTATATTTTATTTATTTTTACATATTTATGTATTTATAGTATCTTTAGCCGACCCTACTTAATTGTGGGAAAAGGCTTTGTTGTTGTTGTGATGTATTTATAGTATCTATGTACATCTTATATTGTATTTATACAAATCCATATATATACACACATGTATACATATATTTTATTTATAAATTAAAAAATTAAAAATAAATATTGAAAAATATAAAAAGAAAATAAAAATTTATAAAATCAAAAAATAAAATTTAAAAAATTAAAAACCCATAAGAATAATAAATTTTACAAGAGATAAAAGGTAATGTTTTGTGCATTATTATTGCTCCCTCCCATTTGCTCCTTGTGTTCGACCACTACACATACTTACACGCTATACACATTGTTGTAGAGTTATAATAAATTTGAACTCCACATTTTTGAGATTTATTTGCTTAATTAATTATTATGGGTTAATTGTTGATTTAATATGATGTTTTTGTCGGTCATCACAGCAACTGCATTCTTGCCTTATGTGGAATGCACGGTCCATGGCAATTTTGGGTTTATCAAATGGCGCCGTTGCCATCAAGCAACATCATTTAGAAGGAGATTATTTAATTTTTGTCTATTATCTCTTGTTCGTTTATTTATCTCTTGCATTATTTATTTATTTTTCATTAATTGTTTGATATAATTATTTGATCTTATTGTGAACTGTCTGACACCTCTTCATGTTTGAATTTGTTGCAAGGGACTGTTGCACGATAGAGGATCTCCTAGGAGGACCTATGCACCCAAGCAAGGCGGAGCCGACCTTCTGACCGAACCGACAGGAGAGAGAAACCAATTCACATTTGATGTATTTTTTGAGACAATGTCTGGGCTTATTTTTTGCATTTTTCATAAAAATTGTAAATTTATGTGAGAGAGTGACATTGGCATGTAATAATTCAGACTCTCTAGACTTCGAATTCCTAAGGTCCAGTGCCCAAGGGATTGTTCCCTTGGGGGGCCTCGATGGTTTTGACGTTTTTTCGCTTTCTATTTTATTTCTATTATTTTGTGTGAATAAGCCTTAGTTTAGGAGTTGTTTGCCAATAGATTAAGGTCCAAAGCCCCTAATATATTTGGTTGTACCTATAGATGTGCTTTTGGATTTAGTCAAATAATGATTGTTGGTTATTTAGATTCGAACCCGTGTCTTGTGAGAGACGTCATACAACACTGGCAGGGCCCATTGTGGCATGCACCGAGATGCCTTCAAGATCGAAACTTAGGGTTTAATTCCAAATTATTAATATTTTGTGACGCCCCTAGGGTCCAGATACTCAGCAAATACACATCCACACATACGATTCTACATTCAAAATACCAAGATATACAAAACTTGTAGGAGAAAAGTAAAGAAAGAAGAACTACATTTTTTTATTCCATTCTCATTCCATCCATACATCATGTCCACAAAAAGATTATACATCATGCTTTAGAATTGTAGTAACTAGTATACATCACCGTGCACTTATAGCCATATGCATACATCACCATCATGTCTCTCAAAAAGAAGTACAGGTACAAGTAAAACTCAAAGGAACATGAACTAACTGTACCAAAAAAGAAGGCTGCAAAAAAACCAACCACTTGCTACCTACCATTGTGGTTGTTGCTCCTGCAAACCTGCTGAATTTACACAAATTGGTTTATAATCAAAGCACCCAAAACAGATATATAACAACTAGAAAGGTAAACAGAAAGTGTACAAGAAGAATTTGTGAAAACATACAAGTACAAACAACTTCCTTGTTTCTAACATCGACTAAGA
Organism: Ottelia alismoides; assembly: GCA_037367405.1. Lineage (NCBI taxonomy): Eukaryota > Viridiplantae > Streptophyta > Magnoliopsida > Alismatales > Hydrocharitaceae > Ottelia > Ottelia alismoides. The sequence continues at coordinate 725,149 of JAZKJV010011285.1, read as the reverse complement.
AACAATACCTCACAACGAACGATCATCCCACACAGAGCGACTTGTAACAACTTGACCTATAGTTCGAATCGACATATGAATATGTATTGTACAACAATACTAATTTATAAGAGAGTAGGACCATAATAGAAATGTAACCCAAGCTTTGTGGATAGTTGGCGGTCTTGATCTATGTAGGACCTCACACTATGACTCTAAGGCAAAAAGAAGTCCTTAATGTTGGGGTACATATGTTGGCATGCAATGAGATACAATGCATCCTAACTAAATTCCTAACACGTCCACTAACTTCAGTTAACCATCTGAAGTTCCGATTCTCAATTCCAATTTCAACCCATGACTCATCGTGAAACACCCAAGTCCACTTTCCATCGATAAGTTCCCGATAAAAGAACACAATATGATTCAGTACATTTGATCAGGGATAAATGTTACTAATCATATAATCTTACGATGTTTTATTTAATAATCTCGATGTCTTTCCTCACAAAGGTGAATCTAGGTACTCATATGTGAGGCCAACACCTATAAGTACCTAGAAGTCACGTCGGTAAGAAAAGATGTGTGGACTATAATTTAATGCTGCTTAAGGTCACCACCCACACCCCCTATTAGTAACACACGTCTGAAGAGGAGTTACATAGAGCCCGTAGGCCTCATCACACGGTGGGGAACACACAGAACCAAATCATGCAGCACAAAGCACAAGGCGCAAATCACTTGACGCTATGGCGGAAAAATCACTAAGATGCCAAAAGGAGCACTAAGTATTGCACACAAGATATGCTGAGCTAAAACAACACTAAACTCTCGACTGGGTTATTTATGGTTGTCCAACGCTCTATCTGAATTTCTAAGGAGCCATGCTTCTCTTTGGACGATTTTATTTTATTTCATTAAGATTAAAATATTCGACTTGATGTGTATATGATTATTTAGGCATCAAGCCATCTTGAGTCGAGTATCCGTCTTCCAAAATAACTTGCACGAATATTTTAATAATTCAAATCATCACTCATTTTAAATGGAAAAAAATAGAATTATGGTTACTCACAATACTCGATAGGTTATAAATACAAACATAAGGAATATTTTGTTTATACTCAAATATCCATGAAATAAATCCCAATATTTAGGAATCATTTGCTCAAGGTTAGTGAAGGGAGAGATTAGTTTGGGAGATATTTATCGAGCAAAGTAGTCTCATAAAATAAATTTACATTAACAATAGTATATTGCTAATAACATGATAAATGGGAATATGTTCCAATCACAAGCCAGAGACCCATATATATATATATATATATATATATATATATATATATATATATATATATAAGAAAAGTCTATCTCCACGACAGAAGAACTAATAGCAAGGTTTTACAAAAAGGAAAACTAATACTTACGTACAAGTTGGCTTGGCAATGACATTTGAAATCGGCAAATAATTACGAAATTATGAAAATGCTAAGGATCTACTAACAACTACTGTCACACCTGCACACTCTAAGGGTCCGTTCGGTTCGGGAATAAGTAGGAATAAGGATGGGGAATAAGGAGAATAAGGGTCTATTCTTTGTTCGACTGCAAGATAGGAATAAGGAGAATAAGGTTAAATAAAGATAGGTAAGGTGGGATAAAGATAGGAATAAGAGTGAAATAAGATAGAATAATCGGGAATAGTCGTATCATTGGGAACAGTGTCGGGAGTAGAATTGGCCCCTTATTCAATGGCCTATTCTAATTGATTCATGTTGAAGAATAAACTGATTCCACGTATTATCCCCAGATATATGTTTATATATGTGTTCATTATCAGTTTAGACCAAAATAAATTATGGATCTTGATAATATAGACTTAAACCTTCAACGCACCCATACATCAGAGCTTTACATCAATAACCGAGGCTGTATGGCAGTGAATTTGGTTGTTTGGAGGTAAAGCTAAAAGTTGTATTACTACAAAATATACCTCATTAATAATTATAGTCTTTTTGTGGTGTAAATTAATGAAACTACAATCGGAATCTTCCTAAATTGATTTTAGTTGCAAATGTTTAGATAGAATAACATATACTTCGGTGCAAAATCTCAGCTATAGAATGATATCAGATTTTAGTTAATTGGCGTCTAGCTAAACTAAGACACCTCTTTAAAATAGCTACATCACACTTGTCAGGAGATTATATTTGACACATCTCCAAGAGGAGCAATAGACCATAGTCTAACAAAGAGATCAAGGAAAAGCAAAATCATTCTTTTTGCATAAAGTGACATGCTTTCACTAAAATCTCCAACTATATCCAATTTAACTTGGTTTGTTACAATAAGATCCGAAATTTAGCATTACAACTATCTATACTTTTTAAATTAAACTGATTTTACAAGTGACCAGAACCTCTTCAACTAGCCAAAGACTGAAAAAGAAATCAAACCTAAACACGATCACTTTTTGCAGGGTCGTCAACCACATATAGCAGGGGGGAACTATAACAGAATAAGGCAGCTTTCTAGAGTTCTATGAGCATATCTTCACGTTTGATGAAGCAATAGAATATATCTTCTTGTGTTTGTGTTTTTCCCCTCTGTTTATTAGTGTTTTTTACTGAGTATGTTATTTTTTTGAGTGAATTTAAATGAATCCTAATTGTAATACATCTAAATTAGGATTTTATAAATATGGTGAGGACCTTCAGTTCATTGAATATGAACAAGTTCTTCACCCCATCGCCAAAGTGCTCGAAAAAAAGTCAGCCTAATCCGCGTAATCCTCTCAGTATAATTAATCGTGCAATATATGAATATCAAATATATTGAATAGCTTAAGCTGTAATATGAATTGTCAACAACAATCATATAGGAAATCAAACTTAAATCAAATGTTTGTTAAGTGGTCCACCATATTTTATTCCGAGTGCATCTGAAGATCATAGTGGTAAAGATATGCCTAAGGTGCGATCCCTGATTGCCAATGGATCAAATTAACTAAGAATGACATGCATAAATATATAAATGGACCAATTGTGGCTCTCCTATCTGATTTAAACAAAGCAAACATAACTAAACATAGGTCAAATCCATATATAAAATTATGCTCGAATGAATTCAGGAGACCTAAGATGGTATCCTCAACTCCTTCCATGGCGGCACCACACGGATCACGATCCTCGAACTAATCTGACCTCCCTCAAAACACCCAAGTGACCACCAACAATCTCCAAATCTCTACAGCCTAACCATTTGGTATCAAAACCCATATGCGTTCACACTCCAAAACACATGTATGGTGTCCCAACCCAATCCGACAACCCGCATGCGACATATCATGCAAAATCAACAAGGTTCGAGAATGATATAAAAATCCAGCCCGTAGGAATTAGAATGCGGAAAACACCAGCAAGGAGGAAAGATGTGTACCTTATCAAGGTGAGGAACGAGTCCCTCGTGACAAGTTTGTCGCGTCAGCATATTCAGCTCCCCAATCAGGACTCCGGCGACCTCCGACGGCCCTCCAACGAGCTCAGGATGAAGCTTCAGAGGTGGGAATGTAGAGAAAGGGCTGTGGTCACACCTAGTCCAAGTCAAGTCCTCCTTTTATACCGAGTTTGATTAATTGTATTCGGGTTCGGATTTGGATTCGATTATTGACCTACAGTTGTAAAATGACCATATCTCTCTCGTTCGATGTCAGATTTGGACGTTCTTGATACCGTTGGAAAGATCTCGACGACCACTATATGATGTACTTCTCAAATAAATTTTTGGGACACCAGATAAGTACAAAATTTGTAATTAAAACCCAGATCCAGTCGAATTTGCAATTAAACCTATGTTCGGACTGAAGGATATCGGGAGATCCTTAAGTACATCATGGAAATGTGAGGATCGCATCGTATGCGATCGGGAGCACCTAGTCGCACTAGTTGCTCGAGGCAGCAGAGTTAAAAAATTTCATGTGACGAGACCACATGATTCAAGAACACTTCTCGGATCGTTTCGTCTAAATTACAAACAAGTAATAGGATTACGTCTCGATGCATGGTTGTGACCGAGTCTCTAAACGAAGAAACCTCCTATCTCAAGTCTGATCCGATGGAGGATACGCTTGCGAGCGCGTTGATGAAACGTGTGTTCCTCACAATCCACGTTGATGATCCAAGCGACGAATCTCGTGATCTCGTCAAATGAGATACTACATCTTCTTCATGAGCAAGGCGCGTCGAAGGAGATGGAGATCCACGAGCAAATGATCGGGCAGCATAACGATGACGCTGTAATGATGGAGACTCTCTAGGGCTTCCATGATGGACGACCATATGAGAGAGAGAGGGCGTGTAGAGAGAAAGAGAGAGACAGAGATAGAGAGAGCTTTATTTTCTCATGTTGTGTTTTCTAAAGAAGAGCAAAGGGGGTGCCTCTCCTTTTATAAGTTTTTGGGATCCATGTATCTCAATCAATGGACAACACAAATCCAATGGCTCACAGTGATTTGTGTTTCTTTTAATGGCCATGATTTTGTTGCTAAAAACACAACAACAATTAATTTAATTTAGATTATATATATATATATATATATATTGATAAATCAACATAAATTAATCCCAAAATTAAATCAATATTTATTGGAGAAATATGAAAGGAGGCTAGCCTCATTCCTCATAGAGAGGGGCCACCACCCTTTCCCAATTGGAGTTGGTGGCCGCCGATCACCACCTTAAGGAAGGTGGCTATCTCCTCTTCCTCTTATTATCTCAAAGATTGTCCAATATCTGTAACAACGTTTTGTTCCAGATTATTTCACAAAAAATAATCCAATTTATTTTGTGAACATTGCAATCATGCCATTGAAAATTTGCGAATCACATTCACAACCCAAAATAAAATGTGAATTACAGTTTCAATTTAATGTCCAATGAGGATCGTATTCACATTAGCATTTAATTAACAAATGTAAATTACAAATAGCACTCTCTTTTATATTATAAATCATATTTATAATATACATATACATGATTAATAAGGATATTGCTATCCACATTATTCATATTCATGATAATTAAATCACATTTAATCATCTTGGATCTCTATTCTCTTATTCACAAATAATATGAATCACATTCACATTATTAACATCTTTGATAATTAAATAGCATTTAATTATCTTAGATAACTCTCTTTATAATATGAATCAGATTCATATTATTCATGATAACTAAATCACATTTACTTATCCATTTCTCAATTCTCGGATATATAATATCAACAATGAAATTATCCATGACCTCTTTCAACGATAATGCCCTTTCTCAGCAGATACTTGGAGATAAGGATAGGGCGATTGTATTGTTCCACGTATAATGACTTGGATATTTAGATCACATCTCAATTCCAGGTCTCGGGCTTCCCATATATGCTTGAGTAAATCAAGACCGTAAATATAATCTTCTCATTGCTTATGAATCACATTCAGATCAATGTCTAACATTTTAACCAAGATCAGATTAGTACTCTACTGAGAGGAGTCACTAAACTCTAGACCCATTTCACCACTCCCTAGGAATGAAAGCGTCAGTGTTATACAATCGTTTATGATCACATGACCCTAGGTATTCCCAATACCTGTACATCATGCATATTGGAAGACCCAGAATAAGCCCGAGTATTAAATCAATTTTCACAATGTCTACTTCATGGTTTATCATTAAGTGTCTCATTTTATCATTGGGAGTCGATATCGATCATATCCTTTCCAAAAGCATATATCATACATAGGTCTTGATCACATACTTTCCAGAACTATATATCAAACCTACTAATTCAGAGAAGTTTCCAAAGCGAGACTATTCCAAGTCCTTTTACGACGCATGCATATCCCCCCTGTAACAGTCCTCACATCCAATGCGAATGTTGCATCTTATGCAACCAATACTCAATCTTGTGAAAGCAGTTATAGTGTCCTTGACAATATTGCTCAATAATTATTATAACCAATATTTCAACCATCCTTACAGAATACCCTTATTCATGTAGATCTGTATCTCCTGAGGTATTTGTAACTATGTCCTTTTAGATCATTATCTATAAAGTCTTAATTTCTTGAAGATAAGACTTAAAGATCACTATCCCTAAAGTCTTGTTATCTTTGAATATATTGTTATTACTGTAATCAAGTGTTTTATCTCCATTATAGGATTAGTAACATTTTACTACTCCCACTGCATGGCAGACTTCTGGCTTTTGTAAACATCTAGCATATACTAGGCTTCTCGTAATTGATACACGAGGGCCTTATGTTTTAGCATTTACTTCCTCAACTCTTTTAGGTGCTATCCCTTTAGATTAGTCAGTATCATATCTTAAGGGTAGGAAACCTTTTCTTGGAATTTTCCAAAAAATGGAATATGTCCAAGGTGTACTACTAATGTAACAGTCCCAATACCCTCTTCTCTATGCTTCCGATCACCTTCAGAACTAAGATCCAAGAGGTATCCTTGAGATCATATCTCAAGTTATGAAACAACCAGACTATAAAACGCTCATTATCATCCTTATATCATCGAAATGATCGAGATATTATCTACATTTAGCATTATGAACACAATGACACTCCCACTAAGCTTTATATGGTTCATTAAGATTCTATCTGAAATCATAACATTTATTATTTCATCAAATCTTATGTTCCAATTACATGAAGCCTATATGAGTCCATAGATGGAGTTTCTTAAGCTTGCACGTCTTGCTTTCCTCAACTATGAAGCTCTGGGAATACTTCATGTGAATATCCTCAGAGAGGTATTCATAGAGGAATGCAATCTTGACTTCCATCTTAAAGATGTCAAAGTCAAGTTGTGTAGCTATATTTAGCAATATTTTGATGGGTATAAGCATGGTTACTGAAGAGAAAGTCTCATTTCAAGCAATGTCTTCTTTTCGGCGTGTAGCTCATGGCTATGAGCTGTACTTAGAAGGTCTCTACCTTCTCATCAGGTTCCCTCTTTCTCTTGAAGATCCATTTACACCTAACAGATTTTACCCTTATAGGTGGATCCTCGAGGGTCCATATTCAACACTTGTATATGAAGTATACTTTATACTTTATTGCTAACATTCATCTTTCCATGTCTTGATCCTTAGAAGCTTCATCACATGAATTTCGATCATTATCAGATTTCTCTGACATATGGAATACATCCTCAAACTCATTTGAAGAGAAATTAGTATTTTATCTTTAATTGTCCTTTTTAGTTTCCGATTTCATGAACCTCACTATCTTCACAAGATGAAATGAGTTCCTTTTCTTCATTTTCATCTTGATTCTCAATAGAGTCATCCTATAATAATCATATCCTCATAGATGAAACCTTGTAAGAATCTCAAGGTCATAAAGTAGATATCCAATACCTTCTTTTATTTTCCTAATGAAGAAGCACTATCTAGTGCTAGATTTCATCTTATTTGCATGGAACCTTATTAATTATATATATATATATATATATATATGTATTGAAGTCTTTACTACAAATATACCTTGGAAACTAGGAGACAATTATGCTAAAATCTATTATTGATCAAATCATGTCACACATGATCTGATTGCATCTTCCTACAAGTCCATTGAGTTTAGGTGTGTTAGGAGGATTGAGATAGAAATGATATTCATATCTCCATAAGGTATTCTTTGAGTTTATCAAACAGGTACAAGCTACCTAGGTTAGATCTAATTGATTTCATCTTCCTTTAACTTTAGTTCTAAACCAAAATTGTGAAATCTTTGAATATTTCAAAGATTTCTTAGGTAAAGAAAAGAAATCTCATATCATAGAAAATCATCAATAGATATCACACATCCTTAATATTTATTATGATACAGATGTTCCACATACATCAATATGTATGAGATCTTGAATACCTTGGCATCTTACACCATTTTCAGAGAAGGGTGCATTGGACAATTTCTACTTTGAATAAAATATTCAAAAATATAGATGTTTTGAAATTTTAGACACTCTAAAGTTTCATTTCTTACTAGCCTATTCATCGAATAAACAAACAAGTGTCCAAGGCTTGATGCTAGATCATTGTCAAATGATCTTTATCCTCCTTTTGATCTTTTAAGGTTTTAATTTTTCTAGTATTAGAAATGTTAATGAACCATTCATTAATTTTTTCTAATTAAGTAGAGTCCACTAGGTGTTAGATTACTATCTGAAATATATCCATCATAACTCTTTATGATAAGTTTATTCCAGAATTCATGTTTATTTCCAACAATTAGAAATAAACAATGACTGTAATCTGATATGTGGGTCATAGAGACAATCTCTATGACTAAGGCCTCTCCCACTGAAATTATGAATTCTATCAATCCAATAGAGGATGTTGCAATAATTGCATAAATATCCATGTGAATAACTATCAAACTTTAAGATCGAATTTTCCAGTCTTCTAAAACATATGTAACCAATTGCAAGTGTTATTAGAAGATTGAGATACAATTATTATAATTTAATCTTATATAAGAAGAAAGTCTATTTTAATGATTATATATAGATGTAGATTATTTTGATGCACTATGCGAGTCCTTCTCAAAAGATTCTAGATAGACTTGATAGTCATACTATGAACACATAAACTTATTGTAGTATGGGCATTCATCAAACTCTTTGGATGTCATATAGAAGTCATGGACTTCTTGTCAACCCTTTGATTATCCTTCTCATCTTGGGTCTGACACATGCTTCCACTGCACTCCCTTTATCGATAAACAACCATTGCTTAAGACAAATGGTCTCTTATGTTGAATTGAAAAGATTTAAATATAAGAGTATTTCAACATTTGTACATGCTTCATTCAATTCATACAATGTAAATATTATGAAGCGTCATGAGTGACTAGAGTATAGATAGTAGAATTATGGCATTCATCGTATATACATACATCTTAACTCTTAAAGACCTTGGTTTAGGTATGTATTCAAACAATTTGAATAATCTCTTATAGAGCCACCATTCTGCACAATGCAGAGAACAATGTCATTTGTGGTTAAATGTCAAGAGCACATATGTATGCCAGAATATCTTCTTAGATTTCATAAGGATCACTTAAAATTATGATCATCATCAACATGTTACTTCCAAAGTACATTCAATGAGATCAAGAATATAGATACATACAAACCCTAGTGTTGTATAAATATTATCTATTTAATTGTCATTCCTCATTCTTATGAGGAAACTTGTACATTACAACCACATACATTATGTGTCCAACTGCAAGTACTATATCTTGATCATGGATCCAATACATGATATTTTACTGGTTATTATTGAGTATAATATTGAGTGGGTTTAAAGAAGGATTATCTGAAATAAGAAATTTGCATAAATATATAAATATATTTTACTTTGACTTAGGATTTTTTATATCAAAGTTATCTTGATCAATCAACACTGAAAGTTCATTCCGTTAATCACTTTCAATATAAGAGATACACTTACCATTATATCTCAAGCAAGATCTGGGATATCCATCCTTATCTTTATTACATCCCAATAATATGCAAACTTGCAACTCTGATAAAAAGAAGCGAGAACACATTCCGCTTTGCAAGTCCAACTTGCATTCCCAACTCGATCTTTAACACCTGAGACCACCACCCCTAAGGTGATGTTGACCCGTCATTAATTGAACCAACTGTCAACAGAAATAATACTCGCTATGCATAATCCAATATCGTCCCAATAATATGAGGACTCGACATTGGGGTCACTAGGCATATGACCTTACTCTTTCGAGAAGCAAAGAGCCCGATCTAGATGCGCTTGCATACAAGAGCTGTCACTTCGGATAGGTGTCTCCTGCATACAATCCCTGGCGACAGAACCCTTCGCCTTGATGAGAGACCATGAATGTCACTTATGTGATCCTACATATCATGTTCAAATTCTAATTAATTACTATGAATCACATTCACATAATTAATTATTCCAAGCAAAATAACATCTTTATTCATAATAGAGTGTTTAATTTTAATTGCATTCCAATTAATCTAATCATATTAAATTAATGATCCAATTAATATCCAACAAACATCCTTTTATTGTTATTTGAAATATGGTATTATCTCAAATACATATTATTTCGAATTTTAATAATTAGAAAAATACACCGTGCTCTCTCCAACATTATTGAGTCCCTACTTGTTGTCATGTACAATACCGACGGGAGTGGGACAGACCGCACACGGTGCAACCTGCTACCCCAACGCTCCCTGACTAGACACCATATCCACCTCAAGAAAGGATAATGTCAAATGATCATTGTGTACATGAGATGATAATCAGTTTTTCGACCGAAGTTATACCATATAAGAATAATAATCAAAACAATTTTGATCAATATTATACGAAGATTTGCTAAACAAATCTCCAATCCTATTCAAGCAACAATGTTTATTGGAAAGTAGATCATGTAACCAATTTGTGATCTAGATCACATCTAATAAATTGTTGGTTTAGGCAATGTCATTTAAAAAAATAATTATGAATAAATATTTCACAAATATTTATATATAATTATTTCAAGAAATTAAACCATTTAATTTCACTAATTGATTAAATGACAATCACAAGGTTCTTGATTAAGAAACTAATTTCCGACAGTGACCCTCATTTACTAAAATTAGCATATCTCAACCAATTTAAATCCAAAGTAAGCAAAATAAGTTTCTAAAGTTTTCTTATTTGATTTAAAACATATCCTAAATGAATTTCATCCGTTTCTAGGCATTTCAGAATCGTAATTATCTCCTTAATTACGTCATGAATCGCAGTCCTCGAAACATTGGATACATGTTCACTAAAATGATCATAACTTGAGCAAACGGATTTAAAATCATGCAAACTCAGATCCTACGATTTTCTTATTTAATGTGGAAAATAATAATAGTTTTATTTTCATATTTAAACAATTTAAACATGTCCTAAAATAATCACAAACAGAGATACGAAAATGAAACGCGAGAAAACTTTCGCAAACCGTAATGAACCCAAGTTGCCCTAGTTTTTTGGATCACATCCAAAACCTTCAAACTAAGGCTCTGTAACCACTTAAAGGAAGTGGGGAGTTCTTTAAGCGCATCACGGAAGCGTTAGGATCACATCGTATGCGAGCGGGAGCGACTAGTCGCACTAGTTGCTCGAGGCAGCGAAAATTAAAAATTTTCATGTGACGAAACCACATAATCCCAGAACACTTCTCGGATCGTTTCGTCTAAACTACAAACAATTAATAGGATTACCTCTTGAAGAATGGTTGTGATCGAGTCTCTAAATAGAGAGACCTCCTATCTCAAGTTTGATCCGACGAAGGAGACGCTTCCGAGCGCGTTGATAGAATGTGTGTTCCTCAGAATCCATGTTGATGATCAAAGAAATGAATCTCCTGATCTCATCAAGCAAGATACGACGTCTTCTTGATGATAAAGGAGTGTCGAAGGAGATGGAGAACCACGAGTAAACGATCAGGCAGTGTAACGACGATGCTGTAGTGATGGAGACTCTCTCTAGGGCATCCATGGTGGACGACCATATGAGAGAGAGATGGCGTGTAGGGTGAGAGAGAGATTTATGTTCTCATGTTTTGTTGTCTAAAGAAGATAAAAGGGGGTGCCTCTTCTTTTATAATATTTTGGGATCCATGGATCTCAATCCATGGATAACACAAATCCAGTGGCTCACATTGATTTGTGTTTCTTTTAATGGACATGATTTTGTTGATAAAAATACAACATCAATTAATTTAATTTAGATTAAATATATATTGATAAATCAATATAAATTAATATCAAAATTAAATTAATCTTTATTGGATAAATAGGAAAGGAGGCTAGCCTCCTTCCTCATAGAGAGGGGACGGCCAACCTTTCCTAACAAGAGTCAGTGGTCGTCCACCACCTCCTTAAGGAAGGTGGCTATCTCCTATTCCTTTTATTATCTCAAATATTCTCCAATATTTGCAACCACCTTTTGTTGCAAATTATTTAACAAAAAATAAATCTAATTTATTTATGAACATTGCAATCATGCAATTGGAAATTTGTGAATCGCATTCACAACCCAAAATAAAATGTGAATTACAATTTCAATTTAATGTCCAATGTGAATCCAATTCACATTAACATTTAATTAACAAATGTAAATTACAAATATCTCTCTCTTATATATTATAAATCACATATATAGTATATATGATTAATATGGATAATGCAATCCACATTATTCGTATCCCTGATAATCAAATCACATTTAATCATCTTGGATCTCTATTCTCTTGTTCCCAAATAATATCAATCACATTCACATTATTCACATCTTTGATAATTAAAAAATATTTAATTATCTCAGATAACTCTCTTTATAATATGAATCAAATTCATATTACCCATGATAACTAAAACACATTTAATTATCCATTTCTCAATGCAGATATATAATATAAGTAATGAATTATCCATGAACTCAAGGATAATGCGCTTTCTCTGCAGATACTTAGAAATAAGGATAGGAAGATTGTATTATTCCACGTAAGTGACTTGGATATTGAGATCACACCTCAAATCCGGATCTCGGGCCTCCCATTGATGCTTGATTAAATCAAGACCGTAAATCTAATCTTCTCATTGCATATGAATCACATTCAGATCAATGTCCAACATTTGGACCAAGATCATATTACTTCTGTACTGAGAGGAGTCACTAAAATCCATACATGTTTCGTCACTCCTTAGGAGTGGAAGCGCCGTGGTTATACAATCGTTTACTATCACATCACCATCAAGTATTAACAATACCTGTACATCTTGCATATTGGAAGACCCTGAATAAATCTGAAGTATTAGATCAATTTTCACACTGTCTAATTCATGGTTTTATTATTAAGTTTCTCATTTGATCATTGGGAGTCAGTATTGATCATATACTTTTCAAAAGCATATATCATACCTAGGTCTTGATCATATACATTCCAAAAGTATTTATTAAACCTACAAATCTGGTCAAGCTTCCAAAGCGAGACGATGGTGCACGAAATTTAATTCTTCCTAATATTTCATGAGTGAGCTCATGTCTTCCGGTTCAATAAATGAACATGTATGATCCTTTGAGAAATCGTATTACGCATATGCCCTTACTTGCACACCAGTGCGCGGTGTATAAACCTTGATTAGGCCCTCAACCTATTGGTCTGCCAAATGTACATACTTAGACATATAGTAACACATGTGTCTTCGATAAAGGATGCATGCCTATATCATGACTGCATACAATCAAGGACTTTGGTTATCTCTCTCTCGTTAAGTCAACTCTTTGACCTAACTTATCTAACACCTCTGAATCTCTATTCCTATGTAGAGGACCTACATCAAGAGGTCGGTTAGATATCATTCTTTAGAGAGAGGATTGCTATCTCCTCCTCAGTTGGATATCATTTCTTAATAATCATTTATCAGTGCTTGATGAGTCCTCAATCTAACTATTTAGATATTCATCCAACCACCAGCCTCTATGATTCAATTACAAATCAACAAATGTATGATTACTAAGATGGCCATCATACATAACCCTACAAAGGGACCTATTATGAAAATTAGTTATTCCTCATTTCAGGTCAAGGAAAGATATTTGCAATAACATTTATTGCATAATGGCTCGCCATGGGCTCGCATGTCCAACACAAACTTCGGATTTAAACATTGGTGTAGTCTATTGGGAACAGAGTGATTGATTCTCTTACCTAGATACTTTTCTAAATAGCCTATGATTGTCACATGAGTGTGGGTTTAAAGATTAGCCCTTTAATAGCTCTTTGGGCTAGTAGGAGATTGTTGGACATGCGAGCCAATGACGAGACATTACGCAACAAATGTTATTGTAAATATCTTTCTTTGATTTGAAATGACGAATAACTAATTTGTATAATAGGTCCATTAGTACAGTTAGGGTTATTTACCATGGCTATCTTAATCATTATTCAATAATTGATTCAATTGTTGAATCATAGAGGTTGGTGCTTGGATGAATACCTAAGGAGTTAGATCGAGGACTCACCAAGCACCATCAAATGATTATTAAGAGAGGATCTCTATCCTGGGAAGGAGATGTCCATCTTTTCTCTTAAGGTTGATATCTAACCGACCTCATGATGCAGGTCCTCTACATAGGAATAGAGATTTGAAGGTGTTAGATAAGTTAGGTCAAAGATTTAACTTAACAAGATCGAGATTATCGAAGACCTATGTCGTATGTTGTCACAATATAGGCACACATCATCTAACAAGAGATAGATGTGTTTACTATATGTATGAGTATGTACATTTGGAAGATAAATAGGTTACTGACTAAACCAAGGTCTATAAGCCGGTGCGTAGGTGTGCATGCAAGGGCATATGAGTGATACAATATCTCAAAGGGGTCATACAGGTTCATTTACTAAATCGGAAGACATGAGCTCACTCATGACATATTGGGAAGAATCAAATTCCACATACTGTCATCCCTCTTTGGAATTTTAACTGAATTTGTAGGTTTGATATAGGCTTTCGTAAATATATGATCAACGCCAAGGTATGATATATGCTTTTTGGATAGTTTATGATCGATACTGACTCTCAATGATCAAATGAGACACTTAATGATAAAAACCCTGAAGGAGACAGTCTAAAAGTGATCTAAAACTTCGGGTTTATTCTTGGTCTTCTAGTACGTGGGATGTACATGTACTAGGAATACCTGAGGGTGATGTGATCATAAATGATTGTATAACCATGACTCTTCTATTCCTCGGGAGTGATGAAATGGGTCTTGATTTTAGTGACTCCTCTTAGTAGAGAAGTGATCTGATCTTGGTCCAAATATAGGACATTGATCTTAATGTCATTCAGATGCAATGAGACGATTAGATTTGTGACCTTAATTTGATCAATCATTTATGAGTGGTCCGTAAAATCAAAATTTGAGATGTGATCTCAATATCCAAGTCACTATACATGGAATAATACAATTGTCATGTCCTTATCTCCAAGTATCCGCTGAGAAAGTGCATTATCCTTGAAAGAGTTCATGGATAATTTTATTGTTGATATTATGTATCCGAGCATTGAAAAAATTGATAATTAAATGTGGTTCAATTATTATGAATAATATGAATTTGATTCATAATATAAGGAGAGTTATCTTAGATAACTAAATATCATTTAATTATCAAAGATGTGAATATTTTGAATGTGATTCATATTATTTGAGTACATGAGAATAAATATCGAAGATATATTAATATCATTTAATTATCATGTATATGGGACATGTGAATATCACTATCAAATTATTAATATATATTATAAATGTGATTTATATATATCGGAGAGAGATTATTGTTATTTGTATTTGTTTATCAATTATTCATGTGAATTGGATTCACATTGGATAATTAATTGAAAAAATAATTTACATTTTTTTGTGTTACTAATGTGATTCACAAATTTCCAATGGTATGATTGCAATATTCTCAAGATAACTAAGAATTATCTTGATGAGATAATGTTGAAAATGAGATAATGTAATCTCATTTAAAAAGAGGTTGCCATCCACCAAAAGGTTGTGGATGGCCACCCAATCCCAACGGGTTTGGGGGGCTCAAACCCCTTTATTAATGGATGATTATCTTTTTCCAATTATTTCCAAGATAATTGATTTGACTTGAAATTGATTTATATTTATTTACCAATATATTAATTAAAATTAAACTAATTGTTATTGTATTTTTATAACAAAATCATGGCCATTGGAATAAACACAAATCAATCTCATCCATTGGATTTGTGTGCACATGGATTGGGATCCATGAACTCCCAAAATACTATATAAGAAGAGGCAACAATTGCTCTTCAATATACATTGGAACTATTCTGTCTCCCGTTCTTTCTCTACATACCAGATCTCTCTCTCTCTCTCAATGTGGTTGTCCACCATGGAGCCATAGAGAGAGAGAGAGTCACCATCACCACATCATCATCGTTGTGCTACCGTATTGTTTGCTCGTAGATCTCCTTCTGCTTCGGTGCACCTCATTCGTGAAAAAGACGTTGGATCTCATGTGACAAGATCAAAAGATTCATCGCTTTGATCATCAACATGCATTAGGAGGAGCATGCATCTCATCATCGTGCTCGTAAGCTTCTCCTCCATTGGATCAAATTTGAGACAGGATGTCTCTTCATTTATAGACTTGATCGCAACCATGCCTCGAGAGGTAACCCTAATTCTTGTTTATGGTTCAGATGAAATGATCTGAGTATTGTTCTTGGATCATATGATTTCATCACATTGAAATTTTTTAAAATTCTGCTGCCTGGAGCAACTAGTGCGACTAGTCGCTCCAAATAGCATTCGACGTGATCCTCACGCTTCCGTGATGCGCTTAAGGATTTTTCCATATCATTCTTTGTTGTCGGATCGTCTATTAAAGGATCTCCATCTTATTCAGTGCAACTCGCTTGTAAAGGAGAGATCAGATTTCATGAGATAAAATAAAGAGATTTGTTGCACGGATCATCAACATGGATTACGAGGAGCACGTGATTCATACTCGCGCCCACAACCACTATCTACTTCGAATCGGACATGAAATAGGATAATTTCTTACTTTAGAGATCAGAGATCATAACCAAGCTTCAAGAGGCATTTCTGAAACTCGTCTGTGATCTTTATGAAATGTTTTTATAAGTGCTCTCGAAGCATAGGTTTCATCTGTTTTAATTTTTTTTGAATTTCGATGCCCCAACCTATTAGTATGACTTGTCGCTACCGGTCACATATGATGTGATCTTCACCTTCTGAGATGCGCTTAAAGTTTTCTCCGAAACCTTCAAGTGGTATCAGAGCCACAAGTTGTAGGTTTCCGATATGATCTATAAACCAAGGATAACATGGGCATTTTAGATTCTACGAATTTTCATTGCATTTTGTTCCCAACACCCTATTTTGTGTGATTTGTTCACCTTGTTTATGTTTCTTAAAAAGAAAGTTTATATATAACATGTATTATGTTCCTCTTCAAATTAGAAAATCATAGGACTTGAGTGTGCGTGATTTGGAATCTGATTTCTCAAGTTACGATCGTTTTAGTGGACATGTGTCCACTAGTACATGAATGGTATTTTTAGAACGTAATAAGGAGATAATAATGATTTTAAAATATCTTAAAATGCATGTCTATCGCTTTAATTCTGTTGCAAATCAAATTTGCAAATTAAGGAAATTTAGTTTGCTTGATTTGGAGTATATTTGTGCAAGACGTGTTAGTTTTTGTAAACATGTCATTGCTGGAAATTTAATATTTTTGAACAAGAATCTTGTGATTGTTATTCAATTAACTAATGGAAATTAATGGTTAATCTCCTATAATAATTAGTTATTAAATATTTGTGAAATATTTAATGAAGATAATTATTTTGAATGTTCATAACCAACAAGATAAGATAATTGATCTTGAACGAATTGGCTACAAAGACTCTTTCCAATAAAATTTGTTTCTTGAATAAGATTGGGGATTAGTTTAGAGAATTTCCTTTTTATATTAATCAAAATGGTTTTGATAAATATCATATGGTATAACTTCAATTGAAAGGTTGAATATAATCTCAAATACAAAACGATCACATCACATTATCCTGACCTGAGGCAGATATAGTGTTTAGTTGGGGATTTTTTGGTAGTAGGTTGCTCCGTGAGTGGTCTATCCCGCACATGTGCGTACTCTCATGATAGTTGGTAAGGAAAGGATAATTCTTAAATGATCATGATGTATTTTTCTAATTATTAAATTTTAAATAATACATATTTTGAGATTATACAATCCTTCGATTAACAATCAAGATTGTCTGTTGGATATTGATTGGATCATTGATTTAATATGATTAAATTAATTATCCAATAATTATCTTAATCTATTTTTATTTACAGAATATATTTTCCTAGGAAGAATTAGTCATAAGTATATGATTCATTATGATTAACCAAACTTTGAATGGGATATGAAGGATCATATAAATGACATCCGTAGTTTCCCATCAAGGAGAAGGGTTACATCGCCAAGGATTATATGCTGAAGATACCTGTCTGAAGTGATAACTCCTGCATATAAGCATACATGGATCGGGATCTTTTCTTCATTAAAGAGTAAGTTCGTACGTATAATGACCCCAATATCAGCTCCACATATTATTAGGGTGATATTGGATAGCGCATAATGAGTTCTAATTAAGTTGACGATTGGTTCAAATAAAGATGGGTCAACGTGATGGGCCTAGATGTTAAAGACCTAATTGGGAAATGCAAGTTGGACTTGCAAGGAGGAAAGAGTTCCTGCTTCTTTTTACTTGATTCGTAGTTTCTGATATCATTGGGATGCAACAAAGGTACGAAAGGAGATCCCAGATCTTGCTTGAGATATAATGGTAAGTATGTCTCTTGCTTTGAAAGTAAATAAGGGAATGAACTTTCAGAGTTGACAAGGCAAGACAACCTTGATATAAAATCCTTAATCAAAGTAAAATAAGTATTTATGCAGATATTTCTTATTTCAGATAACATACATTAAATCCAATCCAAACTATACTCAATAATAACCAGTAAAATACCATGGATTGGATCCATGATCAAGATATTATACATGCAATTGTATACATAATGTAGGTGTTTGCAATGTGCAAGTTTCTTCATAATAATTAGGAATGATAATTAAATAGACAATAGGACAATAACCTTGGGTTTGTATGTCTATATAGTATTGATCTCTCATTGAATGTGCTTTGGAAGTACCATGTCGATGACGATTATAATTATCGAAAATACTTATAAAATTTAAGAAGATGTTTTGGAAGACATATGTGATCTCAACATTTAATCATGAATGTCATGGTTCACTGCATTATATGGAATGGTGGATTAATAAGATAAGAAGTACTCAAAATGTTCGAGTACCTGCCTGAACCAAATCTTTATGGGTTAAGATGGATGTCGATACGATGAGTGTCATCATTCTACTTTCTATATTCTAGCCATTCATGAAGCTTCATAATACTCATATTTCATTAATTAAGTGAAGCATGCATAGATGTTGAAATTCTCTTATATTGAAATCTTTGGAGTTCAACATGAGAGATCCTTCATCTTAAGCAATGTTGTTTATAGATGAAGGAAGCGTCGTGGAAGCATGGGTCTGACTTAAGTAGGAAGGAAAGCCAAAGAGTGATAGTACTCATGTGACTTGCATACATATGTCATCCAAAGAGTTGGATGGCTGCCAATACTGCTACAAGCCGATGTACTCATAATATGACTATCTATACTATCTAACATCCTTAGAGAATGACTCGAATAATTTATCGGAATATTAAATATCCATATCATCATTACAATTGGCTTACTTATTATATAGTATCAAATTCTAATAATTATATCTCACTATTCTAATAACACTTGCAATTGGTTGCATATGTATTAGAAGACTAGAAACTTTAATCTTAAGGTTTAATAATCATCCACATGGATGTTGATGCTACTGTTGCAACAATCTCCATTGAATAGTAAGACTATAGATATTCAGTGGGAGAGCCATTAGTCTTAGAGAATGTCTCTATGACCTAGATATTAGAATACATTCATTGTTTATTTCTAAATGATGCAAATAAACATGTATTCTAGAATAGACCTATCATAAAGAGTTATGATGGTTATATTTCAGATAGTAATATGACATCAAGAGAATCATTCTAAAATAGAAAATTAATGAATGGTTCATTAACATTCTAAATATTGAAAATTAAACCTTAAAAGATCAATAGGAGGATGAAGATCATTTGACAATGATCTTGCATCAAGCCTTGGGCATATGATTGTTGATGAGATCAATAGACTAGTAGGATATTGAAATTTAGACTATCAGAAATTTCGAATCTTACATACTTGTGAATATTGTATTCAAAGTAAAATGTCCAATGCAACCTTCTCAGGGAAAGGTGTAAGATGCGAAGGTATTCAAATTCACGTACATATTGATGTGTGTGGGTCATCTGTATCATGATAAACATTAATGATATGTGATATCAATTGATGTTTTTTATATGATATTTCTTCTCTTCACCTTAGAAACCTTTGAAATGTTCAATGAGTTCACAGCTTTGGTTTAGATCCAATGTTTGAAGGAATATGAAATGAATTTGGTCTAACCAAGGTAGCAATTACCAATTCGATGAATTCAATGAATACCTTATGGAGAAAGAAATACTACTACTATCTCACTCCTCCTAATTAACCTAAACTCAATAAGAGTTGTCGGGATATGCAATTGGATCATGTGTGACATGATTTGATCAATAATGAATCTTAGCATAATTACCTCTTACTTTCCAGGTGTATATGTAGTAGAGATTGCAATATATATATATATCCTTAATAAGATTCCCTGCAAATCTAAATCTAAAAACCCTCATAAGACAAGATTTGAAACTTAACCTAGTGTTGAACACTTGTGGATTTAGGGTTGCTTTAGCCATAACCATGTCATGGATGCAAGTAAGCTAGAATCTAGCACTAGAGAGTTCTACTTCATTGTGAATATAAAGGATGGTTTTGGATACCTACTTTATAACCTTGAGATTCTTAAAAGGTTTCATCTCTAAGAATATGATTCTTATAGGATGACTTTCTCAAGAATCAATATGAAAATGAAGTGAAGGAACTCATTTAATCATGAGAAGATAATGAGGCTCTTTAAATTTGAAACTAAAAGGACAACTAAAGATGAAACACCGATGCCTCTTCAAATTTTTTTGAGGGTGGTAAGACCTACTTAAAGGTTATGGATTCCATGTGTTAGATAACTCTGACAATGATATGACTTCATATGATGACGCTTTCGAGGATCATGACATGGAAAGATGGATGTTAACAATAAAGTCTAAAGTAGACTTCATACAAAAGTTGTTTATGGACCCTTGAGGATCCACCTTGGTAAAAACCTGTTATGTGTAAATGGATCTTCAAGAGAAAGAGGGAACCTGATGAAAAGGTAGAGACCTTCAAAGCACGGCTCATATCCACAAGATACACACAAAAAGAAGACATCTCTTGCGATGAGATTTGCTTTCTAGTGACCATGCTTAAACTCATCAGAATATTGCTAACTATAGCTATACAACTGGACTATGACATCTATAAGATAGATGTCAAGATTGCATTTCTCAATGAACACCTCAACGAGGATATTTATATGAAGTAGCCCCATGGCTTCATGGATGACAAATGTAAGGTGTGAAATCTTAAGGAACTCCATCTCTGGACTCAAATAAGTTTTTGTAGTTGGAACATTATTTTTTTTAAAATTATAAATGTTACGATTTCATATATAATCTTAATAAACCATGTGAAGCTTAGTAGGAGTGCCATTATGTTTGTCGTCCTAAATATAGATAAAGTACTAATCATTTGGAATGATATAAGGATGATAATAAGTGTTTTGTAATCTGGTTGTTCCATACGTAGAGATAAAATCTCAAGGATACCTCATAGATCTTAGTTTTAAAGATGTCGGAAGTAAAGAGAAGAGGGTATTGTGACCGTTAAAATAGTAGTACACCTTGGACATGTTCCATTCTTGGAAAACCTCAAGGAAGGTTGCCTTCCCATAAGATATGGTACTAACCAATCTGAAGGGATAGTATATGAAGTGTTGATGATGCTAAAACTACTTGCCCTTGTGCATCTATTTCGAGAAGCCTGGTGTATGTTAGATGTGTATAAAAGCCATATGTCCTCCATGAAGTGGGAGTTGTAAACTACTAATAATCCTACTATAGATATAAAACACTTATTTACAGTAATAATAACACTTTCAAAGACGAAAAGATTTTTGATATAGTGATCTCAAAGTCTTATCTTCAAGAACTCAGGATTTTATAGATAATGATCTAAAAGTTCTTAACTGTAGATGCCTTAGTAGATAGAGATCTCTAAGAATAAGTTAATTCTAATAAGGATAATGGAAATTTCATACTAGTTATAATAATTATTGAGTTTTAATGTCAAGGAAACTATAACTGCTTTAGCAAAATTGAGTATTGGTTGCATAAGATGCAACATTTGCATTGGATGTGAGCATTGTTACTTGGGGATATGCAAGTAATGTAAAAGGACTCGGCATAGTCTCTTAGGAACAGATTGGCTAATCAGCTTACCTAGTTATTTTTCTAAATAGCTTATGATTAGCACATGAGTGTGGGTTTCGAGATTAGCTCATTAATGGCTCTTTGGGACAGTAGGAGATTGTTGGACATGCGAGCCAACGGTGAGCCATTTATGCAATAAATGTTTTTGTAATTTATTCTATTATCTGAAATTAAGAATAATTAATTTTCATAATAGGTCTCTTAGTATATTAGGGTTATGTACCATGTCCATCTTAATGATCATGCAACTGTTGATTCAAATGTTGAATCATAGAGCCCGGTTCTCAAATGATATCTAAAGAGTTAGATTGAGGACTCATTAAGCACCGTCAAATGATTGTTAAGAGAGGATCTCCAGCCTGAGAAGAAATGGAAATCTTTTCTCTAAAGGTTGATATCTAAACAGCCTCTTGATGTAGGTCCTCTGCATGGGGATATAGATTTGGAGGTGTTAGATAAGTTAGGTCAAAGAGTTGACTTAACGAGATCGAGATAACGAAGACCTATATTGTATACTGTCATGATATAGACATGCATCCTTTGATAAGAAACAGATGCATTACTATATGTTTGAATATGTACATTTAGAAGCATGATAGGTTGATGATCTAATCAAGGTCTATACACCGATGAAATAGTGTGCATACAAGGGTATATAATAATATGATCTCTCAAAAGTGTCATACAGGTTCAATACTGAATCGGAAGACATGAGCTCACTTATGAGATATTAGGATCAAATTCCGTGCATAGTCATCTCACTTTAGATGCTTGACTGAATTTGTAGGTTTGATATATGCTTTTGGAAAGTATATGATAAATACCTAGGTATGAAATATGATTTTGGAAAGTATATGATCGATATCAACTCCCAATGATCAAATGAGAAACTTGATGACTAAACATTAAAGAAGGAATTGTAAAATTGATCTATATCTTCGAATTTATTCTAGTAATACAAGTCTTAGGAATACTCAAGGGTGATGTGATCGTAAACGATTGTATAATAATGATGCTTCCATTCATAGGCAATGATGAAATATGATTGGATTTTAGCGACTTCTCTCAAAAGAGAAGTAATCTGAACTTGTCCAAATGTTGGATATTGATCCGAATACAATTCAGATGTAATGAGAAGATTAGCTTTACATATTTGATATAATCAAACATCTTTGGGAGGTCTCCTTTATCAGGATTTGAGACATAATCTCAATATACAAGACACAACATACAATCGCCTTGTCCTTATCTCCACGTATTCGCGGATAAAGCGCATTATTCTTGAAAGAGTTCAAGAATAATTTAATTGTTAATAATGTATATGAGCATTGAGCAAAAGTATAATTTAATGTGATTTATTTATTATGAATAATATGAATGTGATTAATTTTGTGTGGGCTCATGAGAATGGACATCCAAGATGATTAAATGTGATTTAATTATCAAAGATGTGAATGATGTAGATTTTACTATCCATATTATTCACATATATTATAAATGTTATTTAGGATATATTGAAGAGAAATAATTGCAATTTGTATTTATAAATTAATAGTTGATGTGAAATGTATTCACATTGAACAATTAATTGTAAATGCAATTTACATTTTAATTTTGATGTGTGAATATGATTCACAATTGTCATTGGCATGATTGAAATTATCACAAAATAATTTGGAATTATTTTGGTTAATAATTTTGCAAAGTTGTTGGACATGTGGAATATATGTTGAGATATGAGATCTCAACACTTCTGAAATAAATGAGGCTACTTTCCTTATCAGGAGGGGACAACCAACTTGAGCTCTTCAAGTTGGTGGCTGTCCACTCTATGTATGGAAGGAGATTCATTCTCCTTCCAATTTGTTCCATGTATGTTGATTTTGATTAAAATTGAATTATATTAATTGATCTTCAATATATTACTTTATTTTAATACATCTAATTATTGCTACAAATTTATGCTACAAAAATCATGGTCATTAATTGAAAGCACAAATCAATCTCAACCATTGGATTTGTGTGCACATGGATTGATCTATGGACATCCAAAATATTATAAATAAAAGGGTATATCTAGCCTTTTATTTTGGACGCACAATATACAACAACTCTCTCTCATGGCCTTCCACTCTCTCTCTCTCATAATATGGTTTGTCCATATTATTGACCTAGAGATGCTCGTAAACGCCATGTCGTTGTTATGATGTCAGATCGTCTACTCGTGGCTCTCTATCTTCATCAATGTACCTTGCTCGTAAAGGAGACATCAGATATTATGAGATGAAATCAAGATATTAATTGCTCAGGTCATCAACGTATATTGCGGGAAAGCACACAATTCATCCTTGCACCCTCAAGTACGATCTACATTAGATTGGATTTGAGACAGGAGAATCTCTTAGTTTAGAGATTAGTGATCCTAACCACACTTCCAGATGTATTCCTTGAACTCATTTGTGATCTTGATGAACCATTTTGAGAAGTGTTCTTGAAACATGTGGCTTCATCTGTTTAATTTTTTAAATTTTGTTTCCTCGAGCAACTAGTATGACTAATCGCTCCTGATCACATATGAAGTTATCTTCACACTTCCGTGGTGCGCCTAAAGTTTTCTCCATAACCTTGATGTACGAGAGAGATAGGATTTTGTTGTTTGTACTTGTATGTATGTTGTCTTAGAAAAAGGGCTAGGGTTAGCCATTCTCTTTTAAAAAATTAGATGGCTAGGATGCACTCCTAATTGAAATCAGTGGTCTAGATTTTGTTGGAATAATTAACAATAATAATTAATTTGTTGAAAAGAAATAAATAAGTTGAAGTCATTCTTTAACTTCTCTTGAATAAAGAGAAAAAAAGCCACCTTCCATGTGTGGGGAAAGGAGATAGCATTCATCCCCTTATGGAAGGTGTACGTCCACCATGAAATTGGAGAGAGATTTTCTCTATCCAATCTCTCTAATGTAATCTCATTACATTAAATCTTTATTCATAGAATTATTTATCTATAAAATATCATCAAGTAATTTGCAAATTAGTTGTGATAATTGCAAAATAAACCATTGATAATATGAATCCTATTTATCAATCCAATATTAAATGTAAATCACATTTACATTTAACTGTACAATATGAATCCATTTGACATTTAATTGTATAATGTGAATCCAATTTATAATTACTTATAGATTGTAAATCTTATTAACAATAATTCTATCTATGATATTACGAATCACGTTAATTCTATCTATGATATTATGAATCACATTCACAATATTTATGCTATTTTGGATAGTGCTATCCACATTAATATTATCTATGATAATTAAATACATATTTAATTATCCTAGACTCTACATATGTCCAAATAATGTAAATGACTTACACATTACTAATAAGTAAATCATGTTTAATCATCAATTTTCCAATGCTTTATATATAGTCAACAATAGAATTATTTTTGAACTCTTTCAAGAGCAATACGCCTTCTCCTCAGATACTTGGAGATAAGTATAGGGCAACTGAGTGGAGTGACTTAGATAGTGAGATATAATCTCATATCCTGATCTAGAAGACTTCGCAGAGGTGCCTAATAAAGTCAGATAAAATATCCAATCTTTTCACTACATGTGAATCATATTCAGATAATGTACAACATTTGGACTAAGATTGGATAATTAATCTATTGAGTGGAGTTATTAAAATCTAAACCTATTTCGTCACTCCCTTGCAATGGAAGTGTTGTGGTTATACAATCGATTGGGATCACATCACCCGAGTATTCCTAATATCCGTGCATCCTGTATACTTGAAAACTGTGATTAAACCTAAAGTTGTGATCTTATTTGAATTCTCTCATTCAGAGTTTTATTGTCAAGTTTCTCATTCGATCATTTGGAGTTGGTATCAATCATATGCTTTTCCAAAAGAATGTATCATAACTTCAAATCATGTTTTATTTCCAAAATTGGAGGACCAACAATGGAATTTAGTTATCCCAAAATGTAGCCCATGTCTTCCAGTTCAATAGTGAACTTATATGATCCCTTCGAGATATTGTACTACTCCTATGCCCTTCTATGCACGCCATCTCGTCGGTGTATAGACCTTGATTATGTCATTAAACTAATGATCTATCTATTGTACATACTTAGAAATATAGTAATACATCGGTCCATAGTCAGAGGATGTGTGCCTATACATGACAACATAGGACCTTAGTTATATTGATCTCGTTAAGTCATCTATTTAACCTAGCTCCCAAAATAACTTCGAATCTCTATTCCTTTGTAGAGGACATGTATCAAGTGGTCGATCAGATATCAACCTTTGGAATAAGGATTGGCATCCCCCTCACATACTAGAGATCCCTTATTGATAATCACTTGACGGTGTAGTTGAGTCATCAATCTAACTCTTTAGAAATTCAAGCTTACACTGTCCTCTATGATCCAACCTTTGGATCAACAGCTGTATGAGATCAAGATGGCCATGGTACATAACTCTAACTGTATGAAGGGACTTATTACGCAAATTAGTTATTCTTCGTTTCATATTAAGGAGCGAATTGTAATAACTTTTATTGCATAATGGCTTGCCATGGGCTCACATGTCCAATAGTTGTGAACCATAGAAGTGAGAATTAAGATATCATGGTTGACTTAACAACTGAATTAGAATACATAGCTGCATCAGATGCTTCTAAAGAGGATGTGTGGTTGAACAAATCTTCGAACTTGACGTAGTTTCCGTATAGGAATATCCGATTCCATTACTCTCTCATAACATGGGTGCTATAGCACAAGCGAAGGAAGCCCGAAGGCATCAAAAAACCAAACAAATGGAGAGGAAATGTTACATAATAAAGGAGACATAGAAGCGTGATGATATCACCATAACCAAGGTTTCCTCTACCAACAACATTGTTGATATGCTTACCAAGTTTCTCTCACAACAGATTTTTGACCAGAATGCAATAAATATGGATTTAAGAGTTGTAATAAATGGCTCTAACCTCAAGGATACATCATTTTTCTTCACGAAGAGGATTGGAGCTCCCCATGGTGATGTAATGGGGAGGATGAATCCCTTCTCTAACAACTCGTATAGATGCACTTTGAGCTCCTTGAGAACAATAGGTGCCAACCTATATGGAGTGATATAGATTGGTCACGTGTCTGGCAATAGTATGATCTCACACTCTATCTCCCTCATAAGTGGTAGTTCAGGTAAGTCACATGGAAATGCATCAATAAACTCACACATAACTCTAACATCCTCGATCATCTGATCTTGTACGACTGAGTCTACCATGTAGCCATGGTTGCCTACAAAACCCTAACAAAGAAATTGATGAGCCCTAAAGTAGGAGATGCACTTGATCCCACCCTCAGAAGTACGCCAGTTAAATGAAAATAGTGGCACTCTAGGTAAATGGAAGACCAATGCCTTCACGAAATAGTCCATGCATGCTTGGTGCCTCTCTAACCAGTCCATGCCTACAACATGTCGAAGTCCACTAATTGAATCATTGGGAGAAATCTGGGCATCTCGTGCACACCTATATGCATGGATACATCCTCCACTACTTAGAGGATAATAAAAAACTATCTCCCTAGGGCCTTGATGTAGTACGGGGATGGAACCCTTATCAAAGAATTGCCTAATGTGGGCATGGTATGACGTGTAATGAAAGAGTGTGTAGCCCATGAATCAAACAATGCATGTAAAAAACGCCATAGGCTAAAATCATACCTCTGACTATCGATCTAGATGCGTGAGCCTGCTCCTATATCATTGCATTCAACTTCCGTCATGATGGTCTGCTAGATCCTGTAACACATAATGCTTACAGTGGGGCTCGTTGGAAGTTATGGTTTTTTGTGGGAATATCGTGCCCTAAAATTGTATAGAATACATAGTTGGTCGTCCATTCTACTATTGTTGCACTCTCAAGCTACTGACACGCAATTGGTATTGGGCCTCAAAGTGTCCTGACTAGCTACAATCGTAACACGTATGATTTCCTACCTAGGACAAGGTCCATTTAGAAGCAAAATTGTCGCCCCCAGAACTACGACTCTATATATACGAAGGGGCATGAAGAAACTAAACCATGAACTATTAAGGCTTCCTGCAAGGTAGGGAATGGTGTGAACCGACTAGATGGAGGTGTCATCGTGGTCGAGTGTTGGCGACAGTCTCTATGAAACGAGAGCAATCCCATCGTGTAGCTCTACTAGGTTGGGTTGGTGGTCACTGTGATGGATCTCCCTGTAACTAGCTCTGTGTAGTCTCTCACTTTGTCTCCTTCACTGTAACCTCCTTTAAGGAGGTAAGGTCCAATGTAGAGAGTTGTCATGGACCTCCTCATGCATCCCACGGATGAACTTTTGCAAGTTCTTTTGTGGATAAGCCATAGTAGTAGGGGAATGGTGAGACAGCTTCATGTAACGGATCTTGTACTCCTGGGCTATCGTCGAACCTTGGGTCAGCTCCATAAACTCACTCCTCTGATGATCTACCTAATGGTCTGAATAGAATTCTACATAAAACTCATCAAAGACGATCTCTTGATTGGCTCAATTAGGTGGTCCTTAGTGGCATTCCACCATCGCCATGTGTATCCATAAAGTGAGTACTCTATGAAGATACCGAAGTTCCTCAGGTGAATGGATCATCCTCAGAACTTTTGTCACTTGTGCCATCCAGAACTGTGCGGTGGTTGTGGTAGCAAAGAACTATGATACCATCATCTGTTTATATGCTGCATAGGTCCTTTGATGTTTCTGCAAGGCATCAACATCCTTCATCTACTCAGGCTCTATAAATAATGACATGTCTATGCTCTCCTCCCCATCGTAAGATGGACGAGATGAGGAATCATCATTCTACAATAGTCATTGCTTGATCGCCTCTTGGTAATGTTGGATGTCTTGTATGACGCGTACAAGGAAGGCCAACTAATATGCTACATTCGGATCCACATGTGGCGACATGGTTCTTCATAAAGAACCACAACAATAATATATGATTTACTTATGAGATACATAAGGACATGTATACAAATCATGCTATTATCCTTTGGATTCATGTTGGGTCAGGAGACTCTCAACATTATAATATATTCGAACACCAATGAGGAATGATATGTGTGGATGGAATGGAGTACCAGGACTCTGATACCAAACTATGATGATTGTCTCCCTAGGATCCAGGTACTCCGCAAATTGATTCCACATCAAATACACTCCATATTGGAAACACATGATATAATATAAGCAAGAGTAAATAACACAAAGGAAGACTGGAATTTAAAATTTCTTTCTTTTCCATTCATAACATGTCCATCATTTGTTAATTACAATCTATGTCCACAAAATATTACATATATGCATCAAAAAGTAGATCCATACATACATAGTACATCACATGTCTCTCGAAATGCTACATGTAAAGAATAATAAAAGCGACAACAAGTACTATACCACAAAAAAACCATAGTTGCACCCAAAACGACATAGCTTCATGCCTCTTACTGTTGTGGTTTCTTTTGAGAACCTACATATCCAACAAATAGGTACGCTAGGAGCATAGTTTCCAAGTACAATATAAACAATTCAATAAGTGATGAATCTCTAT
The DNA here is from genome assembly GCA_037367405.1 of Ottelia alismoides. Lineage (NCBI taxonomy): Eukaryota > Viridiplantae > Streptophyta > Magnoliopsida > Alismatales > Hydrocharitaceae > Ottelia > Ottelia alismoides. The sequence continues at coordinate 695,222 of JAZKJV010011285.1, read as the reverse complement.
TCCATCATCTTTGTTCTTTTATTTCAGGCTTTAAATCCCTAGATAAACACATGTAAATACTACTAACTTGCATGAGTTAACATCCATTTATTAACAAGTATACAATGTACAAATACCTATATTTATACCCTAAATAAAAGAATAAAGAAGACAAAATAAAAATAAAGTTTCAATGATATAGAATGGCCCTAAAACTCAAGACTGGATTGACAAGGAATAAACTAGGGGGATATAATGGCCAAAGGAAATATATAAAACCCTAATTACTTGGAATGTAAATAGACATTTTTACTTTATTTTACTCTTCACTCTACACACCTCAAATAATAAAATTCTTAACATGAAACTTGTACATAATAAAACATAGAAAATTACAAAAATATTTCCAATAAAAATAATGACAGTACAATTGGGACACATTGATGAAAAAATGGTAAAATGAACTTCGCGGATCAATATATCCTCCATATGAACTCAATATTCACAAAACTCACTCTATATATTTAGAATTAAGTTATCTATCTAATGAAGGTGGTTTCATTAAAAATGGTTAAGATACAAAAGATGGCTTTCTTGGGTACCATTGTATTGTCTATCTACATGTAATATTCATATAATTTACTCTTTCTATTTTTACTCTTCTTATATTTTTAAATAATTGTATATATTTTTTGAAAAAATATTTAAAACATAAATACAAAACAAACCATTAAAATAATTTAAAATAAATAAAACATTAAAATATATTGGTATATTATACACATACTAAACATACATGTAATTATTTATGTATATAAATAAAATCAGAAAAATAAAACAAAAATATGTACATGTGCATTTAATTCAAATATAAATATATAAATTATGTAAATAAGATAATATTTATATAAATTATTAAATTAAAATAGTAATTAATAAAGTTGTAAAATAAAATAGAAATCATTATAAACTAGTTTAGAAAATAATACACATGTTCCATGTTTTAAGTTTTTTTAAATAAAATCATTTGATATTTTATTTATAACTGATTTGTATTTATGAATTATTGCTTTTTCTACAGTGGTCCTCAGTGGATCAATAACCTTATAGGGAGTGTTAACCTCCAATCAACATCCCCTCTATCCTTCCCTTGTTTCCTTGAACACTAGTTGTATCAGAGCTCTGAATTCTTCTATTTTGTGCTTGAGGAAATCATCATTTTGTCTCGCACCCGAAATGAAAAATGTTTATGGGATTCTCCTAAATAATGCGCAAAATTTGGATCCCATCGATCTTCATCAATTCGTGTGATATCTCTATATAAAATTCGCTCCTTAGTCGTGTTTATAAATAAAGAGCATCCCCTTCCTTCTTAATTTTAATCCCTCTCGAGCATCTCTTAGACCCTTGGATCGACTTCTGGAGGTCATCCCTTGTCACAGAAGTGGATAGCCATCGTTCCACAGCGAGGAGAAGGTATGAGGAGGTGATTCAACCACCGATAGAGGATCTCCACCTTGTTCTGCTTACTAGGTCCCTTACGACCATGTGAGTCCATCATTTTAGTCTCCTTAACTTTTTTTTAATTCCTTAGTTTAGCCTAGCAATTTATTTGCTTAAATTTAAGTCAAAATAACCATAAAACAAAAAAAGGTATACCCAATGAATAGGCTTTGGCCACTATTATACCATTCAACCACCCCAATTCCGACCACGTTTCAGCTCCATCTTCATCCTGATGATCTTCTCCATCTCCGGACGTGCCCATATCAACTTGATCTTGCTAAAATCAGACAAGTAATCCTTCTTCCTAGGGATGGGCATTGGGCTGGGCCGGCCCGACCCAGCCCGAAGCCCGACCCATCCCGAAGCCCGACCCAAAAAGCCCGGCCCAACCCAAGCCCAAGAGGACATTGGGCTGGGCCTGGGCCTAAAAAATCGACCCAATTTTTTTTGGGCCGGGGTCGGGCTTGGCATGGCCCAACCCAACCCAGCCCAAGGCCTGGCCCGACAAAGGCCCGAGTGGTGGCCCATAGTATGGCCCGAGATTGAGCCTACGATCCAGCCCAAATATGGCCCGCGGGCCTTAGTCAAGGACATATGTTCCCTCCCAGTTCCCTCCCCTCATTCCAAACATGGTTGATGCCATAGGCTCCTAACCCCTCATGCACGAGAAACCCAAATCCCACTCCCAAAACGCCAAGTTGTATTATCCTCCAAGGCTCCAAGCTTAGTTGCTAAGGTATATCATTGTTGAAGAATTCTTTTATTTTTCGATAGCAATTGAAATTAGTTATGTGGTGGTTTTAGAATTTTTGACATTGCATTGTCACTAGAATGCCATTTTTTTACAATTAAAGAGATTGATTTGCAATTTTACAATGTTTTTTTCATAAGTAATATAATATTATTCCTCATTTTGTTGCTTAAATGATTAGTATCTTATGTTACATGTGAGGAGGATGGTATGTTCAATCTAGGGTTTTTTTCAGGCTATAAATCATCCAGGTAGTAACATTTCTTGAAGTAGGAAGGGATTAAGTGTTGTTAGGAGGAATTCGTGGTAATTAATCATGAGGAGCTCAAGGTATGTTTGTATAGGTCCGCAGAACATGTCTAGTCTTGGGCCGGCCCGGCACAAGCCCGGCCCAACGGAAATGGGCCGGGCCTGGGCGTGGGCCGGACAATAACAAGATTTGTGGGCCTAGGCCCGGCCCAAGGCCCGAAATAATTAGATGGGCCTGGGCCCTTCAGGGCCCGGCCTAGCCCGGTCCATACCCATTCCTACTTCTTCCCCCACCTTCGTCAGAGGATCCTCCATTCCCCTCATTCCCTTTCTATTCCACTCACAAAACATTCGAGAGCCTTTGTCCTTGAGCTACAATCATTCCCATGCTGGTCTCATGCCATAAAAGAACCCATTTATGGTTCGAGCACTCTAGTACATGCGGCTTCCAGGACCCATCTGAAGCTCGAAGATCTAAGACTCTCTTAGCGAGGCTCGAACACATCTGAAGGATCCACCAGATAGGTGTGCCCTTCAGGAAAGAATTGGGCCTATCAGCATCAAGGAAGGATCCAGGATGAGGAAGAACCAAAAATATGAAGCTCGACCAATGAGTTGTTCTTCCCTATTCTCAGGGAAGAGTAGTTGTCATTGATCTGCCTTCCGCTCCAATTTTGATCCACACCATCCATTGTGCATCTCCTCAACCATTTGATCGAGCCGTTGGCCTAATCTAATCTATCGATAAGTGAAACGTCATTAGCAAACATAGGTTGTTGATCTACTTATGTGACACATTCAAGACCGTTGGATGTCACACATATAAGTGGTATATTGCTTATTAAGCCCCTCTCTTTTTATACTTTAATTTCAGTACTAAAAATTTCACTTGTAATTTAATAATATTTGTAAAATTTACATTAGGATACCCCAAGCTTTAACTATTTGCACTTTAGTCCAATCTAGCTCATCTCATGTAGGGTACCACGTGGGGGCATTGGGTATTTTGCAAGGAACTCCCTTTGGGTTCCCTTATTTTGATTTGATCCATTAATTGATCATTAAGTGTAATATCTTTGTAGGAATTGCATGTGTAGACCTGGAAGTTACTTTATTTGCAAAATAGACTAGTCTATGTGTATTACATTAATTATATTTAGGCATTTTGTATGTATAGTCCCTAAACTTTGATATTATGTTATTAAGTGCATTTCAACTTCCTAGAAATTTCAATTAGGTCCTTTATTTACTAATTTATCTTATTTATTATATTTTATGTGTGCTTAAATGGCATTTTAGGTTTAAAAATGATAGAAAATTACCTTAAGTGCTTGGAACTCATCTTCAACACATTCATTATTCCTAAAGAATTTAATGTTATTTTTTATTTAGAAAATCCAAAAACATGTATATTTCCCTATTTTGATTTATAAAATTATAAAAATTCCAAAGCACTGCAAAAGATTCCCAAAAAATATGTTAGTTAAATATTATGGTATTTTAATAAATATCTAAAAATCAATAAAAAATTAAAAATCAAAACCTTGAAAATAAGAAAACACTTAAATCTTATGAAATTATAAAAATCCTCAAAATTTAAAAAATATGTTTTAAGTTCATGAAATTTCTTGATTATATCTATTTTTATTAAAATTAAGATTGGGCCCCATCTAATCTATGAGATATATATATATGACCCATTTATATATTTGGAATTCATATTTTACATTATTTTTCATTATTTAGAAATCCATAAAAATTCAAAAAAATATTCCAAAAATGACCAAAAAAGGAAACATAAAAAAACATAAAAATCACAAAAATATTTTATTTTGTACATTTTGACTCTATTTAATTTTTTAAACTTTCAAAAAAATCAAGCTTCTTTTATTATATACTAGTGTTATACCCGTGCTTCGTGGCGGTTTTGAATAATGAAGTTTTTAATATAGTTCGAATTGAGATAACAATTAGATTTAACATTATTTAATTATCTGGCTAATAGATAAGTTCTTGTAATTCTATTGTGATCATTGTCACCTTTCATTTTAAAGAAACCAATTAAACTTGTGAAATATAAAGTTTGCATATAATTATAATGAAAATGTCTGATCTTTATATGCACTTATTATTAGATATAAATTTAAATTTGTATATATGTACTTATTATTAGATATAATTTTAAATTTGCCAATGTAAATTAGAAAAGATATATTATATAAGAGTACTATACAATTATAATTATTAATAAATAAGTGTTACAAAGAATACACCAAAAATATAGGATAAGAATATATTAATTTACATAGATCATTTAAAATTTAGTGCAACAACTAGCTTTTAACATGTAAAAATACAGAGATCATATTAATTTAAAACATATTTGTTTTTTATTTTAAATTCATTTTCATTTATATAATTGTTTTGTCTACATACAACATTTATTGTATGTAGATTCAAAATTTGCTCGTCTCTTTCTTAACATTTGCTGCGAATTTGGAAGAAAACAAATGAGTAGCAATCATAAAATATTAAAAATCAATAATACCAATTCAAAGTTTTATCTACATACAGTTGTAATACTTTATCTCAAAGTCCTATATCTAATGGTGAAAAAGAGAAGTAAAGTATTTGATATACCAACTTGTATCTCTGGAGGTCTTCCTGTATTATAAGTGAGTAGCAAGCTCACCGCCGTTAAACATGATTATGGTTCACTTTTGCTTATAGCTTCTTATCATTCTTTCATCCTCTACCACAACATTGTCCTTTAAATTATACAAAACAGGACTGAATCTTATAATGGCAACAAATGACTATGTAAACTCTAGGTTAAAAAAAAGTCCACTGTACAAATAGCAACTGGAAATGACAAAAAAGATATTACATATATTGTTGAAATAAACATAGTGTTTAGAGAGTTTACAACATAAGAAAAGTGTTGTTAAATATTTCCTCTCTTTAAGAGGATGCACGATCAACAATTTTTTTTACAAAGCCCATGAATTTATTGTTAAACACATCTTGCAAAAAGTAGGGAATATAACATTAAGAATCAGGTTTGTATGAACTTCAAGCATGATACATAGAATAGGTAAAAGACATCTGGAGATTGGTGTGCAAAAGAGAACTCAAGTATTTGACATACCAACCTCAATGCCTTCCCGTATTATAAGTGAGTAGCAAGAATAAGACGTGTGTCGACCACTGTCTATGTTAGGTATGTAAAACATTACATATAGAGAAATAACAAATAAATAATCATCAATATTATAATGAAATCTATTCCAACAACAATGATATTAACCTTTTTTTGGAAAAAAAATGGTGTTCTTAACATAATACATAGATAAACAAAATAAAATGCTCAACAGGAATCACATAACATGATCTTTAGCATGACATCAATAACCTCATTTCCTTCTATTACATGTGATATCTAACTTTGAGACAAAAAATCTGAAGTAAATTTCTTTCGGTTTAAAAAGTGGAAGGTATCAATTTCACTAAATAAAGAGGATGTTCCATTTATTGTAACAACAACAGAATACTATACATGTAAAGTCATATGTCATCATACTTCACCATGTTTATTTATGTTGTCCGCACTTCATTGTTTTTACTTTTTTGATGTATATTAATTTGGTGCTAAGAGGATACTTCACCAATATCGGTATTTTTCTAAGAGCATTTCAGATGAAACCAAGAACGCGATAAGTAGATATGTCAAAAGAAACTAAAGAAATCTAAGTTATGAGCTGGAACTTTTTTCAGAATTTAGTTGCTTATAGAATGTCTGCACCTACAGTTTACAATGTTGGTGTTCGAAGAAGCATAAATAAAAAAGAAAGCTGTAAGGTTAGAAATTTTCATATGGATAAAAATCCCACTTTAATATTAGATGGTTAGAGAAATGTGTTGCATATTCAAAAAATAAACACACTATATTTCAAGAAGATCAAAATGAAAATATATAAATGCAATATATTGATACATAATAAAACAAAATCCAAAATTTCATAGGATACTCCACTGGTGTAGATTAAAAATTACGGAAAACCCCTGCCTTCAGCAAACATGCTCAAAAGTCGGCTCACCAAGATGGAAAAACGAAGGAGACATCACAGGGACGGTTCTCCTGCTCGAAGAAAGTAAAGGAGGCTCATCGTGCTGCACCATGATTATTTATGTTGTTCGTACTGCATTATCTCTTAACTTTTCATATAAAAGCAAGACCATGATGAGTAGATCTATGGAAAAACTAAAGTAATCTGTATTATGAGTTTTTTCAGAATTTAATTGCTTGTGGAATGTTTGAACTACTGCGATTATTGATCATGCAGTTTGCAATGCTAGTGCTTAAGGAGGCATAAATCAATAATAAAACCGTAAGATTAGAGAGTTTTCCACTTTATGTCAACCCAAGAAAAGGTAAAATGAGTAAATACGTGCACATATATAAACAACCATCCCACTTCTAACATACAGATGGGTATACAAATGGGTTTTCGTACACACAAAAAAATGAACATGTCTCATTTAAAGAAGTTCAAAAAGAAAATAGACAAATGATCTTTATCGATCTAGAACAAAACAATAATTCGAAATATCATAGGATACTCCACCAATAAAGTTTTAAAATTATTTACCAACCTCACCTTGAGCAAGTATGCTCAGAATTAAGCTCGCCAATATGGAGAAAGTGAAGGAGATGTTGCAGGGACCGTTCTCCTGCACGTAGAGAGTAAAGGAGGCGATGCTGAGACTGGTCTTCGATATGGAGTACACAACTAAGTCGGCATTGTGATCGATGACCTGAATGGGAAAATCAGAGAGGGATATTACAACCAATCATTATGATGAAGAAAATTTTCAACAATGTTAAAAGAGATGCACACCTTCAGAGGCTTCAGAATCAACAACCATAAGGAAGGGCGTAGCCGAGTGAGAGCCTCGACAAAACCCGTCGACAATAAATGTAGGCAACTGAATGTTATTATTTTGTAGTTGTAAATGTAGAAGTCATCAGTAATACATTCGATGACCACCGCATCGAAGGCCAGAAGAGAAGGGGGGTCCCAATTGGGGCCTTGACAGAACTGTACGAAAAGAGGAGAGGGAGGAGAAGCCGGAAACAGAACGAAGGGGAAGAATAGAAGAGCACAAATGAGGCTTGAAAAGATAATAGGGAGAAAACCTCGGGACCGAATAGCCCTCTATCCTTCTACCTTCCAAAGCATGACGTGTTGGAAGAAGAGATGCCTCTCGTTTGAAGAGAGACATAGAGAGGGGGAGAGTGCGGGAGATGGAGGCGAGGAGGTAGAGGGGGCAGCGAAAGAGGCAGGTGAGGAGGGAGGTATTGGACATGGTGCAGCCTCCGCATCATTGGCGATGCCGAGGAGGAGCTGGTGGCAGTCGACGAAGACCTATGGAGGGGAAAGTTTAGTCTGGGGGAGAGAGAAAGGGGGAGAAGAGGCACAAATAGAAAAGGGGAGAAGTCTCCCACGGTTGTTCCACGTGTCATTACCAGGACTAAAGCTGGGAGAACCCAGCTTTAGGATAATGTATATATATTACCTATATTTATTATTAATTTTTATCATTATATAAATATATATTTATCATATTATCATATTATCATATTTAGAAATCAATCAAATCACAGTTGCAAAAATTAAAAAATCCAAAAAAATATAAAACAAATAAAAACCCATAAAAGTATTTGAAAATAAAAAGATAAAAATATACATAAGTAGATTATTCATTCTTTCTATATTCCCATCTGCTCTCAATGGTTAGACACTACACTTTCTTTATATGTACATTTAGTAGAGTTATAATACCTTATCTATATTTGTGGCTTGATTATTGATTAACTCGTGTTTGTGATCAATCGACGCAACGACAACTGGTCTATCCTTGTTCATATTAACGAGACCATTGCTAAAGTAGGTCACTAAATGGAACTGTTGCATGGGAGCAACGGAGTATATATTTCTTGTTCTATTCACTGTGTATTTTATTGCTTTGTATTACCTCTTTTTCTACTTTATTTTTCTATATATTTTTTGAACTATTCTAATACATCCCTTGTTTAACTTTTCTATGAGGGTCTGCCAACCAAGGAAGGACATCTTAGGAGGACTGAAGCACCCATGTGAAGTGGAGGTCAACTTTTTCTAATTAGGACAATAGGAAAGTAGGGAGAATATCCAACGAGCTTAGAATCATTTGAGTATAACTTTTACTTTTATCGGTGATAGAGATTTATTTTTGGTCTGTAATAATATATGACTACGACTCTAGACACTTACCTATTTGTGAGGTCTATTTCACCATATATGTAGGCACTTTGGGGACCTCATTAGGTTTTTTCATGTTTTTATAACCGTTTATTTTATCATGCCTACTTTCCCTTTTATTTTCCTTTGATTCTCAAGGTTTATGTTCTCCGCCTTTATTTTCATTTTACATCTTTGTTGATTGAGCCCATAGATTTAGTGTTTTCTTGATTGAGTAATCTAGGGCCCAAGCCTAATTACACCTCATGCACTTATAGTTGATACGCTTGGGTTTATATATAAATTAATATGATGCTTCATATAATAGCAATTCCTTATATAAGGCGCATTCATTTTTGCATTGCATACAGTGTTGATTTTCAATTATTGTCTAGCATCCTACATGGAGAAAGATAGGAAGCAAGGTGAGCACTTATAACTCAGCATTCATTATTGATTTTTGCCTCACAATAATTTTCTGACATCTCCCTCTGATTTTGATCACTTAGAATAATGAAGGAATTGGAAATTTCATTAGGTCGTTGCATGAAAAATACCAATGATAACCTTAATAAATCAGGACTGCTAACTCCATTTTGACCCTAAATAAATAATTAGATCCATTTCTTTTGGATGAGCATCTCCCGCATTGGACATAGGTTCCCTCGAGATTGAGTGAGTCACTCACACCTAAGGAATAGAGCCAAAAACCTTGTACTTGTTCCCTAAGCGCTTGGGCCGACATTTGGGATTTGTTATTGCTGCAAACACTTGCCTCATACCTTTGATGAAGTGGTCTTGTGTTAATGTAGGTGTGTTACACCAACTCGGATACGAACCACTATAGGAGACTACACTTGTAAGTTAAGCTAAAATAATTGATTGAATTACCTTACTCAAAATTTAAAAAGATAACAATTGCACTTTCCTCTTCCTACCATTCGATCTCTCCTGGTGATCAAATTTGGGTCATCCACTACTTCCTGCTTCTCATCCCTCTGATCTGATCATCAGATCTCATCACAATCCCTTGCGCCCCACCTCCATCACGGTCGTTCGATAGCATGATCTAATAGTTGTGGACCTTCACCAACCTCCAACTTCCCCCTTCCCCAGACGACACGACTTAGCAACCACCTGATCTTCACCCCACTTCCCCCACTTCCTCATAGCTTACCTCCTTCAATCGATTAGCCCTTGCCATTGATCCAACCTCCTTCTCCCTCACAACAACTTCCACACCCACGTTCCTCCTCCCATACACATAGGAGCAATGGTTGAACGCATGAACCCATCACTTGGAAACACTACTCCTCCTAAAAACATCCTTCACTGGTCATCTTCACCCCTATCCATCCTTGCGAGAGACACGTACTAACACTTCCCCTCTTGTAGTGACACTAGAGTGAGGATTCAATGGAGCGATGATGACAGAAGCTTCGATGAGACCATGCCCGATCGACAATGATACGACAACAATAGACGACTGTTTGAGCAACTTTCCATGGCTAGGAGAGGTCAGCAACAATCAGAGAATCGCCTAGATACTTTTTTTATTATTTTCTCTTAATTAATTAAGTACGTGTAGCCACTCTCACTTAATGTGAGCACCCCTACATCTTCTCTAAACACCAGTCATCCAGACACACCCTTCTGATCACAGTCTTTCTCCCTCCACACCCTCTTTCACCCTAGGCTTTCTCCTCCGATCTTGCCGGAGAAGAATCCACTTTGAGATTCCCCATTCTCCGTATAACATTCTTCCATCCACTTCAACCTGCCTCGATTACTCCCCCTCACCCATCTTACAAGTATCTTCTTCAATGGACCGATTTCGGGTGGAGCTCCATTCTGGAGCTCTACCTTCGGCAAGCATGTGTCGACAATAACCTCCAAAGGGCTTCGCACCTTCTCCTACACCCTAGCTTCATTTTCAAGCCTCCACAAAGCTTCCTAGTGCTTCAACAGACACAGAGAAGTACGGTAGAGATCCAACATCCTCGTCGAAGATCTAATCTGGCCATCATAGATAGGAGGCGACCAGGAGCTACAAGTGTCATTAGATGGCACCCTCCCAATTCCAATCCAATGGCTCAGGTCTGGCCATGCTCCTTCCTCGAGGCATAGAGGCTCGATGGGATTGAGCCATGTCTGAGCCACCTCGGGTCGCCACGGGGCCCGAGGCACCTGCAACTGCTCCATGCCTCACTCTAAGCCTCCACTTGCATGCCACACACGTGATTGTCTTGAAATTTTTGTAGGGAAGGTGTTCATCTTCTCCATAATTACAAACATGTCTAGCAATCACATGCAACACTTAGAGAAATTACACGGGGGCACAACTGATTGTTCCTAATTACATTAAGATCTTCACACAAGTAAAATTTATAGAGAGCCCATTCGATTTTCATAATTACAAATAACACCTCATGGGTCTGATTGTAATTATTTTGTAAATATTTTATGCATGTTTTCCTTTTTTATGTACTTGAACTATTTTACTTATAACTTGAGCATGTGGACTCCTTTCAATAATTTTAATTTCATTTTGATGCATGTTTTATTATGTATCTAATAGCATAGTTAATTTCCTTATTTAATACTTGGAAAAGAATATTTTATTTTTATCCTATTGTCATCTTGTTGGATTATGTCAATGCCATTAAGTGAATCTGGAGCTACTTTGATGCACGAAATGAATCATGAATCTACATTGATCTTTATTGCCTAGTCTGCATAGTTTAAAGGCATAGTTATACATTAGTCCGAGCTTGCATCTCATGTCATTTTGTAGCATTGTATATCTTATTGAACCGGCATAAAAACAAAACTAAAAAATACAAGTATTTCATTCATTATATGTGCTTTGTAATTTGTGCATTATTAACCTATGCAAAAAGATTATTTACTTAACTTTAGAATCTGATTAATCAATTGGGTAGCTTGTATTCCTGAATTCGACCCAGGCTTTCCTAGGTTTATAAATTAGACCAAGACCCTCCTTGTAGAGACATTCAATCTCAGTTTCTAATGGATGCATATTTTCTCCTACTATAAAGCTACAAAACTAACACAACCAAATACGAGATCATCATATGATGTCGTTGCTGAGGTTGTTCATAATAATTAGATATCTTGATTACATATCTAATGCATATCTTCTGTTCTAGGATCCGCGAGGACTGAGGATGCTCGGGAGACGTGGAGGCAAGGAGTTGAGAGCTCTCGCTGTGAGGAGTTGTAGAAAAAACCTTGAAGCCAAAAAATAATAAATATCATTATATCATTTATTTATGTATTTTACTTGCAGAATTGCCTTTACAGCAGTACTCTTTGAGGGCTTGCAAATGTAAATGGACATATACTTTTGTGTGGTTGTGTGGAGCATGTTTCACCCCTAACCCAGGTAGGGCTCCACTTGAGTGTTCGAACCTAAGGTTAGGCACGTGACTCTTCAAGAATTATCTATATCATATATAGTCGTGATTATTAAAAGGTAGGATACATTAACCATCTGAGATATTCACTTCATATCCATATATTCATCTAGAAGCACATAAACATTGCTTCACTAAGACAGATAAATTGATTTAGGAATTTTTATATCAAAGTTGTCTTGCCTTGTCAACACTTAAAGTTCATTCCCTAAATCACTTTCAATGTAAGAGATATACTTACCATTATATCTTAGCAAGATCTAGGATCTCCTTCCTTATCTTTGCCACATCCCAATAATATGAGAACTACAATTTGGATAAAAACAAGCGGGAACACATTCTGCGTTGCATGTCCAACTTGTAATCCCAGTTCGATCTTTAACACCCGGGCCCACCACCCCTAAGGTGATGTTGACCTGTCGTCAATTGAACCAACCGTCAACAAGATTAGTACTCGCTATGTGCTATCCAATATCCGCGCAATAATATGAGGACTCAACATTACGGTCACTACGCGTACGGCCTCACTCTTTCAAGAAGCAAAGAGCCTCACTTACTAAAATTATCATATCTCAATCAATTTAAATCCAAATTAAGAAAAATAAGTTTCTGAAGTTTGATAATTTGATTTAAAACAGAATCTAGTGATTCTCATGCATTTCAAGGATTTTCAATACCGCAATTAACTCCTTAATTACGTTAAGATTCACATTCCCCGAAACAATGGATACATGTTCACTAAAAAGTTCATAACTTGAGCAAATGGATTCAAAATCACATAAACTAAGATCCTAAGTTTTTCATATTTAATGGGGAAGAAAATAAAAGTTTTATTTTTGTTTTTAAATAAATTATACAGGACCGAAAATATTCAATAAACAGAGATGTGAAAATGAAGTGCGAGAAAACTTTCAAAACCCTAATGAACTCAAGCCTTCCTAGGATTATGGATCACATCCAAAACCTTCATCCTAAGGCTCTGATACCACTGGAAGGATATGGAGAAATCCTCAAGTGCATCACGGAAGTGTGACGATCGCATCGTATGCGATCGAGAGCGACTAGTTGCTCAAGGCAGCGGAAATTAAAAAATTTTCATGAAATGAAACCACATGATCCAAGAAAGCTTCTTGGATCATTTCATCTAAACCACAAACAAGTAATAGGATTAAATCTTTAAGCGTGGTTGCGATCGAGTCTTTAAAGGAAGAGTCCTCTTGTCTCAAGTCCTATCCGTCGGACGAAACGATTGCGAGCGCATTGATGAATCTCATGCTTCTAGTAATACATGTTGATGATCCAGATGGAGAATCTCCTGATCTCGTCATACAAAATCCGACGTCTTCTTCATGAGTGAGGCACACTGAAGGAAACAGAAACCCACGAGAAAATGATCTGGTGGCATAACGATGACGTTGTAGCAAGAGAGACTCTTTCTAGGCCTCCATGGTGGACGAACACAAGAAAGAGAGAGAGGGCTTGTAGAAAGAAATGAGAGAGAGAGCATATGTTGTCTAACTTCTCAATCTGTGGACAACAAAAATCCAATGGCTCACATTGATTTGTGTTTCTTTTAATGGCCATGATCTTGTTGTTAAAACACAACAATATATAATTTAATAAAATCAAATATATATTGAATATAATTTTATTTATATTAAATGAATCTCCATTTGAGAAATAGGAAGGAGGCAAGCCTCCTTCATAAGGATGGTGGACGACCACCGCATTCCTTATAGGAATCGTGGTCGTCCACTCTTCCTATTTGGAAGGTGGATGTCTCTTTCTTATTACATGAGATTACATTATCTTATGATTCTCTCCAATATTTGAAACAACTTTTGTTGCAAATTATTTCACAATAAATCCACTTTATTTTGTAAACATTGCAATCATGCCATTGGAAATTTGTGAATCTCATTTGCAACACAAAAAAATGTGATTTACATTATCAATTAATTATCCAATGTGACTCCAATTCACGCCAATAATTAATCAATAAATATATATCATAATAAGCTCTCTCTAATACATTATAAATCACATTTATAATATATTTATGAATAATTGGATATTTCCATCCACATTATTCATATCTATGATAATTAAATCACATTTAATCATCTTGGATCTCTATTATCATGTGCCCAAATAATATGAATCACATTCACATAATTTACATCTCTGATAATTAAATCACATTTAATTATCTATAATTACTCCCTTTATAATATGAATCAAATTCATATTAGTCATGATAATAAAATCACATTTAATTATCAATTTTCTAAATGCTCAGATATATAATATCAAAATGAAATTATCCTAAACTCTTTCAAGGATAATGTGCTTTCTCCACAGATACTTAGAGGCAGGATATGGCAATTGTATCATTCCACATATAGTGACTTGGATATTGAGATCACATCTCAAATCCAAATCTCGAGCCTCCCATAGATGCTTTATTAAATCAAGATCGCAAATCTAATATTCTCATTGCATCTGAATCACATTCAGATCAATGTTCATCATTTAGACCAAGATTAGATTACTTCTCTACTGAGAGGAGTCACTAAAATACATACCCGTTTCATCACTCCCTAGGAATGGAAGTGCCATGGTTATGCGATCGTTTATGATCACATCACCCTCTGGTATTCCCAACACCTGTACATCCTGCATACTGGAAGACTCAGAATAAACCTGAAGTATAAGATTTATTTCACTGTATACTTTGGGGTGTTATCAATAAGTTTCTCATTTGATAATTTGGAGTCAATATCGATCATATACTTTCCAAAGTCATATATCATACCAAGGTGTTGATCATATACTTTCCAAAAGTATATATCAAACCTACAAATTCAGTCAAGCTTCCAATACGAGACGACCATGCATGAAATTTGATTATTCCCAATATCTCACGACTGAGGTCATGTCTTCCAGTTCAGTAGATGAACATGTATGATCCGTTTGAGAGATCGTATTACTTATATACACTTGCATGCGCACTAGCGCGTCGGTCTATAGACCTTGATTGGGTCATCAACCTATTGGTCTGTCAAATGTACATACTTAGACATATAGTAACACATCTTTCTCTTATCAGAGGATGTGTGCCTACTTCGTGACAACATACGACATAGGATTTTGGTTATCTCGATCTCATTAAGTCAACTCTTTGACCTAACTTATCCAACACCTCTGATTCTCTATTCCTATGCAAAGGACCTACATTAAGAGGTCGATTAGATATCAGCCTTTAGATAAAGATTGCCATCTCCTTCTCAGGCTAGAGATCATCTCTAAATAATCATTTGACAGTGCTTAGTTAGTCCTCAATCTAACTCTTTAGATATTCATCCAAGCACCAGCCTCTATGATTCAATAATTGATACAACAACTATATGATTACTAAGATGGTGTTGGTAGATAACCCTAATTCTACTATGGGACATATTATGCAAATTAGTTATTATTCATTTCAGATCAAGGAATAATATTCACAATAACATTAATTACATAATGGCTCGTCATGGACTCACATGTCCAACAATAGGGAGGAATCAAATTCCGTGCATGATCGTCTCGCTTTTGAAGCATGACTGAATTTGTAGTTTGATATATGCTTTTGGAAAGTATATGATCGACACATGGGTATGATATATGCTTTTGAAAGTATATAATCAATACCAACTCCCAATGATCAAATGAGAAACCTATTGATAAAACCCTGAAGGAGATAGTCTAAACAGATCTAAAACTTCAGGTTTGTTCTTGATCTTCCAGTATGCAGGATGTACATGTATTTAGAATACATGAGGGGGATGTCATCATAAATGATTGTATAACCATGATGCTTCCATTCTGAGGGAGTGATGAAACGTGTTAGGATTTTAGTGACTCCTCTCACTAGAGAAGTAATCTAATATTGGTCCAAATGTTGGACAGTGACCTGAATGTGATCCACATACAATGAGAAGATTAGATCTATGGCCATGATTTAATCAAGCTTCATTGGGCAGTCCGCAAGATCTAGATTTGAAATGCGATCTCAATATCCAAGTCACTATATATGGAACAATGCACTTGCCCTATCCTTATCTCCAAGTATCCACGGAGAAAGTGCATTATCCTTGAAAGAGTTCAAGGGTGATTTCATTGTTGATATATGTATCCAACCATTGAGAAAATTGATAATTAAATATGATGTAATTATCACGAGTAATATGAATTTCTTTCATTTTATAAAGAGGGAATGTGATTTAACTATAAAAGATGTGACTACTGTGAATGCGATTCATGTTATTTGGACACATGAGAATAGAGATCCAAGATAATTAAATGTGATTTAATTATCATGGATATGGATAATGTGGATAGCACTATCCATATTAATCATATATATATATATATATTATAAATGTGATTTATAATATATTAGAGAGAGCCTATTATAATTTATATTTGTTGATTGATTATTGATGTGAATTGAATTCACATTAGATAATTAATTGAAAAATTAATTTACATGTTGTTTTGGGGTGTGAATGTTATTCGCATTTTTCCAATGGCTACATGTTGTTTTGGGGTGGAAATGTTCACATTTTTTCAATGGCATGATTGGAATATTCATAAGATAATTATGAATTATTTTTGTGAAATAATTTATAACAAGTTTTATTGTAAATCTTTGAGATATCATGCGATAATGAGATCTCATGAGATAATGTGGAGATCGATATGTCCACTTTTTTTAGGGATGAGATCAATCTTCTCTCTTTATCTCCAAGATTAATTGATTTGATTTGAAACTAATTTTTATTTATTTATCATTATATATTAATTTATATTAAATTATATTTTTGTATTTTCACAGCAAGATCATGGCCATTGGAAGAAAGATAGATCAATTTCATCCATTGATTTTGTGTTGTCCATGGATTGAGATCCATGGATCCCAAAGTACTATATAAGAAGAGGCATCCCATGCTCTTGAGAACACATCAGAAAAAAACTAATTCTCTCTCTCTCTCATTTTCAACACGCTAAGCCTCTCTCTATCTCATTGTGGCCGTCCACCATGGAGCCCTAGAGAGAGAGTCGCCATCGCTGCAGCATCGTCGTTATGCGGTCGGATTGTTTGCTCATGGATATACTTCTTCTTCTGTGGACGTCGCTCATGAAGAAGACGTAGGATCTCATGTGAAGAGATCAGGAGATCTTCCTCTCGAATCATCAACATGGATAACGAGGAGCATGCATCTCATCAACGCGCTTGCACGCATCTCCTCCTTTGGATCGGACTTGAGACAGGAGGTGTCTTCGTTTAGAGGCTCAATCGGAACCACACTTCAATGTTAAAACCTAATACGTGTTTTTGGTTTAGATTAAATGTTCAGAGAAATGTTCCAGAGTTATGTGGTTTCATCGTTTGAATTTTTTTTAAATTACGCTCCTCGAGCGACAAGTGCAACTAGTCCCTCCCAATCGCATACAATGCAATCCTTACACTTCCGTGATGCTCTTAAGGATCTTTCCATATCCTTCAAGTGGTATCAGAGCCATAGGTCGAAGGTTTTGGATATGATCCATAAACCTAAGATGACTTGGTCATTTTTGGTTGTGTAGTGTTTCATCACATTTCATCCACACAACCATGTTTAGTGCATTTTTTTGCCCTATCTAAAATTGTTTAAACATATGATACCCATTAAATAAGGAAATTGTGGGATTTGAGTTTGCATGATTTGGAATACGATTTCTCAAGTTATGATCATTTTAATGAACATGTATCAACTGTTTCGGGGATGGTGAATCTTGACGTAATTAAAGAGTTAATTAAGGTTTTAAAATTTCTAACATTGTTGAGACATAGAGTAGGCATGTATGAGAAATATGAGGAGAGTGAGAGAGAGAATTGTTGAATTCATGTGGTAGAAAAGGCTAAGGCTACCCTCCCTTTTTTACTAAATTGGAACTCCATGGATCTTAATCTATGGGCTCGTAAATACAATGGTTTAGATTGATTTGCACCTTCAACCAATGGCCATAATTGTGTTGCATAAATTTTCAGTAATAAATATAATAAAATAAATTTGTTGCAGATAATTAATTTATAACACATTCAATTCAATTCAAATCAATTTGATGTGGAAATAAAGGAAATAGGACAAGCTTACTTTTCTTAATAGAGTGGACGGCTATACATGGAGTGGGACTTAATGGCCCTCCACCCTACAAAAGGGGAATGTGGCTATCCTTTTCCTAATTGGTGAGATCTCATATCTCTGCAAGATTCCACCTGTGCAACATCATTTATCACATAATTATTCAAAAAAATAATTCCACATTATTTTGTTATTATTTCAATCATCCCATTGATAGATTGTGAGTTATATTCACACATACAAAATAAAATGTAAATTGCATTTACAATAAATTGTCCAATGTGAATCCAATTCACATCAACATTTAATTCGTAAATACCAATTGCAATTAACTCACTCTAATATATTATAACTGACATTTATAATATATATGATTAATAAGGATAGTGTTGTCCGCAATATTCATATACTTGATAATTAGATCTTATTAAATTATCTTGGATCTCTATTCTCATGTGTCCAAATAATATGAATCATATTTATATTATTCATAATAATTAAATCATATTTATTTATCATTTTTTCTTAATGCCTAGATATGTTATCAACTATGAAATTATTTTTAAACTCCTAAATGAATAATATTATCTCTCTCTCGATAATTGGAGATAAGGACAGGGTGATGATACGTTCCATGTATAGTCACTTGGATGTGGATATCATATCTCAAATCCAAAATTTGGGGACATTCAAAAATGTTTGATTAAATAAAAGATGTAAAACATAATCTTCTCATTGCATGCAAATCATATTCAGATCAATGTCCAACAATTTGATTGAGATCAGATTACTTGTCTACTGAGAGGAGTCACTATTGACACTAGTTATGCCAGGGTCCAAAAATATCCTCAGTGAAAAGCAAAGATAGAGGGTTGCTGACGCGATCGCCCAGAAAATCAAGTAATAAAACATGTACGCATAACATATTAATAATCAATGAGTTAACAAAAACGTGAAGTACAAGTTTTTTTACTCTACAAACAAAGGTATGTAATGTTAAGTGGGTAGAGGTCAAACCATTGAGAGCAAACAAGGTAGCCTAAATGATTATTTATAAATAAATAATGAGTAAATATTAATGAGTATTTTGTACAATCAATTAATAAATGAATAGTAATGTATGGGTTTTAAATTTAATAAAGTAATTCATTTTATATATATTTATTTTTTTTAAATTTTCCTGATTTTACATTTTTTTAATTTTGATATTATATAATATTAAATAGATATGTATATGTTAGCCATGTGATCTTGAGGTGAACCATTCCTACAATAAATTTTATTGTAATATTCGGTTTATCAATAAAAGCTACTGATTTTTTGACTCCTTATCTGAGATTAAATGAATGAATGCACTATAAGGTCCCACTGTACAATTAGGGTGTACCATGGCCATATTGATGATCACACAATTGTTGATTCAATAATTAAGTCATAGAAGTTGGTGCTTGGATGAATATATAAGGAGTTAGATTGAGGACTCGCTAAGTACCATCAAATGACTGTTAAGTGATGATCTCCAGCCTGAGTAGGAGATGGCAATCCATTCTCATTAGGCTGACATCTGACCGACCTCTTGATGCATTCCTATGGATTGGAATAGAGATTCAGATGTTTCAGATTAGTTAGGTCAAAGAGTTTACTTTATAGATCGAGATAACTGAAGTCCTATGTCTTATGTTGTCACGATATAGGCACACATCCTCTGATCGGAGATAGATGAGTTGTTGTATGTGTGAGTGTAATCATTTGGCAAACCAATATATTGATGACCTAACCAAGGTCTATACACCAGCGAGCTGGTGTGTATATGAGGGCAAATGAGTAATACGATCTCTTAAAGAGACCACACATGTTCACTTGTGAACCGAGTGACATGAGCTCACTCATGAGGTATTGGGACCGATCAATATCCATGCATGGTCATCATGCTTTGAAATCATGACAAGAATTCGTAGGTATGATATATGCTTTTGAAAAGCATATGATCGATACCGACTCCCAATGACCACCTTCATGATGAAATCTTAAAGATGGCAGTGTAAAACTAATCTCTATCTTCAGGTTTATCATATGTAGGATGTATGTAGGATGTATAGGTATTAGGAATACTTGAGGGTGATGTGAGTATAAACGATTGTATAACCATGACACTTCCATTCCAAGGGAGTGATGAAATAGGTTTGGATTTTAGTGATTCTTCTCACTAGAGAAGTAATTTGATCTTGGTCCAAGTGTTAGACATCGATCTGAATGAGATTCAGATGCAATAAGAAGATTATATTTACATCCTTGATTTAATCAAGCATTGATGAGAGGTCCATGGGATCTGGATTTGAAATGTGATCTCAATATCCAAGTCACCATATGTGGAATGTAGAATAGTCATGTTCTTATCTCCTAGTTTCTGTGAAGAAAGCACATTATTCTTGAAAGAGCTTAAAAATCATTATCACGAATAATGTAAATTTGATTCTTATTATTTGATTGCACGGGAATGATAATCCAATGTAAGTGTGATTTAATTATTACACATACGAATAATGTGAATAGCACTATCCAAATTATTCATAATATATTATAAATGGCATTTATCAATGTAATAGAGAGCGCTTATTATGATTTATATTAATTGATTAATTATTGGTGTGAATTGCATTCACATTGGATAATTAATTGAAAATGTAAATCACCTTATATTTTGGGTTGTGAATGTGATTCACAAATTTCCAGTGGCAAGATTTCAATATATATAAAATAATTATGACTTATTTTTTTAGAATAATTTACAACAATTGTTGTTGTAAATCTTGGATATTTACTGGAATAATGTAATCTCATGAGATTACATGAGATTGCACCTTTCCATGATGGGAGGGTGGACAACAACCCAATCCCATTAGGAAAGGGTGGTTGTCCACTCTATTTTCCACGGAAGGATGCAATCTCCATTCCATAATCTCATGCTTGATTGATTTAATTTTAAGACTAATTAATATTGAATTTTAAATATATTTTTAATATAAATTAAATTAATTATTGTTGTGTTTTACAACAAAATCTTGACAATTAGAAGAAGCACAAATCAATCTCATCCTTGATTTTGGGTAGTCCATGGATTGTTATCCATGGACTCCCAAAGTACTATATAAGAAGAGGCACCCTTTGCTCTTTATGTTACAACAAAAATTGCAACATCACACACACTCTCTCTCTCTCTTTCATTCTCACGCCTACTGTCTCTCCATATTTGGGTGGTTGTCCAACCAAATCCTAGAGAGATGATCGCCACATCCGTCCGATCGTCGTTCTGCCTTCGCTTCGATTGCCCTAGGTTCTCCATATTCTTTGGTGCACTTCACTCGTGAAGAAGACGTTCGATCTCGTATGATGAGATCAGGAGTTTTTTTGCTTGGATCAAATATTTCGATTGTGAGAAGAACACTATTCATCTTTGCGCTCGTAATCATCTCCTCCGATAGATTGGACTTGAGAAAGGAGATCTCTTCTCTTAGAGACTCGATCACAACCACGCTACAAGAGGTATTCGTTTATCTATTATGTGGTTTAGATGAAACTATCTGAGAAGTGTTCTTGGATCATGTGATTTCATCGTTTAAACTTTTTTAAATTCTGCTATACTGAGCAACTACTGCGACTAGTCGATCTCGATCGTATATAATGCGATCTTCACGCCTTTGTGATGCTCTTAAGGATTTCTCCCATATCGTTCAAGTGGTATCAGATGCTTAGGTTTGAGGTTTTGGATACGATCCATAAACTTAGGATGACTTGGGCTCATTAGGGTTTGTGAAACTTTTACGGCATCTCATTCACGCAGTCCTATTTTGTGAGTTTTTTGGCCCTTTTTAAATTGTTTAAACAATAAAGTATCCCTTATATTATGTTTCCTATTGAACAAGGAAACTATGTGATTTTTGTTTGTGTGATTTGGAATCCAATTGCTCAAGTTATTATCATTTTAATGAACATCTATCCATTGTTTCGAGGGTGGTGAATCTTGACAGAAATAAACATTTGATTGTTATTTTGAAATGACTATAAATGAGTGTAAATCACTTTCTTTATACTATAAATCAAAATTTCAAACTTTGGAAATTTATTTTGCATGATTTGGTTTTAAATTGATTGATATATGCTAATATTAGTAAGTGAGAGTCATTATTGGGAATTACATTCCTAATCAAGAACCTTGTGATTGTCAATTAGTGGAATTAGTGATTAATTTCTTGGAATAATTTTTTATGAATATTTTTCTGAAATATTTTATAATTATTATTTCATTAAATGACAATGCCTTAACTAATAATTGATTAAATATGATCTAGATCACAAATTGGTTACATGATCTTCTTTCCAACAAACAAAGTTGCTTGAATGGGATTGGAAATCTGTTTAGCAAATTTTATTATAATAAAAATAAAAATAATTTTGATTATTAGTATATGGTATAACTTCAGTTGAAAAACCGATTATCATCTCAAGTACAAAGTAATCAATCAGTCGGGGAACGTTTGGGTAGATGGTTGCACTGTGAGCGGTTTGTCCCACTCTCGTCGGTATTGAACATGAAAAGGGGTAGAAAAGGGATAATTCTGGACAAATCATGATGTATTTCTCTAATTAAAATTCGATTAATATGTATTTTTAATACAATACCACCTTTTCAAGTAACAATCAAGTTTGTTGATTGAATTGGACTGATAATCGATTTAATGTGATTAAATTACTAAGATGGTATTGGTAGATAACCCTAATTCTACTATGGGACATATTATGCAAATTAGTTATTATTCATTTTAGATCGAGGAATAATATTCACAATAACATTAATTTCATAATGGCTCGTCATGGACTCACATGTCCAACAATTAGGGGGAATCAAATTCCGTGCATGATCGTCTCGCTTTTGAAGCATGACTGAATTTGTAGTTTGATATATGCTTTTGGAAAGTATATGATCGACACATGGGTATGATATATGCTTTTGGAAAGTATATAATCAATACCAACTCCCAATGATCAAATGGGAAACCTATTGATAAAACCCTGAAGGAGATAGTCTAAACAGATCTAAAACTTCAGGTTTGTTCTTGATCTTCCAGTATGCAGGATGTACATGTATTTAGAATACATGAGGGGGATGTCATCATAAATGATTGTATAACCATGATGCTTCCATTCTGAGGGAGTGATGAAACGTGTTAGGATTTTAGTGACTCCTCTCACTAGAGAAGTAATCTGATATTGGTCCAAATGTTGGACAGTGACCTGAATGTGATCCAGATACAATGAGAAGATTAGATCTATGGCCATTATTTAATCAAGCTTCTTTGGGCAGTCCGCAAGATCCAGATTTGAAATGCAATCTCAATATCCAAGTCACTATACATGGAACAATGCACTTGCCCTATCCTTATCTCCAAGTATCCACGGAGAAAGTGCATTATCCTTGAAAGAGTTCAAGGGTGATTTCATTGTTGATATATGTATCCGACCATTGAGAAAATTGATAATTAAATATGATGTAATTGTCACGAGTAATATGAATTTCTTTCATTTTATAAAGAGGGAATGTGATTTAGCTATAAAAGATGTGACTAATGTGAATGCGATTCATGTTATTTGGACACATGAGAATAGAGATCCAAGATGATTAAATGTGATTTAATTATCATGGATATGGATAATGTGGATAGCACTATCCATATTAATAATAATATATATATATATATATATATTATAAGTGTGATTTATAATATATTAGAGAGAGTCTATTGTAATTTATATTTGTTGATTGATTATTGATGTGAATTGAATTCACATTAGATAATTAATTGAAAAATTAATTTACATGTTGTTTTGGGGTGTGAATGTTATTCGCATTTTTCCAATGGCTACATGTTGTTTTGGGGTGTAAATGTTCTACACATTTTTACAATGGCATGATTGGAATATTCATAAGATAATTATGAATTATTTTTGTGAAATAATTTATAACAAGTTTTATTGTAAATCTTGGAGATATCATAAGATAATGAGATCTCATGAGATAATGTGGAGATCGATATGTCCACTTTTTTTAGGTATGAGATCAATCTTCTCTCTTTATCTCCAAGATTAATTGATTTGATTTGAAACTAATTTTTATTTATTTATTAGTATATATTAATTTATATTAAAGTATATTTTTGTATTTTCACAGCAATATCATGGCCATTGGAAGAAAGATAGATCAATTTCATCCATTGATTTTGTGTTGTCCATGGATTGAGATCCATGGATCCCAAAGTACTATATAAGAAGAGGCATCCCATGCTCTTCAGAACACATCAGAAAAAAACTAATTCTCTCTCTCTCTAATTTTCAACACGCTAAGCTTCTCTCTCTCATTGTCGCCGTCCACCATGGAGCCCTAGAGAGAGTCGTCATCGCTGCAGCATCGTCGTTATGCGGTCGGATTGTTTGCTCATGGATATACTTCTTCTTCTGTGGACGTCGCTCATGAAGAAGACGTAGGATCTCGTGTGAAGAGATCTGGAGATCTTCCTCTTGGATCATCAACATGGATAACGAGGAGCATGCATCTCATCAACGCGCTTACATGCATCTCCTCCTTTGGATCGGACTTGAGATAGGAGGTGTCTTCGTTTAGAGGCTCGATCGCAACTACACTTCAGTGGTAAACCTAGTACATGTTTTTAGTTTAGATTAAATGTTCAGAGAAATGTTCTAGAATCATGTGGTTTCATCGTTTGAAATTTTTTAAATTCCGCTCCTCGAGCGACAAGTGCAACTAGTCCCTCCCAATCGCATACAATGCAATCCTTACACTTCAGTGATGCTCTTAATGCCTAGATATGTTATCAACTATGAAATTATTTTTGAACTCCTAAATGAATAATATTATCTCTCTCTGGATAATTGGAGATAAGGACATGGTGATTATACGTTCCATGTATAGTCACTTGGATGTGGATATCATATCTCAAATCCAAAATTTGGGGACATTCAAAAATGTTTGATTAAATAAAATATGTAAAACATAATCTTCTCATTGCATCCAAATCATATTCAGATCATTGTCCAACAATTTGATTGAGATCAGATTACTTGTCTACTGAGAGGAGTCACTATTGACACTAGTTATGCCAGGGTCCAAAAATATCCTCAGTGAAAAGCAAAGATAGAGGGTTGCTGACGCGATCGCCCTGAAAGTCAAGTAATATAACATGTACCCATAACATATTAATAATCAATGAGTTAACAAAAATGTGAAGTACAAGTTTTTTTCCTCTACAAACAAAGGTATGTAATGTTAAGTGGGTAGAGGTCAAACCATTGAGAGCAAACAAGGTAGCCTAAATGATTATTTATAAATAAACAATGAGTAAATATTAATGAGTATTTTGTACAATCAATTAATAAATGAATAATATTGTATGGGTTTTAAATTTAATAAAGTAATTCATTTTATATATATTTATTTTTATTTAAATTTTCCTGATTTTACTTTTTTTAATTTTGATATTATATAATATTAAATAGATATGTATATGTTAGCCATGTGATCTTGAGGTGAACCATTCCTACAATAAATTTTATTGTAATATTCGGTTTATCAATAAAAGCTACTGATTTTTGGACTCCTTATCTGAGATTAAATGAATGAATGTACTATAAGGTCCCTCTGTACAATTAGGTTGTACCATGGCCATATTTATGATCACACAATTGTTGATTCAATAATTAAATCATAGAAGTTGGTGCTTGGATGAATATATAAGGAGTTAGATTGAGGACTCGCTAAGTACCATCAAATGACTATTAAGTGATGATCTCCAGCCTGAATGGGAGATGGCAATCCATTCTCATTAGGCTGACATCTGACCGACCTCTTGATGCATTCCTATGGATTGGAATAGAGATTCAGATGTTTCAGATTAGTTAGGTTAAAGAGTTTACTTTATAGATCGAGATAACTGAAGTCCTATGTCTTATGTTGTCACGATATAGGCACACATCCTCTGATCGGAGATAGATGTGTTGTTGTATGTGTGAGTGTAATCATTTGGCAAACCAATATATTGATGACCTAACCAAGGTCTATACACCAACGAGCTGGTGTGTATATGAGGGCAAATGAGTAATACGATCTCTTAAAGGGACCATACATGTTCACTTGTGAACATAAAGACATGAGCTCACTCATGAGGTATTGGGACCGATCAATATCCATGCATGGTCATCATGCTTTGGAATCATGACAAGAATTCGTAGGTATGATATATGCTTTTGAAAAGCATATGATCGATACCGACTCCCAATGACAACCTTCATGATGAAATCTTAAAGATGGCAGTGTAAAACTAATCTCTATCTTCAGGTTTATCATAACTCTTCCAATATGTAGGATGTATAGGCATTAGGAATACCTGAGGGTGATGTGATCGTAAAAGATTGTATAACCATGACGCTTCCATTCCAAGGGAGTGATGGAATAGGTTTGGAATTTAGTGATTCTTCTCACAAGAGAAGTAATTTGATATTGGTCCAAGTGTTACACGTCGATCTGAATGAGATTTAGATGCAATAAGAAGATTATATTTACATCCTTGATTTAATCAAGCATTGATGAGCGGTCCATGGGATCTGGATTTGAAATGTGATCTCACTATCCAAGTCACCATATGTGGAATGTAGAATAGTCATGTTCTTATCTCCTAGTTTCTGTGAAGAAAGCACATTATTCTTGAAAGAGCTTAAGAATCATTATTACGAATAATGTAAATTTGATTCTTATTATTTGAATGCATGAGAATGATAACCCAATGTAAGTGAATGTGATTTAATTATTACACATATGAATAATGTGAATAGCACTATCCAAATTATTAATAATATATTGTAAATGGCATTTATAAATGTATTAGAGAGCGCTTATTATGATTTGTATTAATTGATTAATTATTGGTGTGAATTGGATTCACATTGGATAATTAATTGAAAATGTAAATCACCTTATATTTTGGGTTGTGAATGTGATTCACAAATTTCCAGTGGCAAGATTTCAATATATATAAAATAATTATGACTTATTTTTTTAGAATAATTTACAACAATTGTTGTTGTAAATATTGGATATTTACTGGAATAATGTAATCTCATGAGATTACATGAGATTGCACCTTTCCATGATGGGAGGGTGGACAACCACCCAATCACATTAGGAAAGGGTGGTTGTCCACTCTATTTTCCACGGAAGGATGCAATCTCCATTCCATAATCTTATGCTTGATTGGTTTAATTTTAAGACTAATTAATATTGATTTTTCAATATATTTTTTAAAAAAATTTAATTAATTATTGTTGTGTTTTTAAAAAAAATCTTGGAAATTAGAACAAGCACAAATCAATCTCATCTTTGATTTTGGGTAGTCCATGGATTGTTATCCATGGACTCCCAAAGTACTATATAAGAAGAGGCACCCTTTGCTCTTTATGTTACAACAAAAATTGCAACATCACTCTCTCTCTCTTTCATTCTCACGCCTACTGTCTCTCCATATTTGCGTGGTGGTCCATCCAAATCCTAGAGAGATGATCGCCACATCCGTTCGATCGTCGTTCTGCCTTCGCTTCGACTGCCCTAGGTTCTCCATATTCTTTGGTGCACTTCACTCGTGAAGTAGACGTTCGATCTCGTATGATGAGATCAGGAGTTCTTTTGCTTGGATCAACTATTTGGATTGTGAGAAGAACACTATTCATCTTTGCGCTCGTAAGCATCTCCTCCGATAGATCAGACTTGAGAAAGGAGATCCCTTCTCTTAGAGACTCGATCACAACCACGCTACAAGAGGTATTCCTTTATCTATTATGTTGTTTAGATGAAACTATATGAGAAGTGTTCTTGGATCATGTGATTTCATCGTTTAATTTTTTTTAAATTCTGCTATACTGAGCAACTACTGCGACTAGTCGATCTCGATCGTATATAATGCAATCTTCACGCCTTTGTGATGCTCTTAAGGATTTCTCCCATATCGTTCAAGTGGTATCAGATGCTTAGGTTTGAGGTTTTGGATACGATCCATAAACTTAGGATGACTTGGGCTCATTAGGGTTTGTGAAAATTTTACGGCATCTCATTCACGCAGTCCTATTTTGTGAGTTTTTTGGCCCTTTTTAATTGTTTAAACAATAAAGTATCCCTTATTTTATGTTTCCTATTGAATAAGGAAACTATGTGATTTGTGTTTGTGTGATTTGGAATCCGATTGCTCAAGTTATTATCATTTTAATGAACATCTATCCATTGTTTCGAGGGTGGTGAATCTTGACAGAAATAAACATTTGATTGTTATTTTGAAATGCCTATAAATATGTTTAAATCACTTTCTTCATACTATAAATCAAAATTTCAAACTTTGGAAATTTATTTTGCATGATTTGGTTTTAAATTGATTGATATATGCTAATATTAGTAAGTGAGAGTCATTATTGGAAATTACATTCCTAATTAAGAACCTTGTGATTGTCAATTAGTGGAATTAGTGATTAAGTTCTTGGAATAATTTTTATGAATATTTTTCTGAAATATTTTATAATTATTATTTCCTTAAATGACAATGCCTTAACTAATAACTGATTAAATATGATCTAGATCACAAATTGGTTACATGATCTTCTTTCCAATAAACAAAGTTGCTTGAATGGGATTGGAAATCTGTTTAGCAAATTTTATTATAATAAAAATAAAAATAATTTTGATTATTAGTATATGGTATAACTTCAGTTGAAAAACCGATTATCATCCCAAGTACAAAGTAATCAATCAGTCGGGGAACGTTTGGGTAGCTGGTTGCTCTGTGAGCGGTTTGTCCCACTCTCGTCGGTATTGAACATGAAACGGGTAGAAAAGGGATAATTCATGACAAATCATGATGTATTTCTCTAATTAAAATTCGATTAATATGTATTTTTAATACAATACCACCTTTTCAAGTAACAATCAAGTTTGTTGATTGAATTGGATTGATAATCGATTTAATGTGATTAAATTAATTGTATACAATTAAAAGCACTCTATTATGAATAAATGTGTATTTCCCTTGGATGAATTAATTATATGAATTTGATTCATGATAATTACCTAATTTGAATATGAAGTGGAGGATCACATAAGTGACATCCATGGTCTCTCGTCAAGGTGAAGGCTTCTGTTGCCAAGGATTGCATGTAGGAGATGCATGTACAAAGTGGCAGCTCCTGCATACAAGTGCATATGTATCGGGTTCTTTGCTTCTCGAATGAGTAAGGACGTATGTGTAGTGACCCCAATATCAGGTCCTCATATTATTGGGGCGATATTGGATTGCACATAGAGTTATAATCATGTTGACGGTTGGATCAATTAACGACGGGTCAACATCACCGTGGGCCTAACTGTTAAAGATCGAATTGGGAAATGCAAGTTGGACTTGCAAGGAAGAATGTGTTCCTGCATCTTTTTATCCGAGTTATATGTTCTCATTTTATTGGGATGTGACAAAGGTAAAGAGGAGATCCCAATTCTTACTAGAGATATAGAGGTAAGTATATCTCTTGCTTTGAATGTAATTCAGGAATGAACTTTCAAAGTTGAAAAAGAAAGACTAATTTCACATAAATTCATTAATCAAAGAAATACAATTGAATATATTATTATAGGTTCTAATATAATGCAACCTTAATTTCTGAAAATGAAGTCCATGAAGCCTCTTAGCATACTTCTCGAGGTCATTTAGTTGATTGGACCAAATTATTTGGATTAGATACTGATTTGATCTTGTCCTATCCTCTGAGAGCATCTCTTATGTGTTGTCAAAGGACAAGTACACAGACCCGAAGACTTCAAAAGAAATTACTTTTAAATAAAAATGTGGTGAATATCAAAATTTCACAAGATATTAGATTATGGGTTCATTGACCGATGTGCTTCAGAAGCAACAAGTGGAGATGAACACTTTCCAAGAAATCATGTTGTATCTGAAAGAAATGTTCAGTGACGTAAAATGCACACGGTGTTATAATATAATGAAAGAACTTATTCGTTGCAAGATGCAGGAAGGGACCTCTGTCAGAGAACATCTACTCAAGATGTTTGGGTACTTCAATGAACTATAATCTTTGGGAGCTTTCGTGGATTCAGATATGCTTGTTTATTTCATTTAGTTGTCGCTCCCAAAGTCATTCAACAACTTTGTGGTCACGTACCACATGAGCAGAGTTGATTATACTAATGTTGGGTTATTGGTTGCATTAAAGTCTGCGGAAGATATAATGAAGAAGGATAACCCCTCTTGCAGTGCAATGGTTGCACAAGTCAAAGGAAAACACGGTCGGAAGCAAGGTTCTCAGGGGGCATAGCCCAGAAGAGAAAGAAGAAGAGTCAAGTCCTTGGCTCATCTTCTAATGCATCCACTTTGATAGCATCACAGAAAATAGATTTCTCTCACCGGTGAAAAAAGCCAGGGCACTGGAGGCATACGTGCCCAGATTACATGAAGTCAACTGACAAAGGTAAAGCCCCTGTAGGAATGAATTCTACTTTTATCATTCAAACTAATTTTATCATTGGACAAGAAGGAAGTTGGCTTGTTGATTTTGGTGCTTCTATTCATGTATGATATTTGTTTCATCTATTTCTAGAAACTAAGAATCTTAATGAAGGGGAGATAGTCATCCAGATGGGATATGATGCAAGCTTGCAACAGTCGCTGTCGGGACATGCCGACTATAGTTATCTAGTGGAAGAGTCCTAATACTTAAAGAGTGTCATTATGTACATGAAGTCAGAAGGAATCTTATATATGTATCTAAGCTTGTTAGAAGCAGATATTCATTCCTTTTGTGTAGTAAACTAGTAATAAATCGTTATGATAGACATATTGTAGATCGTGTTTTGACTTCTGGTGGACTCTACGAATTATGCATTGATGAACATATCATGAATGTTACTACCACTAATAAAAATCCTAAAAGATCTAGGGAGGATGGAAATCATTCAAATATGATTTGGCATCAAAGGCTTGGTAATTTATCTGTTGATAAGATCAATAGATTGATAAAGGATGGAGCCTTAGATTTTCTACAGGTTCGATCTTTACCAACCTACGAACATTGTATTCGATGTAAAATGACTAGGATGCCTTTCCATAACAAGGTTAAATGATGCGAGGATATTCCTGATATAATGCATACCAATGTGTGTGGTTCCTTCTGTGTCACGACCCGAATTGGATATCGATATTACTTGATGCTTATTGATGACCATTCGTGATACATGTTTATATTCCTACTACGTCATAAATCTGTAACCTTTGATAAAGATGAAAGAGTTCATGGCTTTGGTTGAGAACCATACCAATAGGAAGATCAAACGGATTCGATCTAACCGACGTGGAGAGTACCTCTTAGATGAATTCAAAGAATGCCTTATAAAGGAACTGAATTGTCTCCAATCTCATTCCTTTTATAACCCCCAACTTAATGGTGTTACTGAAAGACGCAACAGGACCATCATGGATATGGTTTGTTCAATGATGAGTAAAGCACATTTACCTCTTAGATATGCAGTAAAGACTGTGATATATATCCTGAACAAGATTCCTGGCAAGTCTTTATCTAAGACTCCTCGTGAGCTATGTTATGGAACCAAACTAGTGTTAAACATTCGAGGGTTTGGGATGCTTGGTCCATGTGAAGAACATGGATGCAAGCTAGAATCTCACTATCATTAGTGTTACTTCATTTGTTATGTCAAACATGGTATTGGATACCAGCTTTATGACCTTGAGGCCCATAAGGTTTTCGTCTCTAGAGATGTGATATTTCTAAAGGACGACTTCCTTAAAGGTCAAGAGAAAAATGAAGTAGAGTAACTCGTTAATTACCCTGAGGATTCTGAGCTTCCTAAACCAGAAACTGAAGAGATAAATAAAGAGGAAACACCCATACGTCTTTGAAGGAGTTTGAGGGTGGTTGCACCACCTGAAAGGAATGGATTACATTGTTAGGTGAGGTTGACAATTGTCCTACTTCATTTGATGAAGCACTAGTAGATCATGACATGGATAGGTGGATGCTAGCAATAAAGTTAGAGATTGACTATGGACCCTAAAGGATCCACCCAAAGGGGTAAAACCCATTGGGTGTAAATGGATCTTCAAGAGAAAAAGGGAACATGATGGGAAAGTAGAGACTTTCAAGGCACGGCTTGTGGTCAAAGTCTACACACAGAGAGAAGGCATCGACTATGATGAGACATTATCTCCTATGGCTATGCTTAAGTCCATCAGGACATTGCTAGATTTAGCTGCATCTTTTAACTACGACATCTGGTAGGTGAACGTCAAGACAACTTTCCTCAATGGATACCTCGAGGAGGTTATATATGTGTGTGTGTGTGTGTGTGTGTGTGTGTGTGTGTGTCTGTATGTATGTGTGTGTGTGTGTGTATATATATATATATATAACATCCCCAAGGCTTCATGATTGAGAAAGGTAAAGTATGTAAGCCGAAGAAATCCATATATGGTCTCAAATAAGCTTCTCGTAGTTGGAACATCAGATTTGACGAAACCATAAAGAGTTATGGTTTAGTGTGGAATCTTGATGAGCATTGTATGTACAAGAAGCTTCGTGGGAGTGCCATTGTGTTCATCATGTTATAGTAGATGACATGCTTATCATTGACAATGATACATGGATGATGACCGATGTTAAGATTTTGTTGTCCCATACCTTCGAGATGAAAGATCTTGGAGAAGCATCTTACATCTTGGGTCTGAAGTTGTTTAGAAACTGAGAAAAGAGGGTTTTGGGACTATCACAACATGGGTACATTAAGAAAACTCTTGAACGTTTCCGTATGGATAGTTCCAAGAAAGGTTTCGTCCCCTTAAGACATGGTATCCACCTATCGAAAGGGATGGCTCCTCAAAGTCTCGAAGAAAAGAAAGCCATGGATGAATGCCACTATGCATCAACTGTAGGAAGGTTAATGTACTCCTTGATGTGTACTAGGCCAGATATCTGCGATGTAGTGGGAGTGGTAAGTCATTACCAATCCTGTTATGGAGAACAACATTGGAATATAATGAACAACATTTTCTAGTATCTAAGATGAACACAAGATTACATCTTGGTCTATTGAGATTGTGATATCCAAGTCTTGAGATACACAAATTTAGACTTCTAGTCAGATATTGATGATCGAAAGTAAACATCAAGGTTTGTGTACCTCTTGAACAATGAAAATGTGAGCTGGAGAAGCAAGAAGCATGACACTATAGCAAATTCAACAACAGAAGCTGAATAAATTGTTGGATCGAATACTGCAAAGGAGGTAGTGTAGTTGTGCAAGTTCATCCTAAAACTTGGCGTAGCTTCCTCTGATACTCCCATCCCGTTACTCAGCAATAAGATAGGAGACATTGCTATGGAAAAGGAATCCATATCGCCTAAAAGGAGCAAGCACGTGGAAAGGAAATTCCACATCATTCGGGAGATTCAAAAGCGTGGTAACATCATCATCACCAAGTGGCCTCTACCAACAACGTTGCCGATCCTCTTACCAAACCTTTCACACAGATTATTTTCAACATGCATGTAATAAGTATGGGTTCAAGGATTGTACCTAGATGGTTCTGAGGGCTAGTGAGAGATTGTTAGCCATGAGAGCCCTAGGAAAACCATTCTTATAATAAATGTTATTGTAATATTTGATTTATCAACAAAAGTTATTGATTTTTCCACTGCTTATCCGATATTTAATGAATGAATGCACTATAAGATCCCTCTGTACAATTAAAGTTATGTACCATGGACATATTAATGACGATACAACTGTTGATTCAATAATTGAATCATAGAGGCTGGTGCTTGGATGAATATCCAAGGACTTCGATTGAGGACTCATTAAGCATCGTCAAATGATTGTTAAGAGATGATCTCCAGCTTGAATAGGAGATGGCAATCTTTTCTCATTAGGCTAATATCTGACTGACCTCTTGACTCTGTTCCTCTACATGAGAATAGAGATTCGAAGTTGTTGGATTAGTTAGGTCAAAGAGTTGACTTAATGAGATAGAGATAACTGAAGTCCTATGTCATATGCTTCCACGATATAGGCACATGTCCTTTGACAGGAGACAGATGTGCTGTTGTATGTCTGAGTGTGTATGAAAAATGGGAAAATAAGAATCGCTAAATAATGGCCTGGCAGCTCATGCTCACTATCGTTGAGGCGACTACTCGAATACTCTCGATGTTTCAATAATTAACACACACAGACAATCAAGAAATTAAGAGCAAGAGTTAAAATTTATTATAACCTACTAAGAATGTAAAGTGCCAAGCAAGTAGGGGTCGAACACAAGAAGGAATGGAGTAGAGTAGGCAAGACAAAGAATCAAAGAATAATTTATCACTCAACTACTTAGCCAAAATGATTTTTTGTGGGTTTTAAATTTTATAAATTTTTATTTTTTATTTTGTATTTTGATTTTAACTTTTCTATTTTTATATTTCCTTTTTCTTTTACAGATATAATAAAGTTATATATATAGTTTATATACAATATGGACTAATAATAGTAAATATAGTCAAAATCAAGAAAATAGAATCTTTTGAGGTTTTAAATAATTTTTAATATTAAATAAATAGGACAAAATTAAAAAGGAGATAAAAATAGCAAATAGAATCAAAATTTCTCCAAATGAAAATATATAAATGATAATAGAGAAAAAAATATAAAATAGAAAACATAATTTTTAGAACTTTTGGGAATTTTATATGCTTTTATAAGTGTTTTTGGGGTTTTTAAATGTTTTAAAGTTTTTCTTTTGTAATTTTTATTTACTTTTGGTCTGGATATGTAAAATAACTAAATAAATACAAAATACATTTTTTGGATTTTTTAAAAAGTTGTTATTTTTTCATGGATTTTATAATCTAGACATGGAATAAAAGGGCTATTTACTATTTTTACAAAACAATAAAGGTACTAAATTGCAAAAATAAAAATATAGCATGGAAGTACAATGTAATAAGAATCTAAGCCTATTTTTGTTGATTTTTTAAGCAATGTAGCTATTTCAAATAAATAAAGAAAACAAAAGAAACTACATTACTTAGTGTTGTATTATTGTAAATAAAATTAAGTTCAAGGAACACATTACAATTTCTCCAAAAATATTACACATTATTAAAATGTTACTAGGCCTAGACGAAATACAAAAACCTCTAGCGGCATGCCTGCAAAATGTCCCCTCATGTGGAGGCATAACATGAGGTGACGTAGCATGGACCTAAGTGCGAATGCCAAAAGTGTAGAGAGCTAATTATAAATATTACAAAATTGTTTCAACTACAAAGAAAAGTTTGAGACTTAAATATTATATACAAAAGGAGGCCGGATGTAATATGCACTAGTTAAGCACTAGAATAGACGGCAGATATGGAATCACTTTGCCATGTGTCGCGTCATAACGTGCGATGACGGTTCACTTCCAATGTCTGAGATTAGATCTCAGATCTACATTCAACGATGAAAGCTCCAACGATTCAATGACCACTGGATGTTTTGGGATGCAAGGCAGATCTAACGGCAGAGATGTTCTCATGAAAAACATATGAAGAACATCATTTAGTCGAGCTTTGATCTGATCCTCTGAGCAACACCAGCATCCTTCTTCGTTGCTTCCTTATCCTACAGGTCCCAGGAGATCATACATGTCGATTGAGCTCCTCAAAATGGCATAGAACCCACCAAGCAGGTCCGGTGAGGCCCGAGACCTGGAGCTTCAAAACTTGACTTGAAATCCCCTACAAAATTGTAGTTTCTCTTTGCTTCTTGAAGGGGAATGTTTGTAAAAAAATCAAGCCTAGGAGGGCTTAGGATGGCTGGATGGGGGTGTGAATGACTCGGGCAGTGGTCCCCGACGAAAGTTAGAGAATGAGACCCAGATCGTTAGATTTGTGGATGATCTAACTGACTGGAAGTGTGTGAGGCATAGGACTGATGAAGGGGAAGAGGAGGAGGGTGATTGGCATGGCGGAGATGTTCTGATTTCATCGGAATTGGGTGGCTGAGCAAAATCTTAGCCAATCAAGGATATTGAGATTCACGGAAAACAATGCTAAATCAAGCAAAACTGAGACCTAAATTAGACTAACACTACTAAAAGGAATAAAAAGATAGAGAAAATAGGATGCTTACCGGACCATGCCCACAAGTGGTAGAGCTTGCGATTGGGGAGGTGGTGGAGCAACAGAGTGCCTCGATTCTATACTGAATCGGGCCATAGATCAACTCTAGGCAATGTTCTTATCACCAAAAATCATCATAGGGTTGCATCTAGGGCTCCAAGCAGTGGAAGAGGGATCAAAGGGTGAAGTTTGGACAGAGGTATGATTTTATAAAGATGGTGGCAAAGGGTCAAAGGGTGAGGCATGCCAGGCGCAACAGTAATCCACTCACCGAGGAATCACATGCGTGTGAATCACGAACAAACGAGGCACGAAAGTGCAGAAGAAATCTACCCAAGTTGATGCTTGGATCATCTTGGAAAATAGCGATAAAAAGGGTCACACCGCAGATTTGACATGCCTATGACCTCGTCAAAGATTTGATTGAGGTCAATTAGGGGTGAAAACTGGTTGGTCCACATG
This sequence comes from Ottelia alismoides, assembly GCA_037367405.1. NCBI lineage: Eukaryota > Viridiplantae > Streptophyta > Magnoliopsida > Alismatales > Hydrocharitaceae > Ottelia > Ottelia alismoides. The sequence goes on along the minus strand of JAZKJV010011285.1, from coordinate 658,111 downwards.
GACCAACTAGAAAATCAGACCTTAAACAGATTTAGAAATTAAATATAAAATAAAAATGATGTTATTGATTTTAAGTTATAAAATAAAAAATGTTACAAGCTACTTTTTAGGGTTAATATATACGTATACTTATCTTTGTTTAAAATTACTTTATTTCTATATCTTATTTTCGATTTTATTATTTTATCCACTTATATTATGTAATTATAACTTATTTATAAATACATAAATATTTTTTATTATATTTTTTCTGATGTATTATTTATACTTAAATAAACAGGTCTATTTATTATATATGTATAGATATTGGTATTTGATCTATGTATTTGGTATACATGTTTTATTTTAATGCTTTTAGTTCTTTATGTGCATATATTATAAATAATATTTACAAAATTTTAAAAATATAAAATTATAAAAAAACAAAGTAAATAAAATGATTATTTAAAACGGGTATATTATACAATAGGGGTCCAACCCTAACTTTCACTTCTTAACTCCAAAAAATATGAAACCACTTTCATTAAACAGCTTACTAGAAGTTATATACAATTAATGGTGTATATTTTGAGTTTTATTTGAAATATAGGGGTATGGGAATTTGGAATTTGGAAATTATATAGATTGTAACTTTTAATTTCTATATTATTTTTGTGTAAATTCAATTTTATATTTTTCTATATTTTATTATTTACAACTTTCGTGTACAATGTTTCTTCATTTGAGGTACGAAATCTAGAAAATAAAATAGTTCCCAAAAATGAATAAAGAATAAAAATAAAAGGGATTTTTATTCGTATTTTCGGCCCTAATCTCCCCCTACTTTATTCCTTGTCGACCTAGTCATCAAGATGCCTAGGTCTCGGGTTTAGGGTCATAAAATATCTTTGATATTTTATTTTTTCTTTTCTTTATTCTATAATTTTGCCTTTAAAAACATTATTTTATATAGTATTTATACAATATCTTGTGAATGTTAATTTATGCAAATCAAAGGTATTTACTTGCATTTACTAGGTTTTTAAGGACAATATGATAGAAAAAAGGTGATGAAATGGAGATTCATCGGTGTATATTTGGCTGGCCAATATGTTGATGACCTAACCGAGGTCTATACATCGGCGAGTTGGTGTGCATATGAGGGCATATGAGTAATATGATCTCTGAAATGGATCATACCGGTTCACTAGAAGACATGAGCTCACACATGAGGTCTTGGGACCGATCAAATTCTATGCACGGTCCTCATGCTTTGGAATCATGACAAGAGTTTCTTGGTATGATATAAGCTTTTTGAAAGCATGTGGCCGATAACGACTCCCAATGACTAATATTAAGAAACTTGATGATGAAATCCTAGAGATGGTAGTATAAAATTGATCTACATCTTCGGGTTTAGCATAAGTCTTCCAGTATGCAGGATGCATAGGTATGAGGAATACTTGAGGGTGATGTGACGATAAACGATTGTATAACCATGATGCTTCCAATCCGAGGGAGTGATGAGATAGGTTTGGATTTTAGTCACTCCTCTAGGTAGATAAGTAATCTGATCTTGATTCAAGTTTTGGACATTGATCTGAATGAGATTTCGATGCAATAAGAAGATTAGATTTGCGGACATGATTTAATCAAGTCTCTATGAGAGGTCCATGGGATCTGGATTTTAGATATGATCTCAATATCCAAGTCAGTATACTTGGAATGTACAATCGCCCTATACTTATCTTCTAGTATTTGTAGAGAAAGTGCATTATTATTGAAAGAGTTAAGAATAAATCCATTGTTGAATTATATCTAAGCATTAAAAAGTGGATAATTAAATTTGATTTAATTATCATAAGTAATGTGAATTTGATTCATATTATTGAATGCATGAGAATGATAATCCATTGTAACTAAATTTGATTTAATTATTATGGATATGAATAATGTGGATAGTACTATCCATATTATTGATAATATATTATAAATGTGATTTATAATGTATTAGAGAGAGCTCATTATGATTTATATTTATTGACTAATTACTGGTGTGAATTGAATTCACATTGGATAATTAATTAAAGATGTAAATAACCTTTTATTTTGGGTTGTGAATGTGATTCACAAATTTCCAATGGCAAGATTGCAATATTTACAAAATAATTATGAATTATTTTTGTAGAATAATTTTCAACAAGTGTTGTTGTAAATCTTGGAGATTTCCCTGGAATAATGGAATCTTATGACATTACATGATATTGCACCCTTCCATAATGGGAGGGTGGACGGCTACCCAATCCCTTTAGGAAAGGGTGGTCATTCACTTTATTTCCCATGGAAGGATGTAATCTCCATTCTATAATCTCATGCTTGATTGATTTATTTTTAGGACTAATCTATAAACTAAAATGTTTTTATGTTTCCATATTTTTTACTATTTTTGTATTTTTTCAAGTTTTTTTCCAATTTCTAATTATTTTTAAAGTCCAGAATAGTCAAAATTTGTGACTAGTTAAATAGGACAAATGGTTTTGTAGTTTAAAAAAAATCGAAATAAAATCAAAAATTCTCAAAACTAGTTTTAACTTAGAGTAATATATAAAAAAAATATCAAATAGAATCTAATAATTTTTGAATTTTGAAGACTTTATATAGTGTTTTAGTATTCTAGTGTTTTTTTAATTTTTATCCCTTTCTTTTTCTATTTTTATGGATTTTTTTGTTTGTACTTATAAATATAATAAGGAATAAAATATTATTTTTTAGAATTTTTCAAGAAAGTTTTATAATTTTTAGGTATTTTCTAAGTCAAATAAAGCAAAATGTACTCTTTTTGGTTTTTAATGAATAGTAAATGTGCATAAAATGCTAAACAAATATGTAGCGTGAAATAATATGCATCCAAGTACATTATCATATTTTTACATGATTTTTGGGGCATACATGCTTTTCATAAAAACTAAAAATACATACACAAAAATGATTAAGTTTCTTGGGTCAATTTTGCAATTACAAATATGTTTCCATGCATTCTATAATCCTACAAAAAATACATGGGCAAGAGTGTAATTTATCCATGAATATTTCAATTAAATGCGCCCGATAGGGGCATAAAAGTAATATGCAAAAAATTGTGGTCCTCTTTTCAAATTATCTACAAAAATTAACACTTAATATATGAAATTTTGGACGTGTTACAAATATAAAAATTTGTAGGAGTATGGTTGCAAAATAACCAACTCATGTTTAGAGGTCGTATGAGCTGAGCTAGCAAAGACTGGGGTCATGTGCAAAATTACCACAATTATTTACACTTCATACCCGAATTTAATTAATAAATAAAATTATACAATAAGGTGGGGGCATGTATAAAATTTACCCAATATTGTGCACTAATGGATGGTTTGAAGGATATGGAGATTATCCTCAAGCGCATCACTGAAGCGTGATCGTCGTATCGGATACGACGAAGAACGACTAGTCGTACTAGTTGTTCGGTGCAGCGGAATTTAAAATTTATTCGATGAAACCACATGATCCGAGAACCATTCTCAGATTGTTTCATCTATAACCACAACAAGTATAATGCAATACCTCTTGAAGCATGGTTGATCAAGTCTCTAAAGGAAGAGACCTCTTGTCTCAAGTCTGATCGTCGGCGAGACCGCTTGCGAGCGCGGGGATGAACCGCGTTGTCCTCGCAATCCAAGAAGATGATCCAAGCATGGTTGCTGCTGATCTCGTCACACGAGATCGAACGTCTCCTTCGTGAGTGCAGCACTCCAAGTAGACGGAGAACCGAAGAACGTCGAAGCGGCAGCGCGGTGGTGAAGGCGACGATGATTCTCTCCTCTAGGGTTTGGTGGTCGGCCACCAATTAGAGGGAGGGAGGGCTGGCGTGTGTAGAGAAGAAAGAGAGAGAGAGAGAGAGAGAGAGAGAGAGAGAGAGAGCCTCAATATCACATGTCAAGAGAGAGCATGGTGTGCCTCCTTATTTATAGGGTTTTGGGATCCATGGATCTCAATCCATGGGACACATAAAATCAATGGGTGAGATTGATTTATGTTAATCCAATGGTCAAGATTGTTGTTGGCAAAACCAACAAATTTAGGTTAAAATATATTTGACAAAATCAAATATAAATTAGTCCTAAATCAAATAAACAAATAAGGAGAGAACAAACATGGAGATTCCATCTCCATATACCTTCCATGTGGACGGCCATACATTCCTTATAGGAATGATGTGCCGCCCAATTATTTCCATGAGGAGAGCAATCTCATGAATTTCATGAGATTGCATATCTCCATGGAAATATCTCTTTATTTATTTGTTGGGTTATTATTCTTCAAAAATAATTCACAATTATATTTGAGAATATTGCAATCTTGCCATGGAAAAATTGTGAATCATATTCACAACCCAAAACAACATATAAATTACATTGTTAATTAATTACACAATGTGTATCCAATACACATAATAATTAATCAACACATATAAATTATAATTAGCTCTCTTTAATACATTATAAATCACATTTATAATATATTATGAATAATTGGATATTTCTATCCACATTATTCTTATCCACATTAATTAAATCACATTTAATTAAATTGGATAATTTCTTCACACATCAATATGATTAAATCATATTTAATCATCATCTCTTCATTGTTTAGATCTTGTGGAATTATTCTTGAACCCTTCAAGAATAATGCAATCTCTCCGCAGATACTTGGAGATAAGGACAGGGCGATTGTATTGTTCCACGTATAGTGACATGGATATTGAGATCATATCTCAATCCAGATCGCGGGCCTCCCGTAGATGCTTGATTAAATCTAGACCGTAAATCTAATCTTCTCATTGTATATGAATCACATTCAGATCAATGTCCAACACTTGGACCAAGATCAGATCACTTCTCTACTAAGAGGAGTCACTAAAATCCAGACCCGTTTCATCACTCCCTAGGAATGGAAGCGTCATGGTTATACAATCGTTTATGATCAAATCACCCTCAGGTATTCCCAATACCTGTACATCCTGCATACTGGAAGACTCAGACTAAACCCGAAATATCGGATCAACTTTATACTGTCTACTTCATGGTTTTATCAGTAAGTTTCTCATTCGATCATTGGGAGTTGATATCGATCATACACTTTCCAAAAGCGTATATCATACCTCGGTCTTGATCATATACTTTCCAAAAGTATATATCAAACCTACAAATTCAGTCAAGCTTCCAAAGCAAGATGACCATGCGCATGGAATTTGATTCTTCCCAATATCTCATGAGTGAGCTCATGTCTTCCGGTTCAGTAAATGAACCTATATGATCCCTTTGAGAGATCGTATTACTCATATGCCCTTATATGCACACCAGCGCGCCGGTGTATAGACCTTGATTAGGTCATCAACCTATTGGTCTGCCAAATGTACACACTCAGACATATAGTAACACATCTGTCTCCGGTCAGAGGATGCGTGCCTATATCATGACAGCATACAATATAGGACTTTGGTTATCTTGATCTCGTTAAGTCAACTCTTTGACCTAACTAATCTGACACCTCTGAATCTCTATTCCTATGCAGAGGACCTGCATCAAGAGGTCGGTCAGATATCGGCCTTCAGAAATAGGATTGCCATCTCCTACTCAGGCTGGAGATCATCTCTTAATAATCATTTGACGGTGCTTGATGAGTCCTCAATCTAACCCTTTAGATATTCATCCAAGCACCAGCCTCTATGATTCAATAGTTGAATCAACAGCTGTATGATTATTAAGATGGCCATGGTACATAAGCCTAATTGTACTAAGGGACCTATTATGCAAATTATTCATTCTTCATTTCAGATCAGGGAATGATATATGTAATAACATTTATTGCATAATGGCTCGCCGTGGGCTCGCATTTCCAACAATCTCCCACTAGCCCAAAGAGGTATTAATGGGCTAATCATTTAAACCCACACTCATGTGACAATCATAGGCTATTTAGAAAATAGCTAGGTAAGCTGATCAGTCACTCTGTTCCTGCGAGACTACGCCTAGTCCTTTTACGGCACTTGCATATCCCCAGTAACAGTGCTCGCATCGAATGCGAATGTTGCATCTTATGCAACTAATACTCAATCTTGTTAGTTATAGTATCCTTGACACTACAGCTTAACAATTATCATAACCAGTATTTCCATAATCCTTATCAGAATACCCTTTTTCCTGGAGATCACTATCTCTTAAGGTATCTACAGTTAAGACCTTTTAGATCTCTATCTATAAAGTCTTAAGCTTTTGAAGATAAGACTTTGAGATCACTATCTCAAAAATCATGTCATCTATGAAGAATTTTGTTATTACTGCAACCAAGTGTTTTTATTTCCATAATTGGATTAGTAACAGTTTACTACTCCCACTGCATGGCAGCCATCTGGCTTTTGTACACATCTAGTACACACCCGGCTTCACAGAACTGATGCCCAAGGGCAAGTAGTTCTAGCATTCACTTCCTCAACTCTTTGAGGTGCTATCCCTTTAGATAGGTCAGTACCATATCTTAAGGGATGGAAGCCTTTCTTGGAATTTCTAAGAATAGAATATGTCCAAGGTGTACTACAAATGTGACAGTCCCATTATCCTCTTTTCTTTGCTTCTGAAAAACATTAGAACTATGATCTAAGAGGTATCTTTGAAATCATATTTCAAGATATGGAATAGCCAGTCTACAAAACACTTATTATCACCCTTATATCATTCTAAATGATTAGGATATTATCTACATTTAGCACGATGAACACAAAGGCACTCCTACTAAGCTTCACATGGCTCATCCAGATTCTATCTGAAATCATAACATTTATAATTTCATCAAATCTTCTGATCCAACTTCAAGAAGCTTATCTGAGTCCATAGATGGATTCCTTAGCTTGCACACCTTGCTTTCCTCAACCATGAAGCCCTGGGGCTACTTCATGTGAATATCCTCAGAGAGGTATTCATAGAGGAATGCAATCTTGACTTACATCTTGAAGATGCAATAGTCAAGTTGTGTAGCTAAGATTAGCAATATTCTGATGGCTTTAAGCATGGTCACCGAAGAGCAAGTCTCATCGCAAGCAATGTCTTCTCTTCCAGTGTGTAGCTCATGGGTACTAACTGTGCTTTGAAGATCTCTACCTTCTCATCAGGTTCCCTTTCTCTTGAAGATCCATTTACATGTCTATAGGTATTACCCATATAGGTGGATCCTCGAGGGTCCATATACAATACTTGTATATGAATTCTACATTAGACTTTAATTGCTATCCATCTATCCATGCTATGATCTTCAGAAGCTTCATCACATAAAGTTCGATCATTGTCAGAATTCTCTGACACATGGAATCCATCCTCGAACTCATTTGAAGAGGTATTAGTGTTTCATCTTTAATTGTCCTTTTAGTTTCCAATTTCAGGAGCCTCATTATCTTCTCAAGATTAAATGAGTTCCTACACTTCATTTTTATCTTGATTCTCAAGAGTCTCAACCTCTAAGAATCACATTCTCAGAGATGAGATACTTTAAGAATCTCAAGGTCATAAAGTAGGTATCCAATACCATCCTTTATTTTCCTAATGAAGCAGCACTCTCAAGTGCTAGATTCCAACATACATGGAACCTTATTAAGGATATACAATATAGTCTCTACTACACATATATACCTGGAAACTAAGTGATAATTATGCTAAAATTCATCATTGGTAAGATCATGTCACACATGATCCAGTTGTATCTCCCTATAACTCTATTGAGTTAAGGTGTGTTAGGAGGGTTGAGATAGAAATGATATTCATATGTCCATAAGGTATTCTTTGAATTCATCTAACAGGTACATGCTACCTAGATTAGATCAAATTCATTTTATCTTCCTTCAAACTTTGGTTCTAAACCAAAATTATGAAATCTTTGAACATTTCAAAGGTTTCTTAGGTGAAGAGAAGAGATCTCATATCATACATAATCATCAATAGATATCACATATCCACAATGTTCATTATGATATAGATGATCCACATACATCAATATGTATGTGATCCTGAATACCTCGGCATCTTACACCATTCCCTAAGAAGGGTGTATTGGACATTTTACTTTGAATACAATATTCATAAGTATGTAAGTTTTGAAATTTTAGACATTCTAAAGTTTCATCTCTTACTAGTCTATTGATCAAATCAATAAAAAAATGTCCAAGGCTTGATGCTAGATTATTGTCAAATGATCTTCATCCTCATATTGATCTTGAGGTTTAATTTCAGTATTTAGAAATCTTAATGAACCATTCATTAATTTTCTAATTTTGTGGAGTCCACTAGATTTTAGATTACTATCTGAAATATCTTCATCATAACTCTTTATGATAGTTCTATCTCAGAATTCATGTTTATTTCCAACATTTAGAAACAAACAATGAGTGTATTCTTATATATAGGTCATAGATACATTCTCTAAGACTAAGGGCTCTCCCACTGAAATTAACAAGTCTATCAATCCAGCAGAGATTGTTGCAACAACTGCATCAATATCCATGTGGATAACTATAGACCTTAAGATCAAATTTTCTGGTCTTCTAAAACATATGCAACCTATTGCAAATGTCATCAGAAGATTGAGATACAATTATTTGACTTTATCTTATCAAATAAGTAAGTCAATTTCAATGATTTATGTAGATTATTTTGATGCTCTATCCAAGTCCTTCTCTAAGAATTCTAGACAGACTTGATAGTCGTACTATCAACACATCAATTTATTGCAGTATTGGCATTCATCCAACTATTTGGATGTCATATGGAAATCACAGAGGTATAGTCAACTCTTTGACTATACTTCTTACTTGGGTCCAACCCATGCTTCCACTGTGCTCCCTTTATCTATAAGCAACCATTGCTCAAGACTAAGCATCTCTTATGTTAAAATCAAAAAATTTCAATATAAGAGAATTTCAACATTTATACATGCATCATTCAATTCATACAATATGAATATTATGAAGCTTCAGGAATGACTAGAGTAAAGATAGTAGAATGATGACACTCATCGTATCTACATCCATTTAAACTCTTAAAACTTAGGTTCAGGTAGGTACTCAAACAATTTGAATACATCATCTCCTGTAGAGCCACCATTCTGCATAATGCAGAGAACCATGTCATTCATGATTATATGTCGAGAGCACATATGTATGCCAGAACATCTTCTTAGATTTTATAAGGATTATATGATAATTACGATCATTATCGACATGTTACTTCAAAAGTACATTCGATGAGATCAAAACTTATAGAGACATACAAACCATAGGGTTTTAGTCCTATTGTCTTATTTAATTATCATTCCTCATTATTATGAGGAAACTTGCACATTGCAACCACATACATTATGTGTCCAATTGCAAGTATAATATCTGGATCAAAGGGTCCAATCCATGATAGTCTACTGGTTATTATTGAGTATAATATTGAGTGGGTTTAATGAAGGATTATCTGAAATAAGATAGTTGCATAAGGGTGTATATTTATATATATACCTATTTTACTTTGATTTAGGAATTTTTATATCAAAGTTGTCTTGCCTTGTCAACACTGAAAGTTCATTCCCTTAATCACTTTCAATGTAAGAGATATACTTACCATTATATCTCAAGCAAGATCTAGGATCTCCTTCCTTATCTTTGTTGCATCCCAATAATATGAGAACCTACAACTCGGATAAAAAGAAGCAGGAACACATTCCGCCTTGCAAGTCCAACTTGCATCTCCCAATTCGGTCTTTAACACCCGGGCCCATGATGAAACTCGATTTCATCATCTTTATTTCTCATTTTTAACCCCCTTGCTTAAGCTGAGTGTCAATAAAACCCAGTTAAAGTGTTGTAATTAACAGAGTCCTAAATAAATTAAAAATCACAAAAAATGACAAAACAAAAATTCGTGGTATTTTTAGACTTAAAAATACCCTCAAAAATATTTTGGGTCTTTATTTGACCTCATCTCCAGTTTTGGCCTACATGAAACTTGTAGATCTCGTCAAGATCTACAACTTTCATGTTTTGAGTTTACTCAAATTCAGCCTTGATAACCTTCAAAAACCAAAAAACCCAAGAAATAACCTGATTGGGCCACGTGGCCCATTCTGGGGGCGCCACGTGGCCCGGCCCCTTTGTCTCATCCGCCTCATCTTCCAGTCGTTGGATCTCCTCCTGAGATCCAACGACCCCAGGCTTTCCACGCACGCCCCTTTGCCTCGGCCGTCAGATCATCTCCCGCCTTCAATCCGCACCGCTCGTTCACGCCTTGCGCAGAGTGCGCCACGTGTCACGTTGTGCGCCCTTCGATCGCGCTCCAGATCGTCAATCGCCACCGCTTAATCCACCCCCTGTTATCAGCCGCTTGATCAAATCCTTGGGCCCATCTACGCCGTCCTTTAGCGCCTCGCTCTCGATACGCCACGTGGCTCAATCGCTGCCTCTTGATTTTTTCGGCTAAGATGTAATCACACCCGTCTCTCCGCGCCCAATTCTCCACCGTTGGATCTTCAGATCCAACGGCGGAGCGTCATCGTCTACCTCCCGAAGACTCTTTCTCCCCATGACTTCCAGCTCGCGCACACCCCTCACCCTTCCCATTATCGTCAACTCTTCCGACCTCCTCTTCCTTCGCCAACCGTCCCACAGTCTTCTCCACTCAACCACGGCCCCCGCCAGCGACTAAGCTATCCCTAACTTCCCTCCAGTCGCTCCATGATCACGGTCAAACCCCACGTCCTCGCCAGCAAACCGCCGAGCTCGACCTTTTAAATACGCCGCCACCTCCCACTCTCGCTGGCGTCCGCCTTTACGTGGGAGATCGCCCAGCCCTCCTCCGTCTCCCTGTGACAGGGGGAAGCGGAGGATAAAGCGATGACGACGAATCTCCCCGGTGAGACCCTCCGCCGCTCAAGGCGTAGCTGCGGCGCCCCAGGCCCGCCCGAGCTCGCTGGGACGGCCGCCCAACATGTTGCGAAGACCACGAGCTCCTCTCGGAGCTCAAGCACAGGCCACTCCGCTCCGCCTCCGACCAGGTAAGTTCCCTCTTCTCCTTTTGTCTTTTTCTTCAATTTCTATGGTTTAATTAGGCATCACCGACCACCTTCACCCACCATTAACCCCCCTTCAAGCTTCGCTACACAACCCCCTTTCTCGCGCCACTTTCCGATCATTTCCTTCGTCCTTCAGACCTAAAGCCATCTCCGACCCACCTCCTCCGCCACCCACGGCGGAGGAGCTTAGAGCTGCCACCTTCTCCGCTCGCATAGCTCCTATCTCGCTCACCCATTCACGCACGCACTTCTATATGCTTCGTCTATGCATTATTAAGCTGCAGGTCTCCAAAGCCCTCAATGGCTGGACATTCGTCGGCGCCAACTTTGTCAGCGGCCCTTTCGATTTCAAAGCTCTGCCGGATTGAACTGAGCTGCCCTACACCTTCCCCGAGCTCCGGGCTCCCTCGAAGATCAATAGTGGATCTTCGGGAAGGTCGAGTGCAGCCGAGAATGAGAGGCGGAGCTTGGAGCCTCTCGTCGGAGCTCAAACTCCGCCGCCAGCCACAGACGAGGGAGGAGAAGCAGCTGCCGTTGGATGGTCCTATCCCAGCGACCATCCAACGGCCCATACGAAGCCACATCATAGATTTCAGGGGTCGTTGGATCCTCAAGATCCAACGACTCCCACGCATCCACGTCATCGACCAGTGCCTTCAACGGTGGCCTTTGGATCCTCACGATCCAAGGGCAGTTAATCAGCCACGCGTCGACACCATAGCACCTTCGAGCCTTTGTATCCGAACCTCGAGGGTTGGAATGGCCAAACCACCGCCGAGCCTGCAGCGAGCCGAAGCCAAATTCCGAACCTAGCTGAAGCTATGTCGAGCCTCTGCGGCGACCGAACCTGATTCCGAGCCTGGGACAACGCGTACTTGGCACGTGCCTCTTGGGCAATTTGCAGAGACTCCCCATGAATTTCTTCAATTTGCAAAAAGGTCCCCGCGCATATGGCTTATGTACTGGGAAGGCCCCGTACTTTATTTTTATTGCATTTCAATCCTTCCCAGACCTTTTTGTAGTTATCTTTTCATGTTTCTTTTCAGTTATGCCCTTGCTTTCCTTTATGCATATCTTGGGCTACGAATGTCCAATTGAGTTGATTTCAGTTTCATTTGATGCTCTTCTCATCATCTTTATTATGGCATGCTTAAATTTGAGATTTGACACTATGATCAGTAGTGTATTATTTTATTATTTAAGTGTCATGATTTCTTCGTTTATCATGCCTACTTGCTTTATAAATGTAGAGTGCTTCTTTATTTCAACTCAGTTTGACTCGCAATTTTCTTATGGCTCAAGTGACTATCATTTTGGGCATATCATTCGCTTTGCATGTTCATTTATTTGACTGATAAAAATTAATAAAAAAATGCATGTCTCTTTTCAATGCTTTGCCTCGTTGTGTCGTGTCTGCATGAATTTGACCTATAGATTCCCTTACTCCACACTTAATTAAATAAACTCAAATCCGATTAATATTTGAGAGGCTCGTGTCCCTGAGTTCGACCTTGGTATCTTGCCAAGTAAAATAAATTACGGTCATCTCATTTTGATCTATTATTGCATATATTTAAATGAGTTGATCTTTTGATGACCAAAATCGGCCCGACTACGATGATGATCCCGAGTGCTAAAAACACTCTATTAAAGGGCCGATTTTGCGACTCGTCAAATGGCACCGTTGCTGGGGACACGGCTCATTTCTTTTATTATTTGGAATTTGTTTATTTAATTTAAGTGTATCTTTTTTATAGGTCATTTTTGTTCAAAAGTTTTGCATTATAAAAGTTTCTTTTCGATTGATCTCTAATCATTGTTTCTGTGGCAGGGCCCTTGATGGATCAAGGAGGGGAGGAGCTGGTGTCTCCCGCTGAGAGAAACCGCAGGATCCGCTTGGAGTACATCGAGAAGAAAGAAAAAAATTTCTTGCATTTTAATTTCCATGCATGAACTTGTAATAAACTCGTCTTTTACAGCGGTCTTCGATCGAAGACTCGCGTGTGTAATCGAACGAATGTGGTTGTGTGAGGATCGTCCCCACTTGAGTGTCGACCTGGGATCAGGTACGCGGCTCTTTGAGCATATTCTATTTTTTTATCTTTTACGTGTTTGCTCGTAGGTAGGAAACACTTTAAATTTAGAAGTACATAATCTCCCATCACTTAGCTAAAATTAATGAAAATCAATCACCGCTAATAGATGCATGATTAGGTGCGGCTTTTTCGACTTGCATACATGTTGAATTTGGATTTCAAAATGGCCCAGTTTTTCACAGATTTATCGCCAAATCACTGCATGATTTTTCGCTTAGCCTAGATCACGGTTTTTATCGAATACACGGCTTTTCTCGATTTCTTTTTCCTGGCTTGATCACCTAGGTTAATGGAAAAAGAGAATGAGCGGTAGATGATGATTTCTTGATTTATGTGCTAACCTTAATTCAGTGATAAATTTAAATAAAATTGGGACTGTTAATTGCAAGTCAACCAAAAATGGAGTAAAATTCGGTTTTGGGAGAGCAATACCCTCGCCTACGCAATGATTTTCACTTCAAATCTTTTCTTTGCGTAAAAATCTAATGTTTTATCACCAATAAAACCGACAAGATAATAAACCAACTTCAGTTGGTTTCATGTGTGAGTTGGTGAATTAAAGGGTCTTGCTTGCTTGATTGAGCTATGTTTGATGCGACACACACCCCAAAACCGAAGTCCCTCCATTTCATCTCCGAAGATTCAACCGCTCACTTGTATATCCATCCTTCTTCTTCATTCCTCTTGGGACCCTCCCAACATCAAATTCCATCTTTGTACTTAGGCTAATATCAGCCTAGGTATAGGGGGGACCCGAGTCCCTGTGATTTCTCTACTCATCTTTTCTTGCCTTTATACTTAGGTTATTTCTAACCTAAGTATAGGGGGAGCCCTTCTTAGCTCCCGTATATTTCTCTGTACTTAAATGGACCTATGGACTTGTATCATCGAGTGCTATGAGGACATAGCAAAGTTTAAGGATAGGGGGGTATACCGTATATACAATTTACTTACTTTAGCTATAATCTGAAAAATTTGAAAAATTTAAAACTTTTTGGCTAAGGTAAAATTCTTGGGACTAAGAAAACTCAAATGATTTCACGGCTTTTCTATACTATGTTACACTATTTTTGATAAAAATATTTTTGAAAATGATTTTAAAAATGAGATTTTCTTATTTTGAAAAATCTTTTCAAAATATTTTGAAAATCTTTTATTTGTGTGACATAGTTTTTGAAAATATTTTATCAAGGAAAGTTGAGTCTAACCTCTGTTTTAACTTTAAAACTAAAATCCATAAAAAAATGTTTTTGGATGAAGGAGTTGGATTAAACCTCGACACTTACACTTTCACCAAGGATTGAAAATGTTCAAGGAAGCTTGATTTATGAGGTCTTTGAGATTTGCGGTTAACCAGCCTTAGTCATCAGGGTCATAGACTTAATCATCCAAATTCCCCTAGGTCTCTAGATTTGCATGCTATATTCCATGCTTAGTCTCAGACAAAAAGAATATGATCAGCACATCACATGCACGACTACGGTTTTTGATTGAGATGAGTTGACTTTTCACCTAAGGAATTGGGATGAGGGATTCGAGTCTGGATTTGATCTAATGATGCTCGAGGATGGGATAAAATCTTTGAAGGCTTCATGAAACCTGTGTGTCAGCAATGTAGCCAGTGTGAGAACTTGATTCTTATACTAATCTCTTGACATTTACCTATGTGTCTGGGTGTGATATAAATAAAAAAAATTTTGTTGATCAGTGTGCACCAACTCTTGGTAAAAGCAGTGGAGCTAGCCAAAAATTAGACAAGTCAAGGAAATTTCAAAGAAATGCTCTCATTCCACAAAGTCAAATATAAAAGAGCTTCCACCAAAGGCAAGCGCTCCCAAACTTTTCAAAGTGTCCACTTGGACCACCGCTATTAGGACCAGGAGTCGGGCTTGCACCAAAAAAGGGCTCTGCATCGTAAATGCTACAAGTCTGGGTGTCGAAGGTACAATAGGTACTCAAAAAAGACACACCCCGGTGTACTCCCAAGAAAACAAGTGCAGATGGCTCCAACTTCTCTTGACGGGCACACTGATCAACACCAAAAAAAAGTGTTGCGTAAAAGGCACTAGAGAGAATCCTTGTTCCAATGAGAGGGAGAGAAGAAATGACACAATCCCATGCCCTCCATCAACTGGCCTGCCATCTACATTTTCTAAGTCTGACAACTAAAGAGACGGTGGACTGAATGCAAGATTTGATTTATTCCCTAGTGTTGAGGATTGGGTCCTTAGGAGATTTTCTCGGACCAAGATTTTGGGTGACGAATTGACTCTACTCTCAGAATTGCAGTCAACACTAAATTTCATATCCTTTAGCTTATACTTACATCAGAGAGAGTCTAGAGAAGTAGAGGAATTGGAAGCCTCTTGATTAAGGCTGGGTTGAACTCTAGAATTTTGGATCTCTAGAGTCGAGTCGACTTGATCAAATTGGATCCTGTATTCACATGCACAAGGGGGTTAATCCAACTTAGTCATTCTTTTTGATGCTCGAGGACGAGCATGGTTTAAGTATAGGGGGTGATGAAACTCGATTTCATCATCTTTATTTCTCATTTTTAACCCCCTTGCTTAAGCTGAGTGTCAATAAAACCCAGTTAAAGTGTTGTAATTAACAAAGTCCTAAATAAATTAAAAATCACAAAAAAATGACAAAACAAAAATTCGTGGTATTTTTAGACTTAAAAATACCCTCAAAAATATTTTGGGCCTTTGTTTGACCTCATCTCCGGTTTTGTCCAACATGAAACTTGTAGATCTCGTTAAGATCTACAACTTTCATGTTTTGCGTTTTCTCAAATTCGGCCTTTATAACCTTCAAAAACCAAAAAACCCAAGAAATAACCTGATTGGGCCACGTGGCCCATTCTGGGGGCGCCACGTGGCCCGGCCCCTTTGTCTCATCCGCCTCATCTTCCAGCCGTTGGATCTCCTCCTGAGATCCAACGACTCCAGGCTTTCCATGCACGCCCCTTTGCCTCGGCCGTCAGATCATCTCCCGCCTTCAATCCGCACCGCTCGTTCGCGCCTTGCGCAGAGTGCGCCACGTGTCGCGTTGTGCGCCCTTCGATCGCGCTCCAGATCGTCAATCGCCACTGCTTAATCCACCCCCTGTTATCAGCCGCTTGATCAGATCCTTGGGCCCATCTAGGCCGTCCTTTAGAGCCTCGCTCTCGATACGCCAGTGGCTCAATCGCTGCCTCTCGATTATTTCGGCTGAGATGTAATCACACCCGTCTCTCCGCGCCCAATTCTCCACCGTTGGATCTTCAGATCCAACGGCGGAGCGTCATCGTCTACCTCCCGAAGACTCTTTCTCCCCACGACTTCCAGCTCGCGCACACCCCTCACCCTTCCCATTATCGTCAACTCTTCCGACCTCCTCTTCCTTCGCCAACCGTCCCACAGTCTTCTTCACTCAACCACGACCCCCGCCAGCGACTAAGCTATCCCTAACTTCCCTCCAGTCGCTCCATGATCAAGGTCGAACCCCACATCCTCGCCAGCAAACCGCCGAGCTCGACCTTTTAAATACGTCGCCACCTCCCACTCTCGCTGACGTCTGCCTTTATGTGGGAGATCGCCTAGCCCTCCTCCGTCTCCCTGTGACAGGGGGAGGCGGAGGATAGAGCGATGACGACGAATCTCCCCGGTGAGACCCTCCGCCGCTCAAGGCGGAGCTGCGGCGCCCCAGGCCCGCCCGAGCTCGCTGGGACGGTCGCCCAGCATGTTGCGAAGACCCCGACCTCCTCTCGGAGCTCAAGCACAGGCCACTCCGCTCCGCCTCCGACCAGGTAAGTTCCCTCTTCTCCTTTTGTCTTTTTCTTCAATTTCTATGGTTTAATTAGGCATCGTCGACCACCTTCACCCCCCATTAACCCCCCTTCAAGCTTCGCTACGCAACCCCCTTTCTCGCGCCACTTTCCGATCATCTCCTTCCTCCTTCAGATCTAAAGCCATCTCTGACCCACCTCCTCCGCCACCCACGGCGGAGGAGCTCAGAGCTGCCACCTTCTCCGCTCGCATAGCTCCCATCTCACTCACCCATTCACGCACGCACTTCTATATGATTCGTCTATGCATTATTAAGCTACAGGTCTCCAAAGCCCTCAATGGCCGGACATTCGCCGGCGCCAACTTCGTCAGCGTCCCTTTCGGTTTCAATGCTCTGCCGGATTGAACTGAGCTGCCCTACACCTTCCCCGAGCTCCGGGCTCCCTCGAAGATCAATAGTGGAGCTTCGGGAAGGTCGAGTGCAGCCGAGAATGAGAGACGGAGCTTGGAGCCTCTCGCTGGAGCTCAAACTCCGTCGCCAGCCGCAGACGAGGGAGGAGAAGCAGCTGCCGTTTGATGGTCCTATCCCAGCGACCATCCAACGGCCCATACGAAGCCACATCATCGATTTCAGGGGTCGTTGGATCCTCAAGATCCAACGACTCCCACGCATCCACGTCATCGACCAGCGCCTTCAACGGTGGCCTTTGGATCCTCACGATCCAAGGGCAGTTAATCAGCCACGCGTCGACACCATAGCACCTTCGAGCCTTTGTATCCGAACCTCGAGGGTTGGAATGGCCGAACCACCGCCAAGCCTGTAGCGAGCCGAAGCCAAATTCCGATCCTAGCCGAAGCTATGTCGAGCCTCTACAGCGACCGAACCTGATTCCGAGCCTGGGACAACGCGTGCTTGGTACGTGCCTCTTGGGCAATTTGCAGAGACTCCCCACGTATTTCTTCAATTTGCAAAAAGGTCCCCACGCATATGGATTATTTACAGGGAAGGCCCCGTACTTTATTTTTATTGCATTTCAGTCCTTTCCAAGGACCTTTTTGTAGTTATCTTTTCATGTTTCTTTTCAGTTATGCCCTTGCTTTCCTTTATGCATATCTTGAGCTACGAATGTCCAATTGAGTGATTTCAGTTTCATTTTGATGTTATTCTCATCATCTTTATTATGGCATTCTTAAATTTGAGATTTGACACTATGATCAGTAGTGTATTATTTTATTATTTAAGTGTCATGATTTCTTCGTTTATCATGCCTACTTGCTTTATAAATGTAGAGTGCTTCGTTATTTCAACTCAGTTTGACTCGCAATTTTCTTATGGCTCAAGTGACTATCATTTTGGGCATATCATTCGCTTTGCATGTTCATTTATTTGACTGATAAAAATTGATAAAAAATGCATGTCTCTTTTCAATGCTTTGCCTTGTTGTGTCGTGTCTGGATGAATTTGACCTATAGATTCCCTAACTCCACACTTAATTAAATAAACTCAAATCCGATTAATATTTGAGAGGCTCGTGTCCCTGAGTTCGACCTTGGTATCTTGCCAAGTAAAATAAATTACGGTCATCTCATTTTGATCTATTATTGCATATATTTAAATGAGTTGATCTTTTGATGACCAAAATCGGCCCGACTACGATGATGATCCCGAGTGCTAAAAACACTCTATTAAAGGGCCGATTTTGCGACTCGTCAGCCCACCACCCCTAAGGCGATGTTGACCCGTCATTAATTGAACCAACCGTCAACAGGAATACAACTCGCTATGCGCAATCCAATATCGCCCCAATTATATGAGGACCTGATATTGGGGTCACTACCCATACGTCCTTACTCTTTCGAGAAGTGAAGAGCCCGAACCAGATGCGCTTGCATACATGAGCTGTCACTTCGGACAGGCGTCTTCTACATACAATCCCTGGCGACGGAACCCTTCGCCTTGACGGGAGACCATGGATGTCACTTATGTGATCCTCCATATCATATTCAAATTTTAATTAATCACTATGAATCATATTCATTATGATTAATTCTTTCAAGGGAAATAATGTCTCTATTCATAATAGAGTGATTTAATTTTAATTGGTTTCCAATCATTCTAATCATATTAAATTAATGATCCAATTAATATCCAACAAACATTTTATTATTACTTGAATTATGGTATTATCTCAAATACGTATTATTTTGAATTTTAATAATTAGAAATACATCATGATTTCTTAAGCATTATACTAACCCTACCCGCTGTCATGGCCAGTACCGACGAGAGTGGAACGGACCACGTACGTTGCAACCCGCAACCCCAATGCTCTCCGACTAGACACCATATCCACCTCGGGAAAGGATAATGCAAAATAAATCATTTTGTACTTGAGATGATCATCGGTTCTTCAACCGAAATTACACCATATAATAATAATCAAAACAATTTTTGATTAACATTATAATGAGATTTGCTAAACAAATCCCAAGTCCTATTCAAGCAACATGTTTGTTGGAATGTTGATCATGTAACCAATTAGGATCTAGATCACATCTAATCAATTATTGTTTAAGGCATTGTCATTTAAGGGAATAATTATCATCAAATATTTCACAAATATTTATGCACAATTATTCTAGGAAATTAAACAATTTAATTTCACCAATTGATTAAACGACAATCACTATTCAAGCATCAAGTTTGATGAATGTGTTTCCAATTAAGATTTAGATAAAATCTAATCAATTAATTGGTCGAGGCCAAGTCAATTATGTAAATAATCATGTTCCAATATTTCACAAATATTTTTCATGATTATTTCACGAAATTAACAATTAATTTCACTAATTGACAATCACTTGGTTCTAGATTAGGACTGTACTTTCAGCAGTGACCCCTACTTACTAAAACTAGCATATCTCAATCATATTAAATCCAAATTAGACAAAATCAATTTTCATAGATTGATAATTTGATTTAGAACGGAACTCAAGTGATGTTTCACGCATTTCGAGGCAATTCTAAACAGTAATTAACATTTTAATCACGTTCAGATCTACAGTTCCCGCAACAGTGCATACATGTTCAATAAAACAATCATATCTTGAGCATACGAAATCCGATTTACGCAAACTCAGATCCTATGGTTTCCTTATTTAATGGGGAACAAACTCCAAGTATTAAATTCGTCTTTAAACAATTCAAACAGTGCCGAATTTATTTACTAAATAGATCTGCGAAATCAAATGCGATAAAAACTTTCGCGGCCTTAACGAACCCAAGTCGTCCTCGGTTTTTCGAATCATATTCGAAACCGTCAACCTGGCTCTGATACCACTTGAAGGATATGGAGATTATCCTCAAGCGCATCACGGAAGCGTGATCGTCGTATCGGATACGACGAAGAACGACTAGTCGTACTAGTTGTTCGGTGCAGCGGAATTTAAACTTTTATTCGATGAAACCACATGATCCGAGAACCATTCTCAGATTGTTTCATCTATAACCACAACAAGTATAATGCAATACCTCTTGAAGCGTGGTTTATCAAGTTTCTAAAGGAAGAGACCTCCTGTCTCAAGTCCGATCGTCGGCGAGACCGCTTGCGAGCGCGGGGATGAACCGCGTTGTCCTCGCAATCCAAGAAGATGATCCAAGCATGGTTGCTCCTGATCTCGTCACACGAGATCGAACGTCTCCTTCGTGAGTGCAGCACTCCAAGTAGACGGAGAACCGAAGAACGTCGAAGCGGCGACGTGGTGGCGAAGGCGACGACGATTCTCTCCTCTAGGGTTTGGTGGTCGGCCACCAATTAGAGGGAGAGAGGGCTCACGTGTGTAGAGAAGAAAGAGAGAGAGAGAGAGAGAGAGCCTCAATATCACATGTCAAGAGAGAGCATGGTGTGCCTCTCTATTTATAGGGTTTTGGGATCCATGTATCTCAATCCATGGGACACATAAAATCAATGGGTGAGATTGATTTATGTTAATCCAATGGTCAAGATTGTTGTTGGTAAAACCAACAAATTTAAGTTAAAATATATTTGACAAAATCAAATATAAATTAGTCCTAAATCAAATCAACAAATAAGGAGAGAAGATACATGGAGATTCCATCTGCATATACCTTCCATGTGGACGGCCACACATTCCTTATAGGAATGATGTGCCGCCCACTTATTTCCATGGGGAGAGCAATCTCATGAATTTCATGAGATTGCATATCTCCATGGAAATATCTCTTTATTTATTTGTTGGGTTATTATTCTTCAAAAATAATTCACAATTATATTTGAGAATATTGCAATCTTGCCATGGAAAAATTGTGAATCATATTCACAACCCAAAACAATATATAATTTATATTGTTAATTAATTACACAATGTGTATCCAATACACATAATAATTAATCAACACATATAAATTATAATTAGCTCTCTTTAATACATTATATATCACATTTATAATATATTATGAATAATTGGATATTTTTATCCACATTATTCTTATCCACATTAATTAAATCACATTTAATTAAATTGGATAATTTCTTCACACATCAATATGATTAAATCATATTTAATCATCATCTCTTCATCGTTTAGATCTTGTGGAATTATTCTTAAACCCTTCAAGAATAATGCAATCTCTCCGCAGATACTTGGAGATAAGGACAGGGCGATTGTATTGTTCCACGTATAGTGACATGGATATTGAGATCATATCTCAAATCCAGATCGCGGACCTCCCATAGATGCTTGATTAAATCAAGACCGTAAATCTAATCTTCTCATTGTTTGAATCACATTCAGATCAATGTCCAACACTTGGACCAAGATCAGATCACTTCTCTACTGAGAGGAGTCACTAAAATCCAGACCCGTTTCATCACTCCCTAGGAATGGAAGCGTCATGGTTATACAATCGTTTATGATAAAATCACCCTCAGGTATTCTCAATACCTGTACATCCTGCATACTGGAAGACTCAGACTAAACCTGAAATATCGGATCAACTTTATACTGTCTACTTCATGGTTTTATCAGTAAGTTTCTCATTCGATCATTGGGAGTTGGTATCGATCATACACTTTCCAAAAGCGTATATCATACCTAGGTCTTGATCATATACTTTCCAAAAGTATATATCAAACCTACAAATTCAGTCAAGCTTCCAAAGCGAGACGACCATACGCATGGAATTTGATTCTTCCCAATATCTCATGAGTGAGCTCATGTCTTCTGGTTCAGTAACTGAACCTGTATGATCCCCTTGAGAGATCGTATTACTCATATGCCCTTATATGCACACCAGCGCGCCGGTGTATAGACCTTGATTAGGTCATCAACCTATTGGTCTGCCAAATGTACACACTCAGACATATAGTAACACATCTATCTCCGGCCAGAGGATGCGTGCCTATATCATGACATCATACGATATAGGAATTTGGTTATCTCGATCTCGTTAAGTCAACTCTTTGACCTAACTAATCTGACACCTCTGAATCTATATTCCTATGCAGAGGACCTGCATCAAGAGGTCAATCAGATATCAGCCTTCAGAAATAGGATTTCCATCTCCTACTCAGGTTGTAGATCATCTCTTAATAATCATTTGACGGTGCTTGATGAGTCCTCAATCTAACCCTTTAGATATTCATCCAAGCACCAGCCTCTATGATTCAATAGTTGAATCAACAGCTGTATGATTATTAAGATGGCCATGGTACATAACCCTAATTGTACTAAGGGACCTATTATGCAAATTATTCATTCTTCATTTCAGATCAGGGAATGATATATGTAATAACATTTATTTCATAATGGCTCGTCGTGGGCTCGCATTTCCAACATGGTTGTGGTGGCACCACGTAGGCACAATTTAACTCGATCAATAACTGAGGGTGAGACATCGGTTCGTCTGATATGAACAACCTGGATTAGATATTGGCCTCGCTGAAGATCCTATGAGTCTAGCGGGATGAGGAAGAACACTTCCATGTCCTTCCTTCGATCATGCATAGCTCCTCATCCGAACCATCAGGGACATTGCTCTCAATCTCCAGAGCTTATTGGAAGCTTCTTGCATAGAATGTCACCATCAAGAAAGTCGAGGCCTTGTTGGGGAGAGGCATGGATCTCAATGAAGAATCAGGCACTTGGGAGCATCCTCTTGTTGTGGAATAAAACATCCGGTGTCTCTACATTGTATACCTACATATGAAGACTCAAGGGGTTGAGGCGAGTCACCTCAAGACAAAATGAAGCTGCTACACATGGGGGCGAGTAAGATAGTGGAGCTCTGATGAGAGGTGGAGGAGGAGATCTGATTCAGTAATCCCAAAGGACCAGGAGTGATCGAAGGGGGGAACTGGTGCAACATACAATGGGAAATGAAGTGGGAATGATGGATGGGTTGGAACGAGCATTATTGACATTGAAACGTCACCGGAGCAGTAAACTCTAACGATCAAAGATTTGAAACTACCATTTATATAAAGATCTAACTACGAAAAAAATTACCGGAATGGAAAAATCTAAACTAAATCTACCTAAAAAAAGAAAAAAAGGTGTGCAACTCAAACCTAGGAAGCACGGAGCAGAGACCTCATCGGAGCAATGCCTTTGATCGCTTCCTCTCCTACCAACACCACCTCGACCTCAATGAATGCTCGCTGTCACCGCGAACACACACTCACACGTGCAAAGCGAGGGAATTTAGAGTTTGAATAAGGATTGAAATCGAGTTTAGAGGGAGGATGTTTTATTTATAGAGAAGTGTCTGGGTAAACTTGCAGATCAAATGGAGACCATTTCAAAAAAGATTGATGGGATCTAGAAATCACGCATGAATCATGGAGATCCCATCTAGAATTTTATTCAAGACTCAAGGTGATTAGATTACTAGATTGCCAAGAGAAGTGGGGAAAAGTTGAGTACTCGAGGTTCTAACAGATGTAAGAGGCGTCGAAGGATCAATTAACATGCGTCAACAAAAGAATGGATCTGGTTGGTCCCTATGGACCAACCAGAAAAATGCAAGGCAAAAAAGTAATATTAAATGAATAATTATTATTATATTAATGAACCAATTTTAGGTTATAAAATAAAAAATGTTAGTTATTTTCTATAGTATTTTAGTCCAATTTTAATTTATTTTTATGAGGTTGTCTACTACGAGTATTATTTTTATGTATAGTTATAGGTGTATTTACCTATATTATGTGTATTTTATTTTTATTTGGTATCTTATATTTTATTATTTTATATACTTAATTTTTATATTTAAATTATTTAAAAAATAGTTTCATCGTATTTTTGTGATGCTTTTTGTGTACTTAAGTAATTAGATGTATTTATAGTATATGTTTTAGTATAGGTAATTCATCTATATATCTTATACACTTATTTATTTCTACTTATTTTTAATGGCTTTCTTTTATTCTAATTATGTACATATACTATAAATAGTATTTACAAAATTATAAATTTATCAAATGAGGAAAAATATAAAGAATAAATAAAATGAATTTTTTATTCAGATATATCGTACAATAGGGGTCCAAAACCTGACTTTAGCATCTAAACTCTGAATAAAATGAAACACCTTTATTAAATGGCTAATAAAATGTTTGATGCATTTTGAGTTCATATGCAGGAGATATGTGTCTGGGAAGTTTGGATTTTGAATTTGTAATCTGAGTGTAGAATGCACGAATTGTATTATTTTTGTGTGAAGAAAATTTTGTATTTTTTATGTATTTTTATATAAAATTTAATGTACAAAGTTTATTTATTTGAGGTGTAAATAATAAAGAATAAAATTGGTCCCAAAAAGTGTTATTAAAAAATAAATAATGAAGGATTTTATTGTGTTTTTGACCCTTATCTCCCTTTACTATATTCCTTGTCAATCTAGTCATCATGATGCCTAGGTCTCAGGGTTTAGGGTCATAAAATACCTTTGGCATTTTAATTATTTTTCTTTTATTTTCTTTATTATTTTATTTTGGCTAAAAATGATTTTATACAATATTTATACAATAGTTAATGAATGGTAGTTTATGCAAAATAATGTTATATACATGCGTTTAGCTAGGAATTAAAGAACTACATGAAAGAATAAAGGTGATGAAATGGAGATTCATCACCCGCTATACTTACCTTTACTAGTCCCTAGTAAACACTTCTTCCTATAAGTGCAGAAAATAAAATAAAATAAAATAAAATAAAAACAAGGAACTTGGATTGATTTTATTTTTCAAACTTGTCTTCACAAAATTGAAGTTTGGAGCTTAGTGGGACATTTGGACATTTATATTTGGTCATAACATTGTGTGGAAACCGTACTTGAAACACAACAACCTAAGATATCTACAATACTCTATTCAGGTCTCCTTAATAGTCAGGTCAGGATAAGTCAACTCATATGCAAATCCTTGTGACTATGAATCTATGTTGCATAGTGTAGGTGATCAGTTGCTCTCCTCATCCCAAGCGGTAAAAGTTAGTCTTCTCCGACATGGTGACCCTTATTCTCCAATCCAATAACTCTTTCCTCTAGAAGAGTGGTATTCCTTTCTATGTTCAAGTGCAACCAACTAAAGAAGAGGAGATGGAGAGAAGAATGGACAGTAGCCAGTGTAGCTACCTATCCTGAGATGCTTGATTGGTGTAGCCAAGTCATATGGTTTCGGGCTTACATATAGTTGACTTTAAAGCTAAAGCTTGCTTATTGGCCATACAAATATATACATACTCTGGCAAGCATTTTATTTTCATTTAGGAATGTCCATTTTTTTGGAGTTTTATTGCATTTTTTAATACTATATACAACAACCTTTACATATGGATTATTTCCTCTTAAGCCAGCAGATTGTCCCTCTTTTGAATTATTATTGCAACCCACAACTTTTTTCATTATACCTCATGGCTTCTGATGTTTCCATTGGCTTGTGTCTTATGTTGGCAAATCCATCTCTCTACTACTTCGACTGAGGTGAGCAAAGTGTAAAGTGGTGGTGTGCAAGCTTGGTCATTATCAACAAGAGTTGTGCATGTGCTCTGAAATATTCTAATTAGGCAGTCAAGAAGACATTGAACCAAGTCTTTTGTTCTCAAAGAATTCAGTCTAGCGTACTTGAAGCATCTTAATTCCAGTTCATGTAAGGTTCCTGTTATTAAGTAGATTTCCGACCCAACCAAGCTCTAATCTTTGGATTTTACTTAGACCGATTCACTTATCAACATCAATCCAAAAAATGCAAATGCTATATACAATTTTTATTATGCAATTTTTTGGTATTGAACTATTATGGATTTTTAAAAAATGTTTGAAAATTTGTATGCAGTTTTGAGAAATATTTTTTAAAGTTGTTGGGATTTTTAATTTTGAAAAATTTTATGGACTTTTTTTAAAAAAAGTTTTTAGGTAAACCTAATATGTGCAGATATTTACATGGTAGTGCATCTTATTATTTATAATAGTTGGAGTTCAAGAATTTACACCTTGGATATTCACAAGTTTATGTATATGTTTAAAGAACTTTCTTTAATTGAATTGTATAAATGGTTCTCAAATAATTTGAAAATATTTTTTTGAACATTTTGAAAACTTTATTTTGAAAACTAATTTTGCCAAATATGTTTTACAAATATTTAAAATTTGAAAATTCTTTTTCTAATATTTTTTAAACAATATGTAAAGATCTTTGAAACTATTTTTGTAAGCACTTTTCAAATATTTGCAAATAGATTTCAAAACATTTTATTTCAAACAAAGAAAGAAACTTTACAAACAAGACATTTTTAAGGAGGTTGAAAATGTTTTACAAAACATTTTCCAAACAATTTTCAAGAGATTTTTAAAAGGAATTTTCTAAGAATTTTTCAAATGGTTTGGAAAACATTTTTACCTAATTTATTAAACAGCATAACAACGAATGTTATACAATTATGTGTTTTTTGATTAGCATTTTAGCCATACTTATTGAAAATATGGAAGTACAAGTTATGGATAAAGTATATACAACATATACACGACCCCCATGTATTTAATGTGAGTTATGCCTTCTTAGATCAAAGAGAAAAGAAAATATATAACTCATACTAAGTATAATAGAGCCTACACTACAATGATTGAAGAATAAAGAATCAATAAATGAGAAGTCAATCGTCCCCTCATACTTAGAATGAATAATCCTAAGTATATCAGGTTGTATCTACATGCAGGGAGGGTTGATGGTACGAATAAACAGATCAAAAAATCTTCCTATCCCTCCTATACTTAGGATAAATAATCCCTAAGTATAGACATGAATATCAACAAAAGAGGAGATATGTGAGGGATCGAAGAATGAAAATTGGGATAAACTCATCACCCATATACTTAGAATGAAGCATATACTAAGTATAGCAATGATGATTGAGAGGAATGAAAGAAAGAAAAAAAAGAGAAATTAATATAAGAAAAGAAGAAAAAATTTAAAATTGAAGGAAAAATTTAGAGGTGCATTATCTGAATCATTTGATGTTGTTGAGGTTGTGGATGATTCATCGTTGAGGATCACTTGACCTGAGTCGACAACGACCAAGAAAGTATCATGATCTAGGTATGACTTTAGTAACAACCCATTGATAATGAGTGGTTGTGCATCAGTTAACAAATATGATATCAACATGCTTCCATTGTTGCTCACTTCTTTCACTTTGAATGGCCCTATCCATTTACTTTTAAATTTGCCCTAGAATATATTCAACTTTGTGTTGAATAACCACACTTTCTACCTAGTATCAAAGGTATTTATCTCATTTGCCAGCATTTAACCTTCTCCTTGTGCATCAGGCTGTTATCATAAGCATTGTCTTGGAATTCCAGGAGCCTCTTTAGATCCACTTTTCTTTGTTGACCACCTTTTTTGTGAGTTTAAGTTGCAATGGTTCATTTCCCATAATGATTTGCGAATTAATTCAATGGGAAGATGGCACGATTTTCCATACACAAGACGATAGTATGACTCGTGAAACTCTATTTCATCACCTTTATTCTATTATTTTGGCCTTAAAAACCATAGCTTATGCATGTAAATAGCATCAATTTGCACGAAATATCATTCATTATTTATTGCATTTATTGTGTAAATATTATGGTTTTTGATGCCAAAATTATAGAATAAAGATAAGAAAAGAAAAGGAATAAAATAGTGAAGATATTTGATAACCCTGAACCCCAAGACCTAGTCAAGAATTGAGTTGGTTGACAAGGAATAAAGCAGGGGAGATAAGGGCTAAGAATGCAATAAAAATCCATTTTTCTATTCATTATTTATGCATTTTGACACCTATTTTATTCTTTATTATTTGTTCATTGAATAAATAAATTTTGTACATGAAAGTCATACATAATAATATAAATAAAATACAAAATTGAGTTTGTGCAAAAAATAATATACAATGTTCTTTTTATACACAAAATAAAAAGACAAAATCCCAACTTCACATACCCATATCTTTCAAGTAAAAACTCAAAACACACCTCTAATTGTATATAACTTTTCACAAGCTATTTAATGAAGGTGGTTTCATATTTGTTGGAGTTACGGTGTGAAAGTTAGGTTTTGGACCCCCATTGTACATTATACCCAATTAAAATATTCGGTATATTAACTTTTTATTATTTTTACAAATTCATATTTTTATGATTTTGTAAAAATTTTTATAACATATGTACATATTAGAACCAAAATAAAACAAAAAAGAAATAGAATAATAAATTAAGTCTATGTGAAAACATAGACAAAATACCCGTGTTATTACTTGTATAAAAATAAAAGGGGATTCCATTTTTTATTCTTAATTCTTAATATTCTTTGTAATATTGTAAATATTGTTTAAATTATATTAAAAATACAAAAATAAAAGAATAAAAGAAAATACATTAAAATATAAAGGATTTTATAAAACATAGATAAAATAACTATCAATATACCTACACAATATACATATCTATTTATTTAACCATTCAAATTATATCGTAAAATAAAAAAATATTTGTATACATCTAAAAATATGTATAAATATATAAAATAAAAGAATAACATAATAAAATAAAATATACAAAATAAAAATAAAAATGTACAAAACATGGATGAATATACTTATAAATACACCATTAAAAATTAACTACTGATAAATAACATAAAAAAATAAATACATATCATAATAAAATACTACATTAAATAGTAAACATTTTTATTTTGTAATTTAAAATTAATAAAATCAATTACTATTTATAAATAATTATTTTTGAATTAAATATATGTTTTGTCGTTTAGCGGGCTTGCGTGGACCAATCAACACCTTGTCTTTGTTGATTCCGAGTCACTGTCTCCCCTGCTTTCGGATGTGACACGCCTGTTCAATCCCACGATTTCACACCATTTTATGGGCATCTCATCTCTCAATCGCCTTCGACTCCTTAACACGAAACGATCATTGGTCATTGTACATACATGCCAGCTACTTTAATCCCTTGTATATACTCCCAAATCCTTGATTTTAGTCAATCAAATAAGGGTGTCTCTGTGTTCAATAAATAAAAGCCCTCTTTCTCCTCCTCAAATGTGGTCACCATTTTGAATATAGGAGCCCTGGTCTTGAGTCTAGTCGGGTTCCGCGTGACAGGAGGTGCTTCTTTGAGGCCTTGCAAAGCTACAGGAGGACAAGGTGCACCCACGGCCACCAACTCCGACGACCCTGCTCCCTAGTCAACCCCAGGTATAAGAGTTGTTATTTTATCATTTATTTTAATAGTATCTTTCATTTCCAGTTCTTAGCTTAGTTTCTAGCTAAGCAAATTAGGGTAATCGACGAACCACATAGTTTTCAAGAGTTGAGATCTGGCGAGCTCTTCTGTGCATAGTCATTCCCTCCCCGCCATTCATATCACCACCATCTCGATCCTTATTTCCTTATAAACACCTCACATCTCATCGCTCACCCAGATCGATACCCGAGCTGGAGATCACCTTCTCCACCTCCGCCGCTCATCGGAGAAGCTCCGCCTGCTCCACCTTCCACCCATTTTGACCAATAAGACCCCTCGAACCTTCATTGCATTGCGCTTTAGCTTATTACGAGAACTAGAAGGCCAAAGGACCTGCGAGGGTTGCTTTTGGAAAGAAAAATGGGTACCTGGAGCCCTGTAAATAAAATGAAGTGTGTGAAATAAAATGGTAATTTTGCATAAATGCCCTTGTATTTCCATAAATTACATTTGGGTCTATTCTACGTCATCTCACGTACCGTTCTACGTGAGGTGGAGAAATTGCAGGATACCCCTACAACTTCGTGTATTTATATTCAGTCCATTAATTTGTAAATAATGTTGCATATTTTCGTAAAAATTGTTGGAAAGGCCATGGACTTTAGAGTATTCGCACTTTTGCCCCTCCCAAGACCACTTACGTGAAATCCCATGTGAGTGGGTAAATATCAATGTCTTCCCTGACGATTTTTTTATGTAACCAAAAGTTTAATGAAATTGAAATTGTGTTGTATATTTTTTTCATACTTGCATTGAGACCCATGTAGTTTATTTTATTTGAAAATGTGTTGTATATTTTATTTTTTTATCTATTTATTAAATATATCTCTGGTGCTCCTAAAAATCCTCAAGAATAGGATTAAATTATTCATGCTACATACTTCCACACCCTTATTTTTTTGGCATTTCTGGCATCTAACCCATTTATTAAAAATGAAATGGAGCTTATTTTTAGATTTTCGAACTTATAAAATAAGAAAAAATATAAAAACATATTTAAAAATTCAAAAAAATTAAATATAATATATTTTGACCTATTTAATTTGCAGAAAAATCATTAAAAATGG
The DNA here is from genome assembly GCA_037367405.1 of Ottelia alismoides. NCBI lineage: Eukaryota > Viridiplantae > Streptophyta > Magnoliopsida > Alismatales > Hydrocharitaceae > Ottelia > Ottelia alismoides. The sequence continues at coordinate 627,228 of JAZKJV010011285.1, read as the reverse complement.
AAAAGCAAAAAGCCTAAAAATTGAAAAATCTTAAAATACTTTATAAATATCTAAAAAATTATTTAAAACTCCAGAAAAATGTCTTTCTATTTTATAATTATATATATATATATATATTAAAATTGATTTGTACAATGTTGGAACTTATTTGATATTTTTCAAATCCAAATCAAATTCAGGTTAATTATTTAATCCCTTATTTTGGTAATTTGACTTTAAAAATACAAAAAAAATAGCAAAAAATATAGAAAAATAACAGAAAAATAGAAAAAGAAAAAGTATAAAAATGTTGTATTTACTCTATTTTTACTATTTTTGCATGTTTATATGTATATATATATATATATTTAATATCTATATATACCTTATATTATACGTATACATATAGATATATATATCTTATATATTTAAATGAGAAAGAAATATTAATGTATAACATTAGAAAAAGATTATATAAAATCTAAAAAATTAAAAATCAAATAAATAAATAAATAAATAATATTAATAATATATGAAATTAAAAACCCACAACAAGATCTATGTATATACATGATGAATGACTTGGTTGTACATAAATAACCATAGGCTACATGTTCTCCTCTTTATGGTTCGACCTCTGAATGCTTAATCCATATGCCTTTTTATGGTAGAGATAATAAATTGTATCCTCACTTTTGTTATTCATTGCCTTTATTTATATTAGGGGTTAATTGCTCGGTAACTGGGAATCATTGAGTGATCAATTCATCGATCGCGGTCTCGCCTTGTGAGACCATGCGATCCTCTTATGTATTCCTTGTTATTAGATGGCGCTATTATCGGGGAGCAATGAGCATAGACTAATTAAATAAGTCATTTTTGTATAATCATTTATTTGATTTACTGATTCCTTGTTGTAAATATTTATTGATGCGTTTTTTATAAAATTATTTATTTATTTATTATTACGAATATTTATTGATCTATTGATTTAATTTGATTATATTTGCTAATAACATCTCTTTTTGACCTTGTTGTAAGGGCCCGACATGCGAGGACAGTTTTCTAGAAGGCTAATGCAGCCAAGCTTGGATAAGGCTAGTCTTCTCTCTATGACCAGTTGGAGAGGTTACCAAGAAAGCAATGATAAGGATTTCACTTAGAAATTAGATTATAATTTATTTATGTAATTTTTGGTGAGAGAGAGATGATTTTGGCATGTAATAATTAACTCGGACTCTACTCTCCACAACGAGGTCCAGTACCTGGGTGATTGTTCACCTAGGGGCCTCGTCATAGTTGTCCACATTTCTCGCCTTCTGTTATTTTTTTTCTATTGTTTTGAGCTTTCTGCCTTATTTTAATTTGTTTTGTGTACATGAAGCCCTTAGACATAGGTTGCTTTATCCAGTAACTAGGTCCAAACCTTAATAAGAATGTGTGTTCCTATAGTGTCTACGTATGGATCTAGTCAAACTAATAAATGTTAGCTGTTTGAATTTAACACTAGGGTTTGTCTTTAAATAGCTAACATATGGTTCTTCACAATTAATAACAACTATTGTTTAGGTTGTTTTGTCGATTGCACACCATCTTATAGATAGGTTTAAAAATTTTGTTTTGCATACTACATGGAGAGAGCTGGGAAGCATTGTAAGTCCTCTAACTCAGCATGCATCATTAGATTCAATGGTGAGATTTCCATTATTGAATCGACTTACATGGTTTTTTCTCTACCTCTCTCTGATTTTGAGCACCTAGAAATTAAATGGAGATCTATAAAAACATTCGGTGCTTGTATGAAAATAGATCCAAAAAAAGTAAAAACTCAAAAATTAAAACAAGGGGAATGCTAAATAACTTTGACCTTAGTTAAAATTCGTAATGAACTATCATTATTTTGGGTTCGGAAAGCCCTCATTATTTTAAGGTACCTTACGAGGAGACCAAAACCACTCCCAAGAGCGAGGCATGACCTGATATGGATTAGAACCCAAATCCCAGTCTGTAACTTCCTTGTATATCGCATGGACTTTCGAAGTATTATCGCTTAAATCATACGTGATCTAGTAGGTCCTTGTCAATGATGGTGTTCCCTCCTTGTGTGGAACATCGATATGGTCTGAAGTATTGAGCTTAGGTCATGCCTTCACGAGGGTATATGTCTCATCGGTATGCTTCCGAGTAGGTTCTTGCACACTCACGGGTGATTACTTTATGAGCAAGAACCGGAGTATTGGTTTGGCCTATTGGCTTACTCTATATATTTCTTTGGTTGAGTAGGGATCCAGGAAGGGTTACAAGGACATTAAAAAGTGCAAACTACATGTTAAAAAGGAGGAGGACAAGTACAAGATACTCTTCTAGTAGCACTCTCTCTCCTATAGGGTTAGCGTGCTAAGGACTTGTTATAAGACATGCCTGAACTAACAACTCTAAAACTGAAAAGATAATAAGTAGCTGAACCTTTACGGTTTCACATGGCATGAGTTGGTGAACCCAATTTTGTATTGTGTTTGTATGGATCTAGATTAAGGTACAAAGATCAAGTCCCACGCACTTGTGCAAATTTTGTCATATATGTTCTCCTTTGACCCCTACTCAGTTTGAGCCTTTCTACTATTTTACACTCCATTTTATTCCTCGTTGACCATGGTTTCTTTCTTCATGCTTTGATATCCCTCTTATTTCATGAAGTCGATCCATGAATGGTTTAGTAGGGACCCTACCGACACCTACATCGATTCCATGGACTCAACCTCATCAATAATTCGAGGCAATTCCTGAGAACGAGATTCGGATCTTGTAGGTTGATCTCCAGACTCTTAGTCTTCTACCCTTCCTTTTGACCACCCAATAAACTGGGACCACTCTTGTCCCACTTTGATCGTTGTGAATGAAAGTCGATTATAGTCCATATATTTTTCATTCACAGCACTCTGGATTTACCTTTATTCCATATTCATCGTGGAGGTTGGGATTCAATTGCAAGTGGTTTTATTGGGGATTTTTCACATTGCAGATAAAAGATAGGCCCAGTCCTAGATCCCAATATAGAATTCATCTATTTATATTCAAACATTGAGATGGCTACTCAAGGAAAGGGCAAGGGTTAGAAACCGCCTTCTCAGCTAGAGCAAGGACAAATGCCTTATCAGAATCAGGTGAATGCATAGTTGTTGGCATCTATCCTAGCCATTCAACAACAGTTGACGGAGCAAGACCTAGCACATACTGCATTTCAGGACATGTTTAATGATGTCAAGAACCAGGGAAGCAGGAGGAGGAGGAGACAGACCAGTAGGAGGAGGTGATGGACCCTGTGACAATCTAGACGAGGAAGAGCTTGAACAAGGGAGGCAAAACCCGCATTGAAAGAGACATATAACCATGGAGACAACCAGATGACCAAGTGGATCCTCATACCACCAGTGCACGCTCACTTTGAGCTGAAGCCTAAGTTCCTTACTCCCGTTCCTTCTTTCCATGGGAAACCAATGAAGAGATGTACATTCATCTACAGCAACTTTCATGCATCTGTCGCATGACCCACTACCCCAATGTTCCTTTAGATGTAGTGAAGATGATGGCATTCCCCTTTAGCCTGCAGGACAAAGACCTCTACTGGGTTTACCATTTGGGAAAGGTTGTGATGATTTGGGAGGAGTTGAAGTCCGCTTTACTACACAAATTCTACCTTCTCGGTCATCTCAACAAGATGCGAGCCAGAATTAATAACTTCTCTCGGGGGCACATGAGAATATTCATGAATCTTGGGAGAGATTAATAGATTTGCAGGAGAAATGCCCCCATCATGAATTCCCAAGGACCAGCTGGTTCCAACACCTCTTCATGGGCCTGAACGGATAAAGCCAAAGGCTCTATGATGCATCCTGTGGGGGATCACACTTCAATAAGTATGTAGATGTAGTGCGGCATATTTTTTAGGAAATGGCTGAAGGAACGGCCGCCCTTTCTTCATCCAAAGCATATCAGAAGAAACCCTAGATCCTCCAGAAACAAGTTCATATGGTAGTGTTCCATGTGGCAGAGAGAGGTGATAGCTCCAATCACGGCATCATCGGGGGCCATCTCTCAAAAGTCGATATTATTGAAAAGCGATCACAGGATCTCGAGAAACTCGCTATGATCGAAAAGAGGACACATATTCTTGACAAGTTGGACCATATCACCAAGAAGTTGGAACTGCTGGTGGGCACCATTAGTTTTGTCTAGTCAGTAATGCCATCTACTGAAGCTCTAGCTGATAAGAAGGATGATCCATCACCGCCACATAAACCTCAGCCGAGGCAGTAACCACCAGCAGTCCAGCTTGTGTACTACGTGTAGGTGCCCAATCAGGGCCAGCCGCAATAGTAGATGACTGTTTACCAGCCTGACTCCTTCCATCATCCGATCCAGGCTTTCGACCACCAACCTTGATTCAAGAAGTTAATGGTGTTTGGAGTAATGATGCATAACCGGCCCGTCCTACCAAACATCCCCAGGTCTAGCAATAGGCCAACTGGTAATACCACCAAATAAAGGACGATCATATGTGTCAGTCCTCACAACATCCGCTGTAGTATCATCAACCTCCGTAGTACAACAACCAATGGAGGAAGCACCAGCAATACTAACATTTGTAGTACCGTCAACCACAACCATACCACCAGTATGTGGTTGCACCACCACCATAGTATCATCACTTCCCTCCTCCCTCCTACAATCAGTATCAGCTCCCTCCACTACCTCAGCACCACCAGCATTCATTGCCTCCACCCCCAAACACACAACAACAACGTGGTCTGCATGTTGAACCTTCTAGCGTAAGTCTTGTGAACCCAACCCTTGATTGCTTGGCCCAGATTGACAAAGGCCTAAGAAATATGACAAGAAAGTTAGATGACTTGACCACCACAAAAGCCACCATACCGGCTCAGGTCAAAGTCAACCCCAACAACTTTAAGAGAAGTAACATGTAGAACACGATGTCATGTCAATGCTTGTAGAGCAAGATTATTGTACTATTGTTTTATCTAATGTTTTTACTCTCGGGAGAGGTAGGGCCTTGGCTCCGCCTGCCAATAATTAGGGGAAGCATAAAGCTTCAGGTGAATCACCATCTTCTGCATCAAACGTGCCAGCTATAGGGGCCGGTGAGGAAGAAGAAGAATGAGGAGCCATCCACCACCATCTCCATCATCAAAAAGTACAAAAAAATCAGAAAAAGCTAAAAGAACAAAGAGATGATCATTGCAAAAGCAAAGGCATGCCAGCCATGGAGGGTACATCAACAACAGCTGATCCTACGCCAGTCGATAGAGCAGAGGCTCCACCTTTTGCCTGTCCACATGTACCAACATCTCAGCTTCTAGCTTGTACTCCTTTCTGTAACCCAGACGTACAACATATTGTGGAGAAGAATCTCATTGTAAATAAGAACTCTAATTCTGATTTCAACACTGTACATATTCCTTTTCTTGATGCAATAGAAAAATCCAAAAAAAATGCAAAAAGAAAAAGAGAATTATCTACTCCTGGAGTTTTGGATATTATTAAAAACTTGATTATTGAGACTCCATTGATGAAGGCCATGTATTACATACTAGCTATAAAGAAAGGGTTGAAAGATGCATATATAAGCAAGCGTCGACCGACACAAAACAATAGATGCTGACAGGTTGAGAAGCACATTCTCACCATGCCCACAGTTGCAGCCATCATCAATCTCCCACAAAAGAAACAAGGCAAGGGAGCACCTCTGATCAGTTGTGTGATTTTCGATCAGGTCTTTGAGCGGACCTTGCTTGATAGCGGTTCTTCCATCAACCTCCTACCCTCATCATGATTGCAAGAATTTGGGATAGATCCTCTCAAGCCGACATAAATGATCCTTCAGTTTGTGGATCGATCAATCAAGAAACCTAGAGGTCTTTTGGAACACGTTGTGGTGAAGGTAAGGGAAATAGAGATCCCATTTGACTTTGTAGTCCTTGATATGGTCTCCCCCACATCCTTACTCCAGATAACTATCATCCTTGGCCAGCCATTCCAATGCACCTCAAAGGTTGTGGTTGACTATGGGCCTGGCAAGATCACGTTCATGTTCGGAAATAAAAGAATCACCATAGACATCATCAATGAGCCTAAAGTCATAACTGATGAGGGCCATGCAACACCACTAGAAGCAGATTGTGACTTCATTGCGGAAATCAGAGATATAACACTCTATTTGAATGATCCACAGACACAACAAATCCTCTCCCTAGAGGAGGACTTGGAAAGCATAGTTGATGCAAGCTTCGATGATATTTGGGAGACATAATTCGATATGTTGATGCATCTCTTTAATCCTAAAGGATCACTCCAGCCCGAACATAATGAGACTAGTGCAGGACCGATCGGTACATTATCAGAATCTCAATAGAGTACTGAGGTTAGCAACCTTGCAAAAGTTCAGGCAACACATCCTCCAACTAGCACTAGACATGATCAGCGAGCCAAAATTCATAACTGATGAGGGCCATGCAACATCACTCGAAGCATATTGTGGCTTCATTGCGGAAATCAGAGATATACCACTCTATTTGAACGATCCATAGACACTGGAAATCCTCTCCCTAGAGGAGGACTTGGAAATCATAGTTGATGCGAGCTCCGATGATATTTGGGAGACATAATTCGATGTGTTGATGCATCACTTTAATCCTAAAGAATCACACCAGCTCGAACATACTGAGCCTAGTGCAGGACCGATCGGCACAGTATCAGAATCTCAACAGAGTACTGAGGTTAGCAACCTTGCAAAAGTTCAGGAAACACGTCCTCGAACTAGCACTATTTCATAATTAACCGAGAAACTGAACAGATTAGAACCAGAACTTAAGCCACTTCCAGCAAGCCTGAAGTATGCTTTCCTTACAGGAGTAGAAAACATGTATCTGGTCATCAGCAGCAGCAAGCTAACCACGGGGCAAGAATCTCAACTTGTTGAGGTTGTAGAGAAAAACCACAAGGCACTTGGTTGGCATGTATCAGATCTCTGTGGGATAAATCATGCGTTGTGTTCACACCACATTTACCGGGAAGAAGATGCTAAGTCGTCCCGCAAATTCCAAAGAATAGTGAACCCAAATCTTAGGGTCAATGTTATGAAAGAAATCACTAAATGGTGTGGCACAGGCTTTATTTACCCCATCTCCGATTCAAAATGGGTAAGCCCCTTGCTTGTAGTTCTAAAGAAATCAGAGCTTACTATGGTCATGAATGATAGAGGAGAGGAGATATCTACTTAGGTACCAGCATCCTGCCACGTATGTGTTGACTAACGCCATCTTAATGCAGCAACAAAGAAGGACCACTTCCCCTTATCATTCATTGATCAAGTTTTGGAAAGATTAGGTGGCAAGGAGTTCTTTTTCTTTATAGATGGGTACTCAGGATACAACCAAATGGCAATCTCCCCTAAAGATCAAGAGAAGACAACCTTCACTTGCTTGTTCGACTCCTATGCTTTCAAGAGAATGCCCTTTGGATTGTACAATGCACCAGTGACATTTCAGGGATGCATGCTTGCAGTTTTTGCCGAGATGGTAGGTAGTTTTCTCGAGGTGTTTATGGACGACTTCTCCATCTATGATAACAACTTTGATTCTTATCTTGAACACCTGGACATAGTACTTCAGAAATTCCATGTAGTCAATCTAGTGTTATTATGGGAAAAGAGCCACTTCATGATCACAGATGGGATTGTGGTGGGTCACGTCATTTCCAAACATGGCATAGAAGTGAACCCAACAATGGTGGATATCATTGCCAATCTTGAGCCACCTTAGATAGTTAAGAATGTGAGGCCATTCCTAGGGCATGTGGGATTCTACAGAAGATTCATCCGTGATTTCAACCGCATTTCCCAACCTCTTACAGAACTTCTATGTAAGGAGACTAAGTTTAATGTGGATCAACAGGTTCTCCTTTCATTCAATCAGCTAAAGGATCTCATCACTCAAGCTCCAGTAATACAACCATCGGATTGGTCTCTTCACTTTTTTATAATGACGGATGCGTCAGACTTTGCAGTAGGGGTTGCTTTAAGATAAAGGAAGGACAAGGTGCCCTATTCAATTCATTATGCCAGCAAAACATTAGATGAAGGTCATAGAAATTATACTGTGATGGATAAAGAGTTGATGGTTGTGGTATTCATCCTCGAGAAGTTCAGATCATATCTTCTAGGATCAAAAGTCACCATGTTCACCGACCACTCTGTTATCTGATACTTGCTGCAAAAGAAGGATGCCAAATCCAGACTGATCAGATGGATCCTTCTCCTCCAAGGGTTTGATTTGGAAAACAAGGACAAGCCTGGTGTTCAGAATGTGGTAGTAGATCACCTATCCAGAATTGAGCAGCAAGAGCCTTCGTTGAGCAGAGCACCTATCATAGACACCTTTCTTGACAAGTTGATTTTGGCTGTGGATTCATGTTGATTCACTCCCTTGGTATGCTGATATTGTCCACTACCTCATTTCAGGCATAGTTTCACAAGATTGGACGAAGATTCAAAAGGACAAATTCTTATCGACGATCTATTTCTACCAATGGGAGATCCCCTCTTATTAAGGGATGGAGTAGATTGCATTTCACGTAGGTGTATTCATCAGGAGGATCATCATAGTGTCCTCGAGCATCATCACTCTCTCGAATCTGGTGGACATCAATCTGAAAACATGATGGTAGAAAAAGTACATCAGTGTGGCTTCTAGTGGCCCACACTATTTAAGGATGCAACAACCTTCGTCAAACGAAGTACTGACTCTCAAAGGTTGCAAGGCACTCTCATAGTAAAAGATGCCATGCATCTAAAGATCATTCATATAGCTAACGTATTTGATGCTTGGGGCATCGATTTCATGGGACCTTTTCCCAACAGTCAGAGATATGAGCACATCCTTATAGCTGTTTATTACGTGAATCCTTGGGTTGAAGCTATCCCTGCTCAAGCCGCTGACAACCGTACAATATGTCACTTTCTGAAGGAGAATGTCATCTTGAAGTTTGGGATTCCAAATATTTTGATATCATACAGGGGTATCCACTTCACTAATAAAGAGGTCAAGAAATTAACGAAGGAATACATCATTGAGCATGCAATCACATCTCCTTATCATCTGCGAACTAATGACATGGCAAAGTTATCAAACAAAAAAATCAAGACGATCCTTCTTAAGCTTGTGAAGTCGGACAGAAAGAATTGGTCCCAACTCTTGGACTCTATCCTATGCGCATACAAAAATGCTTACAAGTCTTGCTTGTGCATGTCGCCCTATAATCTTGTATATGGGAAACCATGTCATATACCCGTGAAGTTAATTCACAAATCCTTGTAGGCAATCAATATGTGTAATTTGGACTTACAAAGAAGTGGTTAGAAAGAAAAGATGATCTGAACAGACTCCTGGAATTTCGAGACTATGCATACGATGAGACATTGATGTACAAGGAAAAGGTGAAACACTGGCATGACCGGTACATTAAATGAAAGACCTTCGAAGCTGGACAGAAAGTGTGGGTATTTGATGCGAAGTTGAAGATCTTCTTATGCAAATTAAAAAGAAAATGTACAGGGACATTTCAAGTTCGTGAAGTGCGTGACAATGGCAAATTGCAATATCAGAATTGTCTCCTGACGCATAACCATTCATCATCAACTGCCAGCTACGAAAACCTTATCTTGAACCTGACACTTTCTTGCTCGTTGTTGACTTAATCCAAGTACTGTGCTCCGATGATACATCCCCAACACTAGTAGCATCAAAAGATTCAGATAATACACCTCAAAAACTTTTCCTTTAATCTGTTATCTTTTCCTTTATTCTTTCGTCCTTCCTTTCATTTCCAGCTTTCGTTATCTGAAAATAATAATAATAATAATAATAATAAATCAGGTGTATCACCCCTTTTGATAAGCCTTCTATACTTAGGGCACACTTTGACCTAAGTATAGGGGGGAGTACTCCCCGATTAGCTTCTTTCGTTGATCCTCTTTATTGTGTCATCTTCTTGCCTATCCTTAGGGCTCTCTTACCCTAATTATAGGTGGGAGACAATCTGAGTACGATCTGTTCATGCTCACCCTTGACCATCACTGCCTTATGTACAGTCTGTTATACTTAGGATTACTGATCCTAAGTATAGGGGGCGGTCAATTTCTCATTCGTTTATTCATGTCCTCATCCCTTTATTCTTTAGACTTTTCTATACTCAGTCCGATTTATGTCTTCTCTTTTTCTCTTTGATCTATGAGTACATAGCCTGAGTTAAGGGGGTCGTGTATACTATGTATATACTTTAAGACTTAACTCGTACTTTTTTATTTTGAATAATACTTATGGCTAAAAATACTATTAAAATCATTGTAATCTTCTGAATAAAAAGATGCTTATAGCTCCTCAAACGCTTTTTTACATACTGATTAATAAATCAGGAAAAGGTACTTTTACAAAATGTTTAAAAAATAGTTTGAAACATTTTTAAAAAATCTTTTGAAAACTGTTTGGAAAATATTTTGTAAAATGTATTCAACCTTTGTCAAAATAATTTTCTTGCCAAATTTTACTTTCTTTGAGTAAAATAAAAACGTTTGAAAAATGATATGCAAATGGTTTGAAAAATGGTTGCAATTTTTTTGAAAAATTTATATATACTGATTGAAAAAACCTTTGCAAAATGATTTTCAATACATGTAAATGCTTGTAAAAATCATTTGTAAAAATTATATTGGACTACAATTTTCAAAATTGTTGAAAAATGATTTTCAAATAAGTATGAGGAGTATACTCACCATATTGAATTCTTTATACAAATGTCTACAAAAGTGATCAATTACCCTGTGTAATCATTTAAGAACCAAAACTCTTGTGGATAAAAGATGCCTCCCCATGTAAATATATGTACCTACTTTCTTAGCCAAAATCTTGTACTTCCAAAATCACAAAAACATTCGCAAAACTAAAAATATCAAACATTTCCTTAACAAAAATTATTTCTATTCCTCAAATTCTTTTTGTACATATAGATTAAAGATAAGGTTAAAATATGTTTGCAAAATGATTTGAAAAATGGTTTGACCTGTTTAGAAAACTTGTTGTGAAATGTTTTCAACATTTGTAAAATTATTTTTCGATGTAAAAATTCTTTTCTTGGTGTGAAATAAAAATGATTTGAAAAACTACTTGCAAGTGATTTTGAAAATGGTTGTAAAAATATTTGGAAAAAACTATATATATTGTTTTAAAAATCTTTGTAAAATGGCTTTCAAGTGTTTGTAAATATTTGCATAAATTATTTTGTATTATAGTTTTCAAAATTGTTTGAAAATAAATTTGAGGAATAAATGCATTTTTAATAAAAATAAATGTAAATATATCACTACAAAATAAAATCCTTTACAATTTGTACATGCACACCTATAGAAATAACTTTTCAAACTTGTAAATTCTTGAATTCTCAAATTCTTAACTCTTGTAATAAGAACCATGCTCGTGTAAATAGTGTTGGACATGCGAGCCCACGGCGAGCCATTATGCAATAAATGTTATTGCAAATATCACTTCATAATCTGAAATGAAGAATAACTAATTTGCATAATAGGTCCCTTAGTACAATTAAGGTTATGTACCATGGACATCTTAATGATCATACAACTGTTGATTCAATTATTGAATCATATTGGCTGGTACTTGGATGAATATCTAATGAGTTAGATTGAGGACTCAACAAGCACCGTCAAATGATTGTTAAGAGATGATCTCCATCCTGAGTAGGAGATGGCAATCCTTTCTCAGTTCGGCTGATATCTAACCAACCTCTTGATGTAGGTCTTCTACATAGAAATATAGATTCGGAGGTGTCAGATTAGTTAGGTCAAAGAGTTGACATGCATGCATCCTCTGACCGGTGACAAATGTGTTACTATATGTTTGAATATGTACATTTGGCAGACCAGTAGGTTGATGACCTAACCAAGTACTATACAACGGCGCGCTGGTGTGCATATAAGGGCATATGAGTAATACGGTCTCTCAAAGGGATCATACATGTTCATTTACTGAACTGGAAGGCATGAGCTCACTCATGAGATATTGGGAAGAATCAAATTCCGTGCACGATCATCTCGCTTTGGAAGCTTGACTGAATTTGTAGGTTTGATATATATTTTTGGAAAGTATATGATCAAGACCTAGGTATGATATATGCTTTTGGAAAGTGTATGATCGATACCGACTCCCAGTGATCGAATGGAAAACTTACTAATAGAACCCTGAAGTAGATAGTGTAAAGTTGATCTAATACTTCGGGTTTATTCGGAGCCTTCCAGTATACAGGATGTACATGTATTGGGAATACCTGAGGGTGATGTGATCATAAACAATTGTATAACCATGACGCTTCCATTCCTAGGGAGTGATGAAACGCGTCTGGATTTTAGTGACTCCTCTCAGTAGAGAAGTCATCTGATCTTGGTCCAAATGTTGGACATTGATCTGAATGTGATTCCGATGCAATGAGAAGATTAGATTTGCGGTCTTGATTTAATCAAACATCTATGGGAGGCCCGCGATCTGGATTTGAGATATGATCTCAATATCCAAGTCACTATACGTGGAACAATACAATCGCCCTGTCCTTATCTCTAAGTATCCGCGGAGAAAGCGCATTATCCTTGAAAGAGTTCAGGATAGTTTCATTGTTGATATGTGTATCCGAGCACTGAGAAAACTGATAATTAAATGTGATTTAATTATCATGAATGATATTAATTTGATTAATATTATAAGGAGAGTTATCTAAGATAATTAAATGTGATTTAATTATCAAAGATGTGAATAATGTGAATGCGATTCATGTTATTTTGGCACACGAGAGTAGAGACCAAAGATTGTTAAATTTGATTTAATTATCATGGATATGAATAATGTGGATAGAAATATCCATATTACTTATATATATTATAAGTGTGATTTATAATATATAAGAGAGAGCTATTTGTAATTTACATTTGTTAATTAAATGTTGATGCGAATGGGATTTATATTGGACAATTAATTGAAAATGTAATTCACATTTTATTTTAGGTTGTGAATGTGATTCACAATTTTCCAATGGCAAGATTGCAATATTTACAAAAAAATTATGAATTATTTTTGTAGAATAATTTACAACAAGTGTTGTTGTAAATCCTGGAGATTTCCATGGAATAATGTAATCGCATGAGATCTCATGAGATTGCATGAGATTTCCACCAAATCCAATATTATGGAAGGAGGCAATCTTCATTCCATAATCTCCATACTTGATTGATTTAATTTAGGATTGATTTATATTTGATTTATCAATATAGATTTAATCTAAATTAAATTAATTGTTGTTGTTTTTTACCAAAACAAATCTTAGCCATTAAAAGAAACACAAATCAATGAGAGCCAATGGATTTGTGTTGCCCATGGATTGAGATCCATGGATCCCAAAATATTATAAAAGGAGAGGCACCCCATTGTTCTTCTTTACACACGCAAAAGAGAACATAAGTTTCTCTCTCTCTCTCTCTCTCTCTCTCTCTCTTTCTATCTCTACAGGTCCACTCTCTCTCTCCCAATCATGTGGTCATCCACCATGGATGCCCTAGAGAGGTTCTCCATCGCTGTAGCATCATCATTATGTTGCCCAATCATTTTCTCGTGGATCTCCGTCTCCTTCGATGCGCCTCGCTCGTGAAGAAGACGCCAGATCACGTGTGTCGAGATCAGGAGATCCGTCGCTTGGATCATCAACATGGATTGCGAAAAGCACGCATTTCATCAACACGCTCGCAAGCGTCTCCTCCATCGGATCTGATTTGAGACAGGAGGTCTCTTCATTTAGAGACTCAATCGCAAACATGATTCAATAGGTAATCATATTACTTGTTTGTGGTTTAGACAAAACGATCCTAGAAGTGTTCTTGGATCATGTGGTTTCGTCACATGAAAAAATTTAATTTCTGCTGCATAGAACAACTAGTCCGACTAGTCGTTCTTTGTCGCATTCGATATGATGCTCATGCATTCATGATGTGCATTAGGAGCTAACCATATCCTTCAAGTGGTATCAGAGCCATGTTAGTGGTTTTGGATACAATCCATAAACCGAGGATAACTTGGGTTCATTAGGGTTTGCAAAAGTTCTCTTGCATTTCATTTCGCATCTTTGTTTTGAGATTAATTTCGGCCCTGTTTAAATTGTTTAAACACGAAGATAATAATTAGATTTTTTGCCTCATTAAATAAGGAAACCGTAGGATCTGAGTTTAAGTAATTTGGATTCCGTATGCTCAAGTTATGATCATTTTAGTGAACATGTATCTACAGTTTCGGGGACTGCGAATCTGAACGTAATTAAGGAGTTAATTACGGATTCAAAACACCTTGAAATGTGTGAAAATCACTTATTTTATCTTGTAAATCAAATTATCAAACTTTAAAACTTATTTTGCTTAATTTGGATTTAAATTTATTGAGATATGGTATTTTTAGTAATCGAGGGTCACTGCGGGAAATACTTTCCTAATCAAGAACCTAGTGATGTCATTTAATCAATTAGTGAAATTAAATTGTTTAATTTCCTGAAATAATTGTGCATAAATATTTGTAAAATATTTAATGATAATTATTTCCTTAAATGACTTTGCCTTAACCAATATTTGATTAGATGTGATCTATATCACAAAATTGGTTACATGATTTACATGATCTACATTCCAACAAACATGTTGCTTGAATGGCATTCCGGATTTGTTAGCACATCTCATTATAATGTTAATCAAAATTGTTTTGATTATTATTATATGGTATAATTTCAGTTGGAGAACCGATGATAATTTCAACTACAAAGTGATCTATTTTGCATTATCCTTTCCCGTGGTGGATATGGTTTCTAGTCAGGGAGCGTTGGGGTAGCTGTGAAACCCTAAAACCCGAGCAGGGACTTATCTGCAAAATCAAGCTGCATCTGGGCTTAATTGCAAATCTGATTTTATTCCAGTGTCTAAAAAATTTATTTGAGTAGTCCATTGTGTAGATCTCGTCGATAGCTTTCCAACGAGTCCAAGAACGTAAAAATCCGACTTCGGAAGCCCGAGTTATGGTCATTTTAGCGGAAGGGGGTCCAGGCCATATTCGGACCCGGATCCGAATCCGGATCCTAACCCATATAGCCAACCCGACCCTCGTCCAAAATGCCCTAACTCCTTCCCCTTCGTCCAGCATCCCTCCCTCCTACCTTCATCATCCCCTCCCCTCGCCGGAGCACCACCGAAGCTCGCTGGAACGTCTCGGATCGACGATCCGAGACCATCCCCGCGTGGAGAAGGACGAGGTCATCCTCGTGTGAGGCTTCGCATCGCGGATGGAACGACGAGCATGCGGTTCTTCACAGGTGAAGAAACCAAGGAAACTTACTTTCTTCGAGGTACGATATTCCCTCTTCCTTTTGCTGCTGGTTTCCACATGGATTGAGCCTATATATTTGATTATCTAGACGATTATCGATCATATATTTTCTCCATTGGACCATTGGCACAACTTTGTGGATTCTAACATTGTCGAGAGGGCACTGACTATGGTCTAGAACCAAACTGCAAACACCATCCCCAGATCTAACCTGGTACTATTGTCGGAAATCCATCCCTTGTCAAATATGTGTGTGTTGCACTTTATGTGCATCTTCTTGCAATGCCTATTGTGTAATGTGTAATTGCAATACTCTGGCTCTGGAGAAGAAAATAACTGCTATAATGAGGCATGTCATCTGTTTCCGTAAGTTGAAATTTTACTGGGTATCTTTCATCTCTTCCATTCACCGATGCAACTAAATGCACGGAACGTTTTTTATTTTCCCCAAGATACAAGTTATACCAACCAACCGACAATAAGCCATTGTTATTCCGTTCCTTATACATCTTGTCTCAACATAGGTGGTCTTCAGTAGTCTGCAAAGTCTAAAAATAGTCAACCTTGCAAGTTTGGGTAAAATCTCCATCCACTAACATGGACTTTAAGCAAACATGAGATATACCGTGATTGAAGTGGAGAAGAGTTTTAAGTGGATACCTTTGATAAAATGGATACCTTGAGGGTAAAAGGTGAATATCATAACCACATAATGAGACCTTCAGTGCTTAACAACTGTGAGTTTACGCAGTTAACTAATACATGTACAGAGAACGTATCTAAATCACCGTAATGAGGTTTATATTTGGGGAAAGGGTGCCGATGGATGATTAGGACATGGTGATATTGGAGACTGCAAAATGCCAACACTTGTCGAGACTCTAAAGAACAGACCTGTCAAAACAAATTGCATGTGGATCGAACTTCACCTCTGCTATGTGTTCGCATAGGTAGGCTTCAGGTGCTGATGACTCAAATGTTCATCATGTAGACAACCATTTGGGTTTACACGGAAAAGGCATAATTGTTATAACTGCGGGCATGTACCCTGTCATTTTGGCAGTTTCAAGAAGGCCATAAGGGCTGCATTATCACCAAATCCTGCAAAACCCTATCACGTATGTGATTCATGTTATCTAAAATTAACCAAAACGATTGAATCAAATGCTTTAAATACCCAGATTGAGATGGACCTAATCCAAAATCCTCCCTGTATTAGCAGTAGTTGAACTCAGATTGAGATGAATCTAATCTAAAATCCTCCAGACCTTTCTCCTACAATTCTGTTCCTTCTTTGGGTGATTAGATCCACCACTAAATTATACTGCTATTAATTGAAGTAACCACTTGGTTTTGGTTGACCTCCTCCAACCTTTGAGATGGCTTCAAATTCTTGAACGGAACCTGTGGCCTTATTTTCTGTTCATTCGTATTCGTACAACTATAAACATTATGCAAAATTTCGTTGCAATTCAACATTTGCATCTCATGCTCATTAGCATCAGTTTCCAAACCTTGTAATACAGAGCCGATAGTCCCATTTGTTTCTTTATATTTCAATGTTATTCATGACACAACTCAGTGACCTCTTGGTCACACAACTACAACTGCATAATTGTGGGGAATTGATACATATGTGTACGTGTTTGAGCATTGTGTTGGTTGGTAACATGATTGTACTGATGACCATATGCTGCTACTTTATATTTTATTTTAGGACTATGCGTAGTTCGTTTAACTCACAAAAAGATGTATTTAAACTGAAGGTTTCCAAATGTCATCATCCTTCACCCGCTGAACAAATTTTACATATCCTTCCAGGGTAGTAATGGAGCAATTGCAGCATGGTTTGTTAGTATGCACGTAACTCTTCCTTGCAGCTTTTATATTCTTTTCAAAGAGCACAATATTCTCATCCAAATTCAGGAAAAATACGAAGAGGCCCAGATATGGTTTGGACAAATGGAAAAAAAGGAGTGGTTGGTGGGGAGTGGCAGTTATGGTAGATATGCATGTTGATGGGCCGCTGTAAACAAAAAAAACCTTGCATGAATCTCATTGTTATATAGGTTATGATTATCATTCCAGTGAGGTGTTATCTCAAGGAGTTTGGGTAGTGGAGTAGTGCTGCCAAGGGAAGGGCATGCCTTGGGGCCCTGGGTAGAAACCTAGTTGACCGCGATCCCAACTGCTATTGTAGCTGCGATGGTTGGGGGACATGTTGCTTGGCACACCGAGGTGCTGATCTGACGGTGTTGGCCTCGGCACTTGCGTGCTTTAGCCCGGTGCTCGAGCGCGGGCCAAGTAGTCATGGTTGATCGGCTAGTGCTTCGCTTGTCACTTAGAGTTAACACTCGTGTACAGGCCAATGTAGGCCACATTGGTCGGTATTCAAAGTGGGAGCGCTAAGAGGGGAGTTCCGGGAAATGTGGTTAATGAAGTTGGGAATGGGATGTGAATCTCCTGTGCATAAGGAGGATTGGGCTAGTCACGAAGATTCGCGGGTTGGAATCTAGATTATGAATCGAAAGTATCAATTGGGAAGTGGAGCTAAGTGGACGTGTTGGGAACTTAGTTAGGATGCATTGTTCCCCACCGCATGCCTACGGAGGCACCCCAACCCTAAGGTATTCTTTTTGCCTTAGAGTCATAGTGTGAGGTCTCACCCAGACCAAGACCACAGACTATCCACGAAGCTTGGTCACTCATATCCATATCTGATAACCATGATAAAAATGTGATTCTTGTGAGATCTGGTTGCCTAGTTTCTTTCTCTTTTGCACACATTTAATTATATCTTGTTTGTTGTTATATAGTATTATCTAATTCGTATTGGGCAACTTTGCTCATAACGTACCTACATGTGGATCTGCAGGTCCTCAGCAGTGAGCAGTTTGGAGACATCACTTTTAGTGCATCTTCACTACACTTCTTGTAGCACAGTTGGTATTAGTTTCTACTGTCTTCTTTACTTGTAGTTCTTTCTGAGAGACATGGCATGTAATGTATAATTATGGACATCTATATTTATGCTTACATGTATATTTTTGTGGACATGAAAATGGATAGTAGAATGTAATGGAATTGGTGAATGGAAATACACGTGCTTGTGAACATGTTGCATGCAATGAGAAAAAAATTATTTCCTTTGCTTGTTGCTATTTTCTCCTGCTTTTGTGAATGTCAAATATTCGAATGTGGAACGTATGTGCGTGGATTGGTTTGCCGAGTATCCGGATCCTAGGGGTGTTACAGAATGGTATCAGAGCCGTGGTACTCCATTCCATTTCACGCATATGATTCCTCATTGGTATTCGAATACTGGATAGTGTGAAAGTCTTCTGACCCAACACAAGTCCACAGGAGAATAGCATGTTTACATCCATATCCATATGTCTCTCTTAAATCAAGCAACACATCTAATGGTGGGATCGAGTGCATCTCCACCTTGAGGGTACACCAATTTCTCAATTAAGGGTTGTGTAGGCTACCTCGCCTATGTATTAGACTCAACAGCACATGACCAAATGATAGAGGATGTTAGAGTTGTGCGAAAGCTTACTGATGTGTTTCCATATGAATTACCTGGATCACCAACATTACGGGAGATAGAGTTCGAGATCATGTTACTCAGCCGATATCTATCCTTCCATACAGATTGACACCAGCTGAGCTCAAGGATCTCAAAGTACAGTTAGAGGGACTGTTGGAGAAGGGATTCATCCGTCCCAGTACATCACTATGGGGAGCGCCAATCCTCTTTGTGAAGAAGAAGGATGGGTCCTTGAGGCTATGTATAGACTACAAGCAGTTAAACAAGAGAATGGTCAAGAACCGTTACCCACTTTCCAGGATAGATGATCTATTTGACCAGTTGAAGGGAGTAGTAGTGTTTTCTAAGATTGACCTGCGGTTGGGATACCTTCAGTTGAGGATCAAAGAGGTCGATGCAATGAAGTCGGCATTCCACACTAGATATGGCCACTATGAGTCCTTGGTGATGTCGTCAGGACTCACGAATGGTCCTGTCGCATTCATGGATTTGATGAACCGGATCTTCCGTTTGCATTTGAATAGATTCGTGATCATGTTCATTGATGATGTTATAGTCTACTCTCATGATGAATACAAGCATGAGTCTCATCTTCGCATCATACTAGAAACACTATGGGAGCACAGTTATATGTTAAATACTACAAGTGTGAGTTTTTGCTTTCTGAGGTGACGTTTCTTGGCCATGTGATTTCAGGGGTGGGGGTGTCAGTTGACCCCACCAAGATAGAGGCAGTGGTGTCTTGGGAGCGGCCCAAGATGGTTACAGAGATTCACAGCTTCCTTGACCTCACCAAGTACTACAGGAGGTTTGTCAAAGGGTTCTCTCGGTTGGCTCGACCCCTCACCCGGATGACGCAGAAGGATGTCCCATTTGTT
This sequence comes from Ottelia alismoides, assembly GCA_037367405.1. Taxonomy (NCBI): domain Eukaryota; kingdom Viridiplantae; phylum Streptophyta; class Magnoliopsida; order Alismatales; family Hydrocharitaceae; genus Ottelia; species Ottelia alismoides. The sequence goes on along the minus strand of JAZKJV010011285.1, from coordinate 607,327 downwards.
TGAAGCGAAAAATGCGAGTTGATCTTCCGAACGCTTAAGGAGAGATTGACTTCTGCACCCATCCACACCCTTCCTTCTGGTACCTTAGATTTCATCGTGTACACAGATGCTTCCAATGAGGGCTTGGGTGCAATGTTGATGCAGCGCGGACAGGTTGTGGCGTATGCGTCACGACAGCTGAAGAACCATGAACGCAACTACCCCACTCATGACTTGGAGTTGGCAGTCGTAGTCTTTGCATTAAAGATATGACATCACTATTTGTATGGGGTGACATTTGAGATTTTCACATACCACAAGAGCCTCAAATACATTTTTGATCAGAAGGAACTGAATATGAGGCAAAGACGATGGATGGAACTACTAAAAGTGTACCATCTCCTACCATACTGGTAAGGGGAATATGGTAGCAGATGCCTTGAGTAGGCGACCACACACTGCGGGTTTGACAACTTGGTTGTAGACTTAGGATGTGCTCACTACACTTGAGTGGCATCCTTTTGAGGGCACATCCGATGCAATGACAGTGTCAACCAAGAATAACTGCTTGTGGGACAGGATTGTTCAGGGCCAATCGATAGATCCAAGGATCCAGGAACTATACCACAGGTGCTTGAAGGAGGAATTCGACAGATTTCGAGTCCGTGAATCCATCGTATGGAATGGGGACCGTATGTACGTCCTAGAGGATGATGAGTTGAGGAGAGAGATCTTGGATGAGGCACATAACTCTAGACTTTCCATACATCCATGTTGCACCAAGATGTACAGGGACCTCTACCGACACTTTTAGTGGGAAGGCATGAGGAAGTACATAGCCGAACATGTTGGCAGATGTCTTACTTGCCAGATGGTGAAGGCAGAGCATCTCCATGGATTTTGTCACATCATTGCCGCGCACCCCTGGAAGGCATGATGCGATCTGGGTCATTGTTGACCGGTTGACCAAGTTAGCCCATTTCATCCCGGTCAACATGACATATACACCAGTACAACTAGCCAAGTTATACATTCAACACATCATTCGGTTGCATGAGATACCAAAGGAAGTAGTGTCGGTTAGAGATTCCCATTTCTCATTACACTACTGGGGAAATTCATGAGAGACTTGAGGACCAAACTACATATGAGTTTAGCATACCATCCACAGACAGATGTGCAATCCAAGTGGACCGGTCAGACATTGGAGGACTTGTTGCGGGCTTATATGGTTAAGTGGAAGGGATCCTGGAAGGATCACCTTCTACTAGTTGAATTCACATACAACAATCGCTACCACGCCATTATAGACATGGGACCATTTGAGGCATTTTATGGGAGGCGATGCACCACTCCTTTGTGTTGGTAGCAGATGGGTGACAACATCATGTTCACCTCACAGATCATTGAGGAGACCTCTAGGGTGATGGAGACTGCTAGGAGGAAATAGCTGACTGCGTAGAGCCGTCGGAAGAGTTACGCACACCAGCAGTGTAGAGACCTTGAGTTTCAGGTATGTTGTCCTACATCAGTGCCCTAATGGGTATAATTCTTAGCCAATTCTGTGTGACAAAGCATTCCTCATGATTATAGATCGGGGATTTCATGTTCTTACGCGTGTCCCCAATGAGGGGCGTACATCATTTCGGCGCAAAGGGCAAGCTAGTACCGCGTCTTGTAGGACCATTCGAGATTTTGGCCCATGTAGGGGAAAGGGGCCTATAGGATGGTCCTTAATCCATACCTCGAGGACATCCACGACGTGTTTCACATGTCAAATCTGCAAAAGTATATTCGAGATCCTCGACACGTGATCACCTACTAGGACTTTGATGTGAAGCCAAACCTCTCCTTCCCAGAAGACCTGGTGTAGATATTAGACCACGCAGTCAAGAGGCTGAGGTAAAAGGAGATCTCTTTATTAAAGTCTTGTGGCAAAGTCAAGACATCGATGAGGTGATGTGGGAACCTGAGGCAGACACGAGGGAGAAATACCCTCAATTGTTCACATGTATGGAATTGAAACCATAGTCGAGTTCTCTTTGAGATTTTTATGGGTTTTGCTCACTTTGAGATTGTTATGGGCTTGGATTAAAATCAACCAGAATGATCTTAAGTCTCGAGGACGAGACTTCCTTTGAGATTTTTATGATGTGAAACCCTAAAACCCGAGCAGGGACTTATCTGCAAAATCAAGCTACATCTGGGCTTAATTGCAAATCTGCTTTTATTTCAGTGTCTAAAAAATTTATTTGAGTAGTCCATTGTGTAGATCTCGTCGATAGCTTTCCAACGAGTCCAAGAACGTAAAAATCCGACTTCGGAAGCCCGAGTTATGGTCATTTTAGCGGAAGGGGGTCCAGGCCATATTCGGACCCGGATCCGAATCCGGATCCTAACCCATATAGCCAACCCGACCCTCGTCCAAAATGCCCTAACTCCTTCCCCTTCGTCCAGCATCCCTCCCTCCTGCCTTCATCATCCCCTCCCCTCGCCGTAGCACCACCGAAGCTCGCTGGAACGTCTCGGATCGACGATCCGAGACCATCCCCGCGTGGAGAAGGACGAGGTCATCCTCGTGTGAGGCTTCGCATCGCGGATGGAACGACGAGCATGCGGTTCTTCACAGGTGAAGAAACCAAGGAAACTTACTTTCTTCGAGGTACGATATTCCCTCTTCCTTTTGCTGCTGGTTTCCACATGGATTGAGCCTATATATTTGATTATCTAGATGATTATCGATCATATATTTTCTCCATTGGACCATTGGCACAACTTTGTGGATTCTAACATTGTCGAGAGGGCACTGACTATGGTCTAGAACCAAACTGCAAACACCATCCCCAGATCTAACCTGGTACTATTGTCGGAAATCCATCCCTTGTCAAATATGTGTGTGTTGCACTTTATGTGCATCTTCTTGCAATGCCTATTGTGTAATGTGTAATTGCAATACTCTGGCTCTGGAGAAGAAAATAACTGCTATAATGAGGCATGTCATCTGTTTCCGTAAGTTGAAATTTTACTGGGTATCTTTCATCTCTTCCATTCACCGATGCAACTAAATGCACGGAACGTTTTTTATTTTCCCCAAGATACAAGTTATACCAACCAACCGACAATAAGCCATTGTTATTCCGTTCCTTATACATCTTGTCTCAACATAGGTGGTCTTCAGTAGTCTGCAAAGTCTAAAAATAGTCAACCTTGCAAGTTTGGGTAAAATCTTCATCCACTAACATGGACTTTAAGCAAACATGAGATATACCGTGATTGAAGTGGAGAAGAGTTTTAAGTGGATACCTTTGATAAAATGGATACCTTGAGGGTAAAAGGTGAATATCATAACCACATAATGAGACCTTCAGTGCTTAACAACTGTGAGTTTACACAGTTAACTAATACATGTACAGAGAACGTATCTAAATCACCGTAATGAGGTTTATATTTGGGGAAAGGGTGCCGATGGATGATTAGGACATGGTGATATTGGAGACTGCAAAATGCCAACACTTGTCGAGACTCTAAAGAACAGACCTGTTAAAACAAATTGCATGTGGATCGAACTTCACCTCTGCTATGTGTTCGCATAGGTAGGCTTCAGGTGCTCATGACTCAAATGTTCATCCTGTAGACAACCATTTGGGTTTACACGGAAAAGGCATAATTGTTATAACTGCGGGCATGTACCCTGTCATTTTGGCAGTTTCAAGAAGTCCATAAGGGCTGCATTATCACCAAATCCTGCAAAACCCTATCACGTATGTGATTCATGTTATCTAAAATTAACCAAAACGATTGAATCAAATGCTTTAAATACCCAGATTGAGATGGACCTAATCCAAAATCCTCCCTGTATTAGCAGTAGTTGAACTCAGATTGAGATGAATCTAATCTAAAATCCTCCAGACGTTTCTCCTACAATTCTGTTCCTTCTTTGGGTGATTAGATCCACCACTAAATTATACTGCTATTAATTGAAGTAACCACTTGGTTTTGGTTGACCTCCTCCAACCTTTGAGATGGCTTCAAATTCTTGAACGGAACCTGCGGCCTTATTTTCTGTTCATTCGTATTCGTACAACTATAAACATTATGCAAAATTTCGTTGCAATTCAACATTTGCATCTCATGCTCATTAGCATCAGTTTCCAAACCTTGTAATACAGAGCCGACAGTCCCATTTGTTTCTTTATATTTCAATGTTATTCATGACACAACTCAGTGACCTCTTGGTCACACAACTACAACTGCATAATTGTGGGGAATTGATACATATGTGTACGTGTTTGAGCATTGTGTTGGTTGGTAACATGATTGTACTGATGACCATATGCTGCTACTTTATATTTTATTTTAGGACTATGCGTAGTTCGTTTAACTCACAAAAAGATGTATTTAAACTGAAGGTTTCCAAATGTCATCATCCTTCACCCGCTGAACAAATTTTACATATCCTTCCAGGGTAGTAATGGAGCAATTGCAGCATGGTTTATTAGTGTGCACGTAACTCTTCCTTGCAGCTTTTATATTCTTTTCAAAGAGCACAATATTCTCATCCAAATTCAGGAAAAATACGAAGAGGCCCAGATTGGTTTGGACAAATGGAAAAAAAGGAGTGGTTGGTGGGAAGTGGCAGTTATGGTAGATATGCATGTTGATGGGCCGCTGTAAACAAAAAAAACCTTGCATGAATCTCATTGTTATATAGGTTATGATTATCATTCCAGTGAGGTGTTATCTCAAGGAGTTTGGGTAGTGGAGTAGTGCTGCCAAGGGAGGGGCATGCCTTGGGGCCCTGGGTAGAAACCTAGTTGACCGCGATCCCAACTGCTATTGTAGCTGCGATGGTTGGGGGACATGTTGCTTGGCACACCGAGGTGCTGATCTGACGGTGTTGGCCTCGGCACTTGCGTGCTTTAGCCCGGTGCTCGAGCGCGGGCCAAGTAGTCATGGTTGATCGGCTAGTGCTTCGCTTGTCACTTAGAGTTAACACTCGTGTACAGGCCAATGTAGGCCACATTAGTCGGTATTCAAAGTGGGAGCGCTAAGAGGGGAGTTCCGGGAAATGTGGTTAATGAAGTTGGGAATGGGATGTGAATCTCCTGTGCATAAGGAGGATTGGGCTAGTCGCAAAGATTCGCGGGTTGGAATCTAGATTATGAATCGAAAGTATCAATTGGGAAGTGGAGCTAAGTGGACGTGTTGGGAACTTAGTTAGGATGCATTGTTCCCCACCGCATGCCTACGGAGGCACCCCAACCCTAAGGTATTCTTTTTGCCTTAGAGTCATAGTGTGAGGTCTCACCCAGACCAAGACCACAGACTATCCACGAAGCTTGGTCACTCATATCCATATCTGATAACCATGATAAAAATGTGATTCTTGTGAGATCTGGTTGCCTAGTTTCTTTCTCTTTTGCACACATTTAAATTATATCTTGTTTGTTGTTATATAGTATTATCTAATTCGTATTGGGCAACTTTGCTCATAACGTACCTACATGTGGATCTGCAGGTCCTCAGCAGTGAGCAGTTTGGAGACATCACTTTTAGTGCATCTTCACTACACTTCTTGTAGCACAGTTGGTATTAGTTTCTACTGTCTTCTTTACTTGTAGTTCTTTCTGAGAGACATGGCATGTAATGTATAATTATGGACATCTATATTTATGCTTACATGTATATTTTTGTGGACATGAAAATGGATAGTAGAATGTAATGGAATTGGTGAATGGAAATACACGTGCTTGTGAACATGTTGCATGCAATGAGAAAAAAATTATTTCCTTTGCTTGTTGCTATTTTCTCCTGATTTTGTGAATGTCAAATATTCGAATGTGGAACGTATGTGTGTGGATTGGTTTGCCGAGTATCCGGATCCTAGGGGTGTTACAGTAGCAGGTTGCACCGTGCACGGTCTGTCCAACTCCTGTCGGTGTTGGCCATGACAGCAGGTAGGGTTAGTATAATGCTTAAGAAATCATGATGTATTTCTAATTATTAAATTTCGAAATAATATGTATTTGAGAAAATACCATAATTCAAGTAACAAATTAAAAAATGTTTGTTGGATATTAATTGGATCATTAATTTAATATGATTAGATTAATTGGAATCCAATTAAAATTAAGAAACTCTATTATAAATAGATGTGTTCTTTCCCTTGGACGAATTAATCATAATGAATATGATTCATAATGTTTAATTAAATTTGAATATGATATGGAGGATCACATAAGTGACATCCATGGACTTCCATCAAGGTGAAGGGTTCCGTCGCCAGGGATTGTATGTAGAAGATGCCTGCCCGAAGTGACAGCTCGTTTATGCAAGCGCATCTGGATCAGGCTCTTTGCTTCTTTAAAGAGTAAGGATGTATGCATAGTGACCCCAATATCGGATCCTCATATTATTGGGGTGATATTGGATTGCGCATAGTGAGTACTATTCCTATTGACGATTGGTTCAATTAATGACGGGTCAACATCGCCTTAGGAGTGGTGGGTCCGGGTGTTAAAGATCGAATTGGGAGATACAAGTTGGACTTGAAAGGTGGAATTGAAGGATATTGTGAATCCTTAAGCGCATCACGGAAGCGTGTTGATCGCATCATATGCGATCGGGGCAACTAGTCGCACTAGATGCTAAATGCAGCAGAAATTAAAATTTTTAAATTAAAGATGAAACCACATGATCACGAGAACACTTCTCGGAGCGTTTCATCAATCCACAAGTATAAGGAATACCTCTTGAAGCGTGGTTGTGATCGCGAGATCCCAAAGCAGAGATCCTCCTATCTTAAGTCCGATCCACGAAGAACGCACTTGCGGGCGTGATGATGAGTCACGTTCCTTCCCGCAATCCTCGATGAAGATCCAAGCGTCGAAGAAGAAGCCGAGAGTCTCTCCTTTCTCAACACAAAGTGGACGGCCACTTAATGGAGAAGAGAAAGAGAGAGAGGGCGAGAATGAGAAAGAGAGAGAGAGAGAGAGAGAGAGAGTTGTCACCTTGTACAACTCTTAATCATGTCCCTTGGAAGGCTACCCTAGCCCTCCTTTTATATTAGTTTAGGATCCAATGGATCTCAATCCATGGGACACATGGATCCAAGGGCTATGCTTGGTCCATGCTAAATCAATGCCTATGATTGTTGTTGGTTAAAACCAACAACATTTATTTAAATTAAAATATGTTGCAATATTATCAACATAATTTAATTTAACTATTTAAGAGATAATGTGACAACAAAAAGGGAGTCAACTAACCTCCCTAAATCATAGGGTGCGTCACCTATGAATGAGTCATAGGTGGCGCCACCTCTTATTTAGGTGGTTAATTTGTCTCC